>JARQOD010000001.1:730233399-730296814 GCA_033576555.1 Oophaga sylvatica
TGTGTATTTTTCTTTATTTTGGTAAACTTAAGATCTCACCTGAAGGTCGCGGTGTTGCTTCAATCTCCAATATGTTGACAATAACTCGCATTCACAACACCATTGGTGCAGCTGCTGGCATGAGGAGGTAAACTCTCTCTTTAAAATATATTTGCACCGTATATTCTGGCAGATAACAGCACTTTTTTTTTTTTTTTTTTTTTTTTTTAAATCTAGGATAATTAATCTGGCCCGTGAGTATGCATCAAAGAGATTTGTATTTGGCAGGCTGATAAAGGACCATCCTTTGCATATGCAGACTATTGCTCGCATGGAGGTAAGTGTTTTTTCTTTGATATTGTTTCTTGCTGAAATTTAACAACTCTGGCGATTTTAGTAACATTTTAGTTATACAACATTGAAAAAAATGAAGTTAGACAACTTGTTTATACAGCTATGTACACTAACCACTTGAGTTAAAGTTGCGCTGAATTTTTAGGCTGCAGTCTCCATTCCTTTCTTAATTTTTAGACCTTCTGATATTCAGTTTGCCATCAGCACCAGATCAACAGCAGCCTGAAGCTGTGTGCTGTCTGCAGGGCCGCCATCAGGGTATTACTGCCCTTAATGCCGCACGGGGCTGATGAGCAGAAGGTAGCCCGGAGCGGGCCCCATCTTTCTTCTTCTGCTCACTGGGTTTCAGCATTGGGATTCTGCCAGTTCAGTAACTGAATGTGTGTCCTCAGATGCACGTTCTTTTGAAATCCATTGCAGTGCAGGAAGCCAGTGCCACATTGGCGTATGATGTCACTGCCATGCGCAGACACGTCCGTGCCTCAGATGGATGAGGGTGAGGATGCCGCGGCCATGTAAGAAGAAACTTTATTTATTTTTTTACATTTTTGTAAAGCTGCACTATGGGGGCAGGATGGCAGAATATATATAGGGCCAGTAATGGGAGAACACAAGGGCAGGATTGAGATGTGGGTTCCAGAATGGAGTACGTATGGGAACAGGATGTGAGACATTATTACTGTAAGGGCTAATTGAGGGATATTATTACTGCTGTGATTTATTTTATTTTTGACTATACTGTTTTCAGTGAGGGAGAGAAGGTCCTGTTACTGTGCAGGGCAAAACTGACGCTTTTTTTTTCTTCATCTGGTGTAGTGTAGAAGTTGAAGCGAAGATGAAGGACTTCAACTAGAGACATAACATCTGAGTTGGTGTGTTAACTGTACACTGACACATTACACTATATACTATGTATTATCACTGGTGATTCCTGTATTTCCTGAATATTGACAATATATATAGAGCTCCGGTGTATACTGTCCCTTGTGATCCCTGTATTAACTGTACACTGACACTATACACTGTATACTATGTACAGAGCTACTGTGTATAATGGCATTTGTGGTAATATTAGCATTGTGTTTTTTTATTAATAAGTATTGTAGTATTCGGGCACTATGTGGTGGTTGTATGTGGTCTGGTCATGGTGTGATTGTATTTTTTCTTGTATGTGGTATTCAGTCACTATGTGTGTCCCCTGTAAGTGGTATTATTCGGTCACTATGTGGTGGCGATATGTGGTCCCGCCATGGTGTGGCGGTATTCGTCCCTTGTATGTGGTATTATTGGTACCGTATAAACTCATGTGTAAGCCGACCCGTGTATAAGCCGACCCCCCCTAATTTTGCTACAGAAACTGGGAAAACCTATTAACTCGCGTATAAGCCTAGGGTGGAAAATGCAGCAGCTCCTGGTAAATTGCAAAAATAAAAATAGATACCTATAAAAGTAGGTATCAGTAGGTTAAATGTTTTTGAATATCCATATTGAATCAGGAGCCCCATATAATGCTCCATGCAGTTCATGGTGGCCCCATAAGATGCTCCATACAAAATACTCCCCATATAATGCTCCATAAAGGTTAATAATGGCCCCATAAGATGCTCCATAGAATAATATGCCTCATATGCTGCTCCATAAAAGTTATGGCCCCATAAGATGCATCATAGATTATGCCCCCATAAAATGCTCCATATATTTTATGCCCCATATGATGCTCCATAGATTATGCCCCAATAAGATGCTCCATAGATTATGCCCCCATAAGATGCTCCATAGATTATGCTCCCATATGATGCTCCATAGATTATGCCCCCATATGATGCTCCATAGATTATGCCCCCATATGATGCTCCATAGATTATGCCCCCATATGATGCTCCATAGATTATGCCCCCATATGATGCTCCATAGATTATTCCCCCATATGATGCTCCATAGATTATGCCCCCATATGATGCTCCATAGATTATGCCCCATATGATGCTCCATAGATTATGCCCCCATATAATGCTTCATAGATTATTCCCCCATATGATGCTCCATAGAATATGCCCCCATATGATGCTCCATAGATGCTCCAAAGATTATGCCCCCATATGATGCTCCATAGATTGTGCCCCCATATGATGCTCCATAGATTATGCCCCCATATGATGCTCCATAGATTATGCCCCATATGATGCTCCAAAGATTATGCCCCCATATGATGCTCCATAGATTATGCCCCCATATGATGCTCCAAAGATTATGCCCCCATATGATGCTCCATAGATTATGCCCCCATATAATGCTCCATAGATTATGCACCCATATGATGCTCCATAGATTATGCCCCCATATGATGCTTCATAGATTATGCCTCCATATGATGCTCCATACAATAGGCTCCATATGATGCTCCATACAATAGGCCCCATATGATGCTCCATAGATTATGCCCACATAAGATGCTCCATGTATTTTATGCCCCATATGATGCTCCATAGATTATGCCCCCATAAAATGCTCCATATATTTTATGCTCCATAGATTATGCCCCCATAAGATGCTCCATAGTATAGGCCCAATATGCTGCTGCTGCAAATGAAAAAAAAAATGACATACTCACCTCTCGTCGATGGGGGCCAGGTGCCAGTGTACTGAGCAGGCGGGGACACCGGCGCGCTATGGGGGACCGGTGTCGGTGTCACCGCTGGCTCAGGGCCCCGGCACCTGAGATATTCACCTGTCCCCGGTCCACCGCTGCACGCCGCTGTCTTCCGGGTCCTCCAGCAGTGAATGCTCAGGCAGAGGGCGCAGCGCGCACTAACTACGTCATCGCGCCCTCTGACCTGAACGTCACAGCCAGAGGACGCAGAGGGTGGAGCGGAGCGTAGCCGTGGACCGGGGACAGGTGAATATCACTTATACTTAACCCCTCCTGAAGTGTCTCTGCAGTCCCCCTGCTTCTCCTGCGGTCTCCGGCAGCTATTTCTTCCTTCAGCGGTCACGTGGTACCGCTCATTAAATCGCGCCGGGGGGGAGCTAAGTATGATCTGACACCCCCGCTACCCCTCCACCACCCCCGGTACATGACTCGCGTATAAGCCAAGAGGGGGACTTTCAGCCTTAAAAAATGGGCTAAAAATCTCGGGTATATACGGTAATTTAAAAAAATGTTTGTGACAAATTCCCTTTAAGAGCAATAAATAAAAAATAAATCTAAAAAGAGTATAGGATATTTTAAGAAATGTTTAATAGGTTAGAATAGAATAGTGACAAATGTGAACAAGAACAGAGAGACTGTCACTTGACAAGTGGAAAGGTTTTTAATACAAGAGTTAGGACTGTCCCACAAAGGGGTGCCATGACGTGGCGGGATGGCTTGTACATTCTTTTGATCAAAATTATGTTTACCAAATACCTTTATTATTATTATTACTACCTTCATGCATTTTTTTCAATATATTTTTTATTTTATTTTATTTTAGGATATTTGTTTCTTGTTTTTTGTTTTCTCAGTTAAGAATACATGTTGCAATGAGCCCTATTGTAACTTGTACTTACAGTAGATGCTGCTCAACATACTTAATTCTGCTCAATATTAAGGGATATTCCCATCCCCAAGATCCTATCCCAATATTTAGTAGATGTGATAATATTAGTAAATGCCTCCAATTAGAAATGTAGTATAGGTTTTCTGATTCACTATGTCGCTTAACCTATGTGCAGGCATTACAGTAGCTTAGGTATCCATGGTTCCAATCACTAACAGCTAACGCCCTAACTGCCTATATGAGTTGTTGGAGTCCTGGTTACCTAAGCTACTGCAAATTAAGTAAGTGACATAACAAATCAGAATAACTATGCTGCATTTCTAATTGGAGGCATTTGCTATTATAATTATTAATATTAGACCTACCACATACTGGGATAGAATCTTGGAGATGGGAATACCCATTTGAGTTCAGCTGGTTGGTTCGGCCCTCCACATCAGTTAGTAATATAAATAGCACTGCACACTCAAGAGGGAATTCCATGCAAAATAGAACAAATTTTATTGATACAACCAACCAATATGGGAAGCATAATAATCAAAGCGTCATAAACATAACGTTTCGACTCTCCCGAGTCTTTTTCAAACGCCGCTATGTGAAAAAAGATAACAAAATAAGGTTGAAATACACAACAAAGATAACAAATCAACGTAAAAACAATATAAAAAAGAAAACATTTCACCAGTGTGATATAATGTAAACATTTCACCAATTTTATATAATGGAAAGTGCATGTACCATGGAGACTAACAAGCACCAACCGTATGCCGAAAGTAAAGAGGGTGAATAATAAAGTGGTGATTGGAATAAACCCAAGGTATGAGTATAGCTAGAAGAATCATGAAATTAGAAACAATATAGGACCATTATACCTGAAAAATTGCTTCAGACGGAGTTTATTTTAAAGAGGCAATTAATGCATTGCTAGACAAAAGGAAATTAGTAACAAGTTAGTTTAGATGAACTGCTGTAGAGGTTAAACACTGGTGAGAGGTATGTATGGCGATAAATACCTGTAGCAATCGAATAGCCCAGAGTCAAAATTAGGAAGAGATGTCTCCCCAAGGTGAGACCTGGGGTGTAAACATGTAGGTAGAGTAGGGGATTAGAGAAAGAAAATGAAGATGAAGAGGAAACTAATGAACTAAATTATATACAACATAATTACCTGGATGGTAAAGAAATATATGGAAATCCCTCGTAACAAAGGTTGTAAAAAAAGAATAATGGGTTATACTGTGGATATATTTTTTACAACCTTTGTTACCAGGGATTTCCATATATTTCTTTATTTTTATCCTGTACAGACTTTACACCTTTCATCTTGAAAGTTCCTAATCGCCACTTTATCTTACAACCATCCAGGTAATTATGTTGTATATAATTTAGTTCATTAGTTTCCTCTTCATCTTCATTTTCTTTCTCTAATCCCCTACTCTACCTACATGTTTACACCCCAGGTCTCACCTTGGGGAGACATCTCTTCCTAATTTTGACTCTGGGCTATTCGATTGCTACAGGTATTTATCGCCATACATACCTCTCACCAGTGTTTAACCTCTACAGCAGTTCATCTAAACTAACTTGTTACTAATTTCCTTTTGTCTAGCAATGCATTAATTGCCTCTTTAAAATAAACTCCGTCTGAAGCAATTTTTCAGGTATAATGGTCCTATATTGTTTCTAATTTCATGATTCTTCTAGCTATACTCATACCTTGGGTTTATTCCAATCACCACTTTATTATTCACCCTCTTTACTTTCGGCATACGGTTGGTGCTTGTTAGTCTCCATGGTACATGCACTTTCCATTATATAAAATTGGTGAAATGTTTACATTATATCACACTGGTGAAATGTTTTCTTTTTTATATTGTTTTTACGTTGATTTGTTATCTTTGTTGTGTATTTCAACCTTATTTTGTTATCTTTTTTCACATAGCGGCGTTTGAAAAAGACTCGGGAGAGTCGAAACGTTATGTTTATGACGCTTTGATTATTATGCTTCCCATATTGGTTGGTTGTATCAATAAAATTTGTTCTATTTTGCATGGAATTCCCTCTTGAGTGTGCAGTGCTATTTATATTACTAGTTTGGGATTTATTCCATGACACTAGCACCTCGCCACTATTAGATTCGAGTGCACAACAATAATCTTCTACTCCACATCAGTTAGTCTCCCATGTGAACCTTTTAGGAAAATGAATTTCCCACCCCTGGCATGGTTACATGACATGGTCTGGCCACAAGGAAAATCCACTGAAAATTTTAATTCAACTGGTCTAATCCATCGCTTTTCTTTTTGCATTGGAATAATGGAAATAATTTTAAAATCCACACTATGTTCTTTATTGTAAACAGATTTTTATTGAAATATGTACTTGGGGAATGAAATGTATGAACACTTTCAAAAAAATAAGGATTGAGTAAAACTAAATTTGATACCATACAGATACAGAGACATTGTATGATTATTTTTTTTGATCCTGCAGAGTCAATATTCACTTAATCAGTTAAAGTTCACTGGTGGCTACTTGTCTCCTTCCATATCAATATGTCATGGGTGTATCGCCACGAAGATCGTCGCGATTGCACATTCTGACTTCTCGCAGCTGAGTTGCTGTTACTTTGTGTTTGGTAGTGAGGGAGTTAATTTTATCTAGCTCTTTGCTAAGACTAGGTCCAGCCTCGCCCGGCTGCTTTTGATTATGCACTAATTAGCTTCCTTTATATACCTGCCAGTCTGTTTGTTAGATGCCGGTGAAAGCATTCATACAGACCAGCAGATTGGATCGGTTCTGAGAAGACTTAAGCTAAGAGCTCCTTTGTGGTTTCTCCTCTTCCTGCTTATAGTTTATCTCCTAGACCTTTTGTGTTCCCTCTGTGTTTGAGTGTTGTATGTAAGACAGTATTTACTTTATCCCCTGTCTTTCTCGTTTGTCTTTACTGTTTGTTAACCGTTACCTGTCCATTCCCTGTGGTGGTAATCAGGGTCCTTCTAAGGACTAGATTACAGTGGTCAGGGATTTATAGGAGACAGGGTTTACGCTGGCGGCCTGGACCTCTGTACCATTAACAGTACCTCCAGGTAGAGGGACTAGTCAGGACCCCAGTTTAGGGTCAGCATAGACCCCGGTCCACCTCTAGCCGGAGACAGCGTGAAACGGATTCAGTATTGACCCACAGGATATTATGTCAGGTAATACTATGCTATATGTACATGTTAATATTACCTATTTATATGTTATATAGAATGTTGTCCCACTTGATAGATTACTGACATTATATATATATATATATATATATCTGCTATACAGCGTGACATAATACTGCCCTTACACGGCAATCTACATCTTTGCTTTTTGAATCATTACACATATGACCTGTTGACAGTAGTGTGGGTTGTAATTATCAGCACTTGCCTCTCAACTGATTGACACATCCTATGTGAAAACCCCAACAAAGAGAAAACAAAAGTGCTCCAACAGGTTTTTACTAGATAAAGTTCAAAACGCCAAAAAATGAAATACTTTAATTACATCCTTGGGAGCTCAATAAAAACCTCAATGGAGTCAGACAATTGCTTGTGAAGCTCAAAGCTCTTCTCATTTTTCTGTGGGGGGAAAAAAGTATTTTATACACTGACGATTTTGCAAGTTTTCCCACTTACAAAAGCATGGCGATGTATGTAATTTTTATCGTAGGTACACTTCACCTGTGAGACAGAATCTGAAAATAAAAACCAAAAAATCACATTGTATGATTTTTAAATAATTAAATTGCATTTTATTGCATTAAATAAGTATTTGATCACCTACCAACCAGCAGGTATTCTGCCTCTTACAGACCTGTTATTTTTCTTCAAGAAGCCCTCCTACTCTGTACTCATTACCTGTATTAATTGCACCTGTTTGAACTCGTTACCTGTATAAAAGACACCTGTACACCTGTTCACACACTCAATCACACTCCAACCTCTCCACCATGGCCAAGACCAAAGAGCTGTCTAATGACACCGGGGACAAAATTGTAGACCTGCACAAGGCTGGGATGGACTACAGGACCATAGGCTAGTAGCTTGATGAGAAGCCAACAACTGTTGGCACAATTATTAAAAATGGAAGAAACCAAGATGACTGTCAATTTTCCTCAGTCTGGAGCGCCATGCAATATCTTGCTTCGTGGAGTAAGGATGATTCTGAGAAAGATCAGGAATCAGACCAGAACTACATGAGAGGACCTGTTGAATTACCTGAAGAGAGCAGGAACCGCAGTCTCAAATATTACTGTTAGTCATACTACACCTTCATAGATTAAAATCCTTCAGGGCACGCAAGGTTCCCCTGCTCACGCCATCACATGTCCAGGCCCATTTGAAGTTTGCCAGTGATCATCTGTTTGATCCAGAGGAGGCATGTGAGAAGGTCATTTGGTCAGATGAGACCAAAATAGAACTTTTTGGTTTCAAATCTAGTCACCATGTTTGCAGTGAGAAGGATGAGTACTACCCCGAGAACACCGTACCAACCGTGAAACATGATGGGGAAACATCATACTTTGGGGGTGCTTTTCTGCAAATGGGAACAGGACGACTGCACCGTATTAAAGGGAGGATCGATGGGGTCATGTATCGCGAGATTTTGGCCAACAACCTCCTTCCCTCAGTAAGATGGGTCATGGTTGGGTCTTCCAGCATGACAATGACCCAAAACACATATCCAAGGTAACTAAGGAGTGGCTCCATAAGAACCATTTCAAGGTCCTGGAATGGCCTAGTCAGTCTCCAGACCTGAACCCAATAGAAAATCTTTGGAGGAAGTTGAAACTCAATGTTGCTCAGCAACAGTGTGTGCAAACTTGGTCAAGAACTACACGAAATGTCTGATCTTTATAATTGCAAACAAAGGTTTCTGTACCAAATATTAAGTTCTGTTTTTCTATTCTATCAAATACTTATTTCATGCAATAAAATACAATTTAATTATTGAAAAATCATACAATGTGATTTTCTATTTGTTTTAGGATTTTGTCTCATAGTTGTAATTTACCTACGGTAAAAATAACAGACTTCAACATTCTTTGTAAGTGGGAAGATTTGCATTCTAAAGACCTTTCGTACTAGTCCTGTAATAGAAGAGGATGAGAGCAGGACAGATAAGGAGAGCACTCATACTTCAAGTATATTATTGTATAATTGCATTATTCCGTTTGTAAATACATGTCTGAAAAGTTCAATGGCTAGACAGTTAGTCATCCCACATCATCAAAGTTATCTATGGTATCCATTAAAAATGCAGGTTTAATAATTCGAACATATGTCCTGCACGTAGCAGTGTGGATTGTTTCACTCCCAGGGGAATGACATCACATGGTAGAAGGGATCTAAGGGTCTAGCTACTATGAATAAGAAATTAATGATTTGATACATGCATTGTTCATATCTATTCCTTGTATATTTATGGTGTATAATATAGTATAGTAAAAACATTTCAGTTTGCTGCCAACTTAAGTAAAACAAAGTCTTTTTATTTTACAGCGATGATATCTGCTGTGCACCAGAAAATTAAAATTTTAATTACAGATGTTCTAGTACCTGCATGCACTCATGTGTAGTGGCATGTTACTCCACAGACCATGGCCAGGTTACTTCTTAGCTTTGATAATTATTGCCATCTGCTGATTAAAGGCTGGTTTTGAGATGTGCGTCGAACAACAGACTACTCACTTCAATTATGCTGTTGGTCGAGTTGTCAAAAGTGAGGATAATAATAATCTTTATTTTTATATAGCGCTAACATATTCCGCAGCGCTTTATAGTTTGCACACATTATCGTCGCTGTCCCCAAAGGGGCTCACAATCTAGATTCCCTATCTGTATGTCTTTGGAGTGTGGGAGGAAACTAGAGGAAACCCACGCAAACACAGGTAGAAGATACAAACTCCTTGCAGATGTTGTCCTTGGTGGGATTCGAACGCAGGACTCCAGCGCTGCAAGGCTGCAGTGCTATCCAATGAGCCACCGTATAATGTTCTTATAATCATAATAGCATACAGACATATAAAGTTCATAGACTTTATTTTGAACTTTAATGTTTCAATAAAAGACATTAAGAGGGTTTACAGATGACATAACCTTTTAAATACAAGACTATCAATTTAAGTCACAGTTTTATATTTCCATCTAACCCCAAACCTCTTTCTAGACGCCCTTTTCCACACCACTGTTTATCTTTTGGAAGCAAGAAGCCCCTTCTAGGGTGTTTCTCTTTCTCTTAATCAAAGTACTTTTAAAGCTCTAGTCAAGGCTAATCTGTTCCTTGCTTTTTGATTTAGGAATGCCAAACTATTAGCGTATTTGCACACTTTAAAAGCTTGTTGCATACCTTTCAGCATCAAAAATTTGGATAATCCACGCCTGCTTCACTGGTGATGTGCAATGCTGGCTTGGCCAGAGCCAGCGCTGTCTTGTGAGGAAGCTTGTTCATGCGCTCACTCACTGTTGGAGTTCCTAAATCGGAGCGCACACACAGCTCTCTCCTCTCTACTGTGGTCGCATGCTACACAAGGTAGTGGAGCAACTGCTGTCCAGAGGAGAGAGCTGTGCACATACATGCTGCAAGGTAGGAACTTTGACAGTGAGTGAGATCAGGCACCAGCTTTCTTCTGAGACAATGGACCATAGTTAGCATATGGGAATAAAAAGCATATTTCTCCTTCGCCTCATTGGGAGACACAGACCATGGATGTTATGCTGCTGCCACTAGGACACTAAGCTAATACACAAAGAAATTGACTCCTCCTCTGCAGTATACACCCTCTGCTGGCTCTAGCCTGAACCAGTTCTTGCTTAGTGTCTTTAGGAGGCACAAGGGTCTGACTTCAGACCTCGACTTTATTTTTACTTTTTTACATGGATGCGACGGGGCCTTTCTGGGTCCCGATCTCCCAAAAACATCAACAGACGGGAACGCGGAGTGTCGCCTCCCCGTACCCCCTCCTGCAACTTCTATGGCCTGGGCTCACATCAGGGTGACAGATTCCTTTAATGGGTCCTCTCTCCCCCCACATCACGGACGGGAATGTGAGGTGTCGCCCTAATGTACCCCCTTCCAGAGCCAGGCCCGCTGCCGGTCACATTGACTTTACTCCTGTGGAAGCTCCTCTGAGGCATTTGATGGCCCTTGGCACCGCCACTATCAGAAAACGGATGGTGCCAGGAACCTAAGGAGCCCTCTCCACTTCCCTATCAAAGGGATGGTGGATTGAGGATGGACGGCGCGCAGCGCTCCCGACTCTGCTACATACCGGCGATGTGAGTACAGCCACTGGTTGGCACATTACCGCCATGAAAAGCGCCCGTGGCATGAGAAATTAACCCTCTCCGCCTCCCTATCAAAGGGATGGCGGATTGAGGTAGTATGACCGCATATGCCGCAGGCTCACGCAGCAGGGAGTACCCAAACACTGCCGCGCTTTTTTCCATGGCAGCTGCTGTTGCATCCTCCCACCAGCTGCCGAGGCTTGTCATAATAGGCCGTGGGTCCGACTGCCGCCGCGGCCTGCGCTATCGCCGCCGCCTCATAGATACCGCCGCGGCTTCAAGGAGCCGCCGCCACGGTCTTAATCATCGGAGTCGCTCCTGCGCCTCACCTCCTGCGCCGCTGCGAGTCTCCGCCTCAGCCGTCCAGCAGGGCCGCGGCCACCTCCAACTGCCGCGGCTGCCTCTCTAATTTAGTCCCCGGCTTTTGGCCTGGGTAGGCCTCAGATCCGCCCTCTCCGGTAGCTCCGCCCACGGGTTTTTGGCGCTCTCCCTTCCCTCCCACCTGTTTTGGCGCTTCTCGTCGGAAACGAGAAGCGCCAACTCCGTTCCGGCCGCCATTTCTCCCTTCAACGCCGCATCTCCTGAGTAGGGGAAAAGCTATTCCGGCGTCTGACAGACCGGAGATAATTGGTGCGGACCATTCATCCTTCCTCTTCTGATGGGCAGGACACAGGACCCTGGGTAAGCTTGCACTGCGCTTAACCCCTTCCCTGCAGCAGTCTCCAGGCTCTATTAACATCTGAGGCTCCGTGCGGCCCCACTATATCACCACTGCCCAAAAAGTGGATGGTGACTGGAGGCTAACAAAACCTCTCCACCTCCCTATCAAAGGGATGATGGATTGAGGAGATAATCAGTGCGGATGGCGAGTGGTTTGCAATCTTCTGTGACCTTCGTTACTCGTCTGTCACCGCTACGCTGTCTGCCGTCTCTGGCGGCACGGACATATGACCTGGGAGCACTAACTGACAGAACGCACGCTTACGCCTAGTGTACTGCGTGTAATGCCCCACTACCGCGAAGGCTCCCCACTGCAATCTGTGCAGTCTGCATCTTCTCACAGGAGCCCAACGAATGGGTAATGCCTCCGGCTTTAGTTTACCTTACGATGAAGCCCCTCTGCCATTCGAGTCTTCAGACGGGCTGACAGCAGCAAAGAATGCCCAATTTTCTAGCTAACGTCTCAGTAGCTCGTCCCCCAGGCATTCTGCTGTTTTGGTGTAGGCGTGCTCCGTTTCCAGCCCCCCGTCCCTGGGGATTGCAGCAAACATGACTCAGGATATGAGTCTTATGTGGCTGTATATCCGGATTCGTCCTTATCGAACCGGTTAATAGAGCTCTGAGAGCCGTACAATGTCAAAAAATTAGTCTTTATCTCACTGAGACCTTCAAAGGGACCAAACGTCTTCACAGGGTTTTTTACTAATCTCCCTGAGTTTCTCACATAGGTCAGAGATATAGCAGTTGTCGGACAAATGATTCTCTGAGCTAAAGCCGTCTAATCACAGTACCCTTTTGTCCACACTCAAAAAAGAGTGGACGGGGTCTCCAACAATGGATCCTATATTGTGGCTCGCTTACTAACCTCTACTGTCTTTGACCGACGGCTTGTCTATTAAAATCCCCACTGACCGTCCAATTGGCCCACGGTCAGTCCTTTGAGGTTTCTGGCGCAACTCTTTTCCCTTCCCTCGCCGTCACCTAGGTGGCCAGAGCCATGATGGACTAGGGCCCTAGCCAAGAGCAGTCAAGACAATAGCTTGCCTCACTAGGTGGTTAGTCTGGATTCCCAAATAGCCTGGGCCGGGGATTATGGGTACATGCATCCCTGGATACAGCAGACGGTGACGCTCTTATAGCTCCAAAGCCATTACCATCAGCAGAGCCCTATGGCTCCGAGAGTGGCAAGCAGATTCCGCTTCAAAGAAATCTCTTAACTTCCTTAAGCTCTTCCATTCCTGGAAACGGAGACCCTCACGGTCCAAACTCATGGGTACCCCTTCCCACAAGTTTCTCTGCTCCATGACTCATTGCAGTATCTGAAAGACTCGGACAGGGTAGGCATCCGTCTACTCCTGTTTCATCAGGTCTGGCTGGCGGTTATTCTCGACCATGGGTCGGAAATCTAGTGGTTTCCAGATACGGACATAGAAAACCTGTTCCCCTCGCCAACTCGTTTCCTCCGGTCCCGTCTTTTAAGGACAAAGGTACAAGCGGCCCCACCTTATTAGGCCATTCATGTACTCCGCATCTATGGAACCATTGTCACGGTCCCACACACAGACAGGTTCAAACGGTCTTATCCAAACCTGTTCGTGGTTCCAAAGAAGGACGGAACCTTGCGTCCCATCCTAGACGTCAAACTGACGAACAAGTTTGTCAGGGTGCGTCATTTCAAAATGGAATTTTTCTTTTATGTTATCACTTCCCATTCTAATCCTTCTCAGCCCGACAAGGATTTCTCCGCTTCGCCATCGCAGACAACCATTTTCAGTTCACGGCTTTAACCTTCGGTCTCGCCTCTGCTCCCAGGCTGTTCTCCAAGGTCATGGCAGTCATTATTTCTATCCCTTACTCTCGGGGCATGGTGATTCCACTTTACGCCAGACGACCTCCTTATCAAGAGATCGCCCCCTTCAAGCCTGCGCAGAGAGGGTCAGCATCACCATGGACACTCTCACTCGTCTAGGTCGGTTAGAGACCTTGCACAATTCCTTTTCAGCCCCATCTCAGAGGATCCTCGTTTCAGGCCTGGACGCTTCCCGAGTGTTGATAATTCCCCCTTCAGGAAAAATTTTCACTGATTCAGGCAGCTCAGAAGTTTCCTCTCGGCCATCCCTCTTTTCCTGCAGTCTGGAACGCAGGTCTAAAAAAAAAAAAAAAAAATGGTGCCGACAATCCATCAGTACCATTCCCTCAACTACATCTCCGTCCTCTGTGGCAGACATTGCTACCAGCGTGGGACGGATATCCATCCTCTCTGGACCGCTATTTTTCGCCAGTCCCTCCGGATCAGGCGATCTCTGAGGTAGTGGACGTTGTCCTTACTGATTCAGATAAAGTACTTTCTTCCTGATCCCGCGCGGGTGTTGACCACTGGCGCCAGTCTCCTAGGTTGGAGAGTGCTCTCCCGCCTCCACACGGTCCACGGACGCTTGCCCTTTGGGAATCAGGTCTCCTGATCAATTTTCTTGAGATCCGGGCAATCAGACTAGTCATCCAGCATTTCTGCCTGCTTCCCGATGGTCATTCCCTCCAGATCCAATCAGTCCACGCCACGGCTGTGGCATACATCTGTGGTCAGGAGGGCTCACGAAGCACAGTAGCTATGCTTGACGTAGCTCGCATTCTGCAAAAGGCCGATACAAATCATTTACCTTTTTGTTGGCAGTTCATGTTCTAGGGGTAGGAAATTGGGCACACTTTTTTCCTCAGCCGCCAGGGCCTGATCCCAGGACACTAGTTCATTTCCCTGGAAGCCTTTTAGCACGGTTGGCAATGCTGGGTAACGCTTCATATAGACCTCAATGGTCTGTACGCTAAACGCCAAAGTCCCGGCATTTCTAGATCCTTTCTGTGACCCAATTGTCCTCGGGTCAGATGACCTGGTGCTTCCGTGGCATCAGTTTTGCTTCCATTACTTTTTCTCCGCCTCTTCTGCTAATTCCAAGTGTCTTCCAGAAGTTCATGGCGGAGGGAATCCCACTGATTTTTCAAGAGCCCATTTCCCGCCAGGGCTCGAGAGGGCTGGGCTTAACAACCTGGGCATTGAACGCCACACGTAGTGTTCACCGTTATCGTCAATGTCCAGAACTTTACTCTCAGGCGTGTTTACCATCATATTTGAGAAAGCTTTTTTTCCTTGGTGTTTTTAACAACCTCGTTTGTTTGCCATTTCGTCCATATTGGAATTCCTCCAAGAGGTTTCCATTCAAGCCTGGCACTGTCTTCTCTCAATGCTATCCAGCCTTGGGGTGTTTTGATCTGATCTCAGGTGCTTTACAAAGTGGCCTTCTTCAAACTCCGGTTCGATGTATCTATCACTCTTCCTTCTTGGGAAAGCTCCCTTTATTGTGGCTGCAACAAACATCACGCGGATTTCGGAATTAACGGCTTTGTCTTGCAAACCTCCATTCTTGTCTTTCAACAGGGCAAGGTGGTATTAAGGACTTCTCTGGCCTTCTTGCCTAATGTTGTTCTTCCTTTCATCTGAATAAGAAAATGGTGTTGCCCTCGTTCTGTCCACCTCTGGTTCATCGTACTGGAAAGGCTCTCCGCACTTTGGATTTGGAGAGAGCACTCAGGAAATACACTTCTGGAAAAGCGCCTTTCTCCAAATCGAATTCCCTCTCTGTTTCCAGAGCGACACAGAGAAGGCCTACCTGCCTTTTAACCCCTCTCTGACATTAGACGTACTATCCCGTCCATAAAACCCGTGCCATTCTGACCATGGACGGGATAGTACGTCATAGGCGATTAGCTGCGCTCCCGGAGGGAGCGCAGCTAATCGCCGCCGGGTGTCAGCTGATTATCACAGCTGACACCCGTGACTGTGTGTCAGGAGCGGTCAGGGACCGCTCCCGGCACATTAACCCCTTGCACACCGCGATCAAACATGATCGCGGTGTACTGGGGGCTCAGGGGAGGATCGCGCAGGGTGGGGGCTCCCTGCGCGCCCCCCTGAGACCCTCAGACCAGCGCGATGTGATCGCGCTGCTCTGAGGGCTTCCTCCCTCCCAGGACCCGGATCCAAGATGGCGCTGGGGTCCTGGAGGGAGGCGGCTTCCTCAGTGCCTGCCGAGAGCAGGCATGAGGAAGCGTCCTGCACTGCCTGTCACATCGCTGGTGTGACAGAGTGCTGTGCACACTGTCACACCAGCGATCTGATGAAATACAGTGATGTCCCACCCTGGGACAAAGTAAAAAAGTAAAAAAAAGTAAAAATAAACATGTGTAAAAAAAAATCCAAAATAAAAAAAAAAAAAAAAAAAATATTCCCCAATAAATTCATTACTTATTGTAAATAAAAAAATATAAACAATAAAAGTACACATATATGGTATCGCCGCGTCCGTAACGACCCCCCCTATAAAACTGTCCCACTAGTTAACCCCTTTTGTGAACCCCTTAAAAAATAAAAACGAAGCAAAAAATCAGTGCTTTATCATCATACCACTGAACAAAAAGTGGAATAACACGCGATCAAAAAGACGGATATAAATAAACATGGTACCGCTGAAAACGTCATCTTGTCCCGCAAAAAACGAGCCATCACACAGCATCATCAGCAAAAAAATAAAAAAGTTATAGCTCACAGAATAAAGCGATGCAAAAATAATTATTTTTTATATAAAATTGTTTTTATTCTATAAAAGCGCCAAAACATAAAAAAATTATATAAATGAGGTATCGCCATAATCGTACTGACCCGAAGAATAAAACTGCTTTATCGATTTTACCACACGCGGAACAATAAAAACGCCTCACCCAAAAGAAATTCATGAATTGCTGATTTTTGTTCATTCTAACCTCCCAAAAATCGAAATAAAAAGCGATCAAAAAATGTCACGTGCTCAAAAATGGTACCAATAAAAGCGTCACCTCGTCCTGCAAAAATTAAGACCTCACATGACATTGTGGGCCAAAATATGCAAAAATTATAGCTCTCAAAATGTGGCGATGCAAAAAACTACTTTTTGCAATAAAAAGCGTCTTTTAGCGTGACAGCTGCCAATCATAAAAACCGCTATAAATAGTAAATCAAACCCCCCTTTATCACCCCCTTAGTTAGGGAAAAATAATAACATAAAAAAAATGTATTTATTTCCATTTTCCCATTAGGGTTAGGGTTAGGGTTTCGGCTAAAGTTAGGGTTAGGGTTGGCGCTAAAGTTAGGATTAGGGTTAGAGTTTGGATTAGGGTTAGGGTTGGGATTAGGGTTGGGACTAGGGTTAGGGGTGTGTTGGGGTTAGGGTTGGAGTTAGAATTGGGGGGTTTCCGCTGTTTAGGCACATCAGGGGCTCTCCAAATGTGACATGGCGTCTGATCTCCATTCCAGCCAATTCTGCTTTGAAAAAGTCAAACGGTGTTCCTTCACTTCTGAGCTCTGCCATGCGTCCAAACAGTAGTTTATCCCCACATATGGGGTATCAGCGTACTCTGGACCCCAAGAGTTATTGTGAAATTTGTCCTATTTCTTCTGTTACCCTTGGGAAAATAAAAAACTGGGGGCGAAAATATTATTTTTGTAAAAAAAATAAGATTTTTTTGTTTTTACGGCTGTACATTATAAACTTCTGTGAAGCACTTGGGGCTTCATAGCGCTCACCACACATCTAAATAAGTTCCTTGTGGGGTCTATTTTCCAAAATGGGGTCACTTGTTGGGGATTTCCACTGTTTAGGCGCATCAGGGGCTCTCCAAATGCGACATGACGCCCCCAGACCATTCCATCAAAGTCTGCAATCCAAAACGTCACTACTTCCCTTTCCGAGCCCTGACATGCGCCCATACAGTAGTTTTCTCCCACATATTGGGTATCAGCGTACTCAGGACAAATTGGACAACAACTTTTGGGGTCCAATTTCTCCTGTTACCCTTGTGAAAATAAAATATTGGGGGCGAAAAAATCATTTTTGTAAAAAAAAAAAGGATTTTTTATTTTTACGGCTGTGCGTTATAAACTTCTGTGAAGCACTTCGGGGTTCAAAGTGCTCACCACACATCTAGGTAAGTTCCTTGTGGGGTCTATTTTCCAAAATGGGGTCACTTGTGGGGGGTTTCCACTGTTTAGGCGCATCAGGGGCTCTCCAAATGCGACATGACGCCCCCAGACCATTCCATCAAAGTCTGCAATCCAAAACGTCACTACTTCCCTTTCCGAGCCCTGACATGCGCCCATACAGTAGTTTTCTCCCACATATTGGGTATCAGCGTACTCAGGACAAATTGGACAACAACTTTTGGGGTCCAATTTCTCCTGTTACCCTTGTGAAAATAAAATATTGGGGGCGAAAAAATCATTTTTGTAAAAAAAAAAAAGGATTTTTTATTTTTACGGCTGTGCGTTATAAACTTCTGTGAAGCACTTCGGGGTTCAAAGTGCTCACCACACATCTAGATAAGTTCCTTGTGGGGTCTATTTTCCAAAATGGGGTCACTTGTGGGGGGTTTCCACTGTTTAGGCGTATCAGGGGCTCTCCAAATGCGACATGACGCCCCCAGACCATTCCATCAAAGTCTGCAATCCAAAACGTCACTACTTCCCTTCCGAGCCCTGACGTGCACCCATACAGTAGTTTTCTCCTACATATTGGGTATCAGCATACTCAGGACAAATTGGACAACAACTTTTGGGTTCCAATTTCTTCTGTTACCCTTGTGAAAATAAAATATTGGGGGCGAAAAAATCATTTTTGTAAAAAAAAAAAAGGATTTTTTATTTTAAGGCTGTACGTTATAAACTTTAGTGAAACACCTGGGGGTTCAAAGTTCTCACCACACATCTAGATAAGTTCCTTGAGGGGTCTAGTTTCCGAAATGGTGTCATTTGTGGGGGGTTTCCACTGTTTAGGCAGATCAGGAGCTCTCCAAACACGACATGGCATCCAGCCAATTCTGCGTTGAAAAAGTGAGACGGCGCTCCTTCCCTTCCAAACTCTGCCATGCACCCAAACAGTGGTATACCCCCACATATGGGTATCAGTGTACTCAGGACAAATTGCACAATAACTTTTGGAGTCTTTGTTACCCTTGGAAAAATAAAAATTGGGTGAAAAGATAATTTTTTGTGGAAAAAATATGATTTTTTAAATTTTACGGCTCTACGTTATAAACTTGTGTGAAGCACTTGAGGGTTCAAATGCTCACCAAAGATCTAGATAAGTTCCTTAGGGGTCTAGTTTTCCAAATGGGGTCATTTGTGGGGGATTTCCACTGTTTAGGCACATCAGGGGCTCTCCAAATGCAACATGGCATCCAATCTCAATTCCAGCCAATTTGGTTGGAAAAAGTCAAATAGTGCTCCTTCCCTTCCGAGCTCTGCCGTGCGCCCAAACAGTGGTTCCCCCTACATATGGGCATCAGCGTACTCAGGACAAATTGGACAACAACTTATGTGGTCCAATTTCTCCTGATACCCTTGGAAAATAAAAATTATGGACTAAAAGATAATTTTTGTGGAAAAAAAATAGGATTTTTTATTTTCATGGGCCCCGGCATTATAAACTTGTGTGAAGCACTTGGGGTTCAAATGCTCACCAAATCTAGATAAGTTCCTTAGGGGGTCTAGTTTCCAAATGGGTCACTTGTGGGGGATTTCCACTGTTTAGGCTCAATCAGGGGCACTACAAACGAACATGACCCCTCAACGTCTGCATTCCAAAACGTTCTACTTCCTTTCCAACCTTTCCGTGCGCTCAAACAGTGTTTCCACCCCCACATATGGGGTATCAGCGTACTCAGGACAAATTGGACAACAACTTTTGGGTCCAATTTCCTTGGGAAAAATAAAAATTTAGGACTAAAAAATCATTTTTGTGGAATTTTTTTTTTTTTTTCACACCAGGCATTATAAACTTTTGTGAAACACTTGGGGGTTCAAAGTGCTCACAACAGATCTAGATAAGTACCTTAGGGGTCTAGTTTCCAAAATGGGGTCACTTGTGGGGGATTTCCACTGTTTAGGCTCATCTGGGGCACTACAAACGGAACATGACCCCATCAACGTCGCATTCCAAAACGTTACTACTTCCTTTCCAAGCCCTGCCGTGCGCTCAAACAGTTTTCCACCCCACATATGGGGTATCAGCGTACTCAGGACAAATTGGACAACAACTTTTGGGGTCCAATTTCCTTGGGAAAATTCAAAAATTTAGGACTAAAAAATCATTTTTGTGGAATTTTTTTTTTTTTTTTTCACACCCAGGCATTATAAACTTTGTGAAACACTTGGGGGTTCAAAGTGCTCACAACAGATCTAGATAAGTACCTTAGGGGGTCTAGTTTCCAAAATGGGGTCACTTGTGGGGGATTTCCACTGTTTAGGCTCATCTGGGGCACTACAAACGCGACATGGCGTCCAATCTCAACTCCAGCCAATTTTAGTTTGAAAAAGTCAAACGGCGCTCCTTCCCTTACGAGCTCTGCCGTGTGCCCAAACAGTGGTTTTCCCCCACATATGGGGTATTGGCGTACTCAGGAGAAATTGCATAACAACCTTATCTGTCCATTTTCTCCTTTTACCCTTGTGAAAATAAAAAAAAAGTTTGTAAAAGATCATTTTTGTGGCTAAAAAGTTAAATATTCATTTTTTCCTTCCACGTTGCTTTAGTTCCTGTGAAGCACCTGAAGGGTTAATAAACTTCTTGAATGTGGTTTTGAGTACCTTGAGGGGTGCAGTTTTTAGAATGGTGTCACTTTTGGGTATTTTCTGTCATGTAGACCCCTCAAAGTGACTTCAAATGAGAGGTGGTCCCTAAAAAAAATGGCTTTGTAAATTTTGTTGTAAAAATGAGAAATCGCTGGTCAACTTTTAACCCTTATAACTTCCTAACAAAAAAAAATTTTGATTCCAAAATTGTGCTGATGTAAAGTAGACATGTGGGAAATGTTATTTCTTAACTATTTTGTGTTACATATTTCTCTGTTTTAAGGGAATAAAATTCAAAGTTTGAAAATTGCTAAATTTTCAAAATTTTCGCCATATTTGCGTTTTTTTTCAAAAATAAACGCAAGTTATATGGAAGAAATTTTACCACTAACATGAAGTACAATATGTCACGAGAAAACAGTCTCAGAATCGCGAAGATCCGTTGAAGCGTTCCGGAGTTATAACCTCATAAAGAGACAGTGGTCAGAATTGTAAAAATTGTCCCGGTCATTAACGTGCAAACCACCCTTGGGGGTGAAGGGGTTAAAAAAAAAAAAACTACAGTAGCCAGATATATCTGCTCTCCAATTTAAGAAGCTTTCCGAGTCTGAGGTCTCCTATCCCTGCAAACCTCAGAGTAAACTCCATTACGTCAATGGAGGCTTCCTGGGTCATTCGGCCCCTGACGTCGATACAGCAAGGTTGCAGGGCTGCAACTTGGTCCAGTCTTCTCACGTTAGTTAAGCATTACAGCATTCATCCTTAAGCCTTTTCAGAGGCTGCCCTTGGCAGATAAATTCTGCAATCGACAGCAGTGCATCTGTAGACCAGATTATTCGTTGCGTATATTAAGGTTTCAGCTGTCGTGCTGTTTCCCACCCATGGACTGCTTTGGGATGTCCCATGGTCTGTGTCTCCCAATGAGGCGAAGGAGAAACAGGGATTTTTTTGTACTCACCGTAAAATCCTTTTCTCCGAGACGCTCATTGGGAGACACAGCACCCACCCTTTTTAGTCTAATGACTTCTGCTTGTCTCTTTCAGTCGATGTGGTGATCACTAATATTAGGTGAATGATTGTACCTTGGTAAGATGTTAATCTTCTCCTACTGCTTTTGCACCGAACTGGTTCAGGCTAGAGCCAGCAGAGGGTGTATACTGCGAAGGAGGAGCCTTTTTTTTGTGTATTAGCTTAGTGTCCTCCTAGTGGCAGCAGCATAACACCCATGGTCTGTGTCTCCCAATGAGCGTCTCTGAGAAAAGGATTTTACTGTGAGTACACAAAAATCCCTGTTTTGCACAGTGAAGGGAAATATTTATAAAATAAAGATATGGTTTTTATAAAGGCTAAGTTCCCCATATGAGAATGCACTCAGTGTTTTGACACTCTTTTTAAAGTCACTTTTTTCTTTTACTTTAAAATCAATCACATTCATCATCATTATTAACCGCTAAACAAAAAATCATAGGTACATCTGAGGATGTGGTGCCTTTATTCATTCCGCCATAAATGTTCGTTATTGATTTAAACTGTCATCACACAAAATTACAGTGACATTTTAATATAAACTGATCCCTGGCCAGCTACCTGCTTGACTCCAGTGCCAGGGAGGGCAATGAGGTTTGGTCCTGCCCAACGATTGCTATGATGGGTCTTGACCGTCTCAGCAACATCGCAGAGCTTGCTGTCGAGCAGTGAGTGCGTCAGGGCAAAAGCCCTGAAGCCCTGCTACAAAGATTAACTCCTTAGATGCCGTTTTTAATAGTTGCATCTAAATGGTTAACAGAAGGAGGGCAATCTGAGGCCAAGTAAAGACCTTGGGGTCTGCCAGCTGTGGTAGCCTGTAAATAAATAAATGTATTAAAGAAATCTAAATTCTTAATAATGTAAAAAAAAAAAATTTGAGAAAAAAAGTTTTGCACTAAAAATGCAGGTTTTGTGTAAAACATAAAAATAAACACATATTGCCAAGTCTGGAACAACCAAGCTATAAAACCGCTATTCATCCCATATAGTGAAAATGGTAAGAAAAAAAACAAAACTTCAAGAATGTAGCCTTCATCGAACTGACAAAATAAAAAGTGATGCGAGAGTCAAAAATAAAAAATGGTATCACTGAAAGTCTCGTCTCGCGTTTAATTTTTCCTCTGCATTGCAGAGCTCTTTGTTGTAAAGTTTAGGTTATAATTTATGTAGAGTTCAGTTGGGCATTATCGGAGATTTGTCTCTGGGGGCGTGTGCTTCTTCCTCTTATTCAGATTCACAAATCATAAGCAGGCAGCAACAGACTGCAAAAAGGAACACGCCCTCCTCTCCTCACTTATCTCTGAAGCTGCTGTATAGAGACAGCAGAGCTGTGTTATATATCATTACAAACCCTTCAGCTATCATCTCCCAGTGCTGTCAGTTCTCACCCTGCCGCCACACTAACTGCCATGAGATGAGATTTGGAAAGGATTGTAATGATTCATAACTTAGCTCTAATATACTGTAGCACAGTTGCTGCAGAGATCAGTTAGGAGAGGAGCATTTTTTCTTTTCTCGTCTTTTCTGTTGCTTTGTGTTTGATTTTTCAGCCTCCTACATAGGAAGAAGTATTCGCCCCAGATATTTTGTAGTTCAATTATGCGTTACCAGAGATTTATGAGTTATAATCAAAACGTTACAAGCTAATATCTCCAGAAAAGGAGAAATGTAAAAAATGAAAACTGTTTTATTCAACTCCACTATTCCATATGACCTGTTTAATATGCTAAAACTGGTTTAAGAGCAAAAATGGCTAGGTCCTTAAGGGGTTAAAGGATGTGGCTCAAAAATACCGCTTTTACATGGCGTTATGTAACACTGTATTACACTATTGTTTCACTGATCTATAATGATTGATATCACAGTGGAAAAGCTTCAATTTGATGTTTATACCTTCATCGGAGTGATGGCAGCATTTTCATCTTTGTAGTTGATCTGAGCTCATTAACTTTGCATGTGTTGGATCATCTTAGGTGCAAGCCCGTGGAGCTTTTCTTCTTCTAATGGAGGTTGCACGCTTACTGGGGCTAGAAGAAACAAACATGGCAACGGTACAGGACCAAAATGTTCTCCGCCTGCTAACTCCCATCGCCAAGCTCTACACAGGAAAACAGGTACCCTAGTCCACACTCTTTGCTGTTGTACATAAATATATTTATGTATACTGTATATATGTATATTGAAGCACTTGTATTATATCATGTATTTTTAAATGCACCACCTGTACATTGAGTGGAGTGCTCACCAATGTACAGTTATATGAAAAAGTTTGGGCACCCTATTAATCTTAAGCTTAATGTTTTATAAAAATTGGTGTTTTTGCAACAGCTATTTATTTAGAACGTCCATGACAGCACCACGGAGAGAGGGGATCCGCCCTTTAGGAACAGGAAACCTACAGATACAAAAGGACGGCACCTCTCCCACGCATCAGTTGGTTTCCTGTTCCTGGAGGACGGGTTTCCTACAGATGAAGCTCTTCAGGTGGACCCAGGCCGGTCGACCCAGGTAGCGGGGGGGGTCTCCTACCTCGGCCGGTACGGAGCCCCTGGAAGCGCCACGGTGGGTCCGGGTAAGATTCCACGACAGTGTGCGGAGCAGTATCCAGAGGCATCACCGTCTCACAGCCAGCGCCGGTTGGTAAGTATCCCCCCCCCCCGGTTCCTGATACCTGCTTCCTGTGTTCTCTCCTGCGGTCCTGTCATGGTGGGGGTGGTGCAGCCGTGGTGTTGGGGGTATCCCTTTGTTTCAAAAAAAATAAAAAATCGGAAGAATTTTGAATTTCCCTCTCGCGGCGGCGGGGTTTGAATTTCTGGCTCGCGGCGGCGGGATTTGAATTTCCCGCTCGCGACGGCGGGGTTTGAATTTCCCGCTCGCAGCGGGGTTTTGAAGGTCCCACTCGCGTCCCTGCTATTGGGCGGTGCGGCGGGAGACTCGGATCGGCCGCTCGCACATCCCTATGGCGTGATGGCGCGGCAGGGTCTTTCTGGGTCTCTCGCTCGGGCAGCCGATCCCGGACGGGGCGGTGAAAGGAGGGCGGGGTCTCCACCGCCGGAAGTGGGACACCGGCCGGCTTTTTGAGAATATCAGCGCGGCTGCATCACGTGCCGGGCGGCGTCTGCTATGGGGACGGCGGGAAGGGGGGCAGGGAGGCTGTGGGGCCGGGAGCATTAGGGGGTGGTCCCCTGGCCGCACCTGCTGACCTGGATATCCGGGGGAGGGGACATATAAGGGCCTGTGAAGTGGGTGAAAGTGCTTCTGCCCCATTTTTGCAATGGAGACTGCGGAAGCTCCCTCGGCGCAAGAGAGCCAGCAGCAGCAGACAGAGCGCTCCTCTTCAACACCGCAATTGACTCAACAGCTGAAGGCCCGGGGCGGTCGGTAAAGTAATCAGTCCAGCAGCAGGAGTTCCTCAGCCGGGAAAAAGACCCCTCCCCGTGATTCCGGTGCCTCCTGCTGTATGGACTGGGTAAGAGATCGTCAGACTTAGAATACCCAGTAATGCAGTTTTTTTTCCCTCATTCTGTGTTCTGTCACTAGGGGAAGAAGTGTTCGGTGAAAAACAAGCACAGGGAATGTGCCTTTTGTACTTGCCCTCTGCCAGACGCTTGCCCTAAAAGGTTATGCCAGCCGTGCATGCGACAGACGGTAGGGCATTAGAGGGTGGAAGGGCGGAGGCCTGGGATGAGATAGTAACCCCCCCCTTCCCTTTTAGATAGCGGAAGAGACTCCAGATTTCACTTAAAACCTGAAGGAGATAATAAGGGCAGAGATGAAGGATTCCTTAAGGCACAGAGAATTTTCCAGGCGTAGGACTGTACCAGTAGTATCTGATTCAGATTCACCCGCCGGCCATGAGAAGGGCGAGGTTTTTTCAGGACCCTCTTCTCCTTCCTCTTCGGCTTCTTCCTCTTCTTCTACAGAAGATGCTACCCGATTTTGTTTTCCCTTGGACCAAATGGACAAACTTGTTAAGTCAGTGAGGTCCACCATGGGGATAGAGGAGGTGAGACCAGAACGCTCAGTACAGGATCTGATGTTTGGTGGTCTGGATCCAAAGAAACGCAGATCCTTTCCACTAAACAGCAGAATCCAAGGCCTAATAGACAGAGAGTGGAAAAAGCCAGAAAAAAGGGGCTCCTTACCCCAAGCATTTAAACGGAGATACCCCTTTGAAGATCCCTTGACGGGTAGATGGGATAAGGCCCCGAAGCTTGACGCAGGAGTAGCGAAGGCGTCCAAAAAATCCTCCATCCCCTTCGATGATATGGGGTCTTTGAAAGATCCACTAGACAAGAAGGCAGACTCCTTCTTGAAAGGGACATGGGAGATGTCGGCAGGTGCCCTGAGGCCGGCAGTTGCGGCCACTTGTACAGCCAGATCAATGATGGTCTGGCTGGACCAATTAGAGTCCCAATTAGCAGATGGAACCCCTAGAGGGTTGATTCGGAAAGCCTTGCCGATAATTCAGAAAGCTGCGGCTTTCCTGGCTGATTCCTCAGCGGACTCAGCAAGAATGGCTGCCAGAGCGGCAGGTCTGTCTAATGCGGCGCGAAGGGCACTGTGGCTGAAGTGTTGGCCGGGAGATATTCAAGCCAGATCTCGCCTCTGCTCCATTCCATGTGACGGCGAATACCTTTTTGGCCCGGTCCTGGACGAAGTTTTGGAAAAGGCAGGGGACGACAAGAAAAAGTTTCCCAGTCTGTCGACTCCTTCATACGAGAGGCCTTTCAGCAGAAGGAGGTTTAGCCGCACAAGGTCGTCCAGGGAGCGAGCCAAATGGGACGAAAGGAGGAGAAAAGGTACAGGGTTTATGTTTAGGGGTCCGCCTCGGGAAACCAAAAAACCCTCGCAATGACTGGCAATACCGGTAGGAGGCAGGTTAACGGCCTTCTACCCAGCCTGGGCTGAAATCTCAAACAGTAGCTGGATCCTTAATCTCATAGCTACAGGGCTGCGTTTGGAATTCTCCTCTGTGCCTCGAGATAACTTTAAAATCACCCCCCTCAGGTCATCCTCATCAGAGCAGGCCGCTCTAGAGTTGGAAGTACAGGAGCTTTACGCTAAAAATGTCCTAGTGGAGGTGCCGGAGGCAGAGTGGGGTAAAGGTTTTTACTCCCCTCTGTTTTTGATTCGTAAACCTGACTGTTCTTTTAGAACAATTATTAATTTAAGGGCCCTCAATAAATTCCTTGTTATTCACCCATTTAAAATGGAAACGGTCAATTCAGCAATAAAGCTTTTGTTTGAAAATTGCTTTATGGTGGTGTTAGCTCTGAAAGACGCTTATTACCACGTACCGATTCATGTGGCCCATCAGCGTTTCCTCAGAGTAGCAGTCCAGATGGGGGAGTCAGCACAACATTTTCAGTATAGCGCCCTTCCCTACGGCTTGGCGGTTGCCCCACGAGTGTTCACTAAAGTTATTTCAGAAGTCATGGCCCACTTAAGTGAATCCAATATGCTTATAGTCCCCTACCTCAACTACTTTCTTATCATTTGAAAAATGGCAGATCATTGCCTAGAACAGCTGCAAAGGGCAATATCTACCCTAGAGCGGCTGGGATGGCTAATAAATATCAAAAAGTCCCGTTTGAAACCGATGAGAAATTCAGCAGTTTTTATGGTCAATTCTGGATTCGCAAAATCAGAACTGTAGTTTACCGTCAGAAAAATTGATTCGCTTGCGTTACCAGGTCCTGAACGCTTCCAATAACCCCTCCATGTCTCTTAGGAAAGCCATGTCTCTTTTGGGCTCCCTCTCGTCCTGCATCCCCGCGGTTCAGTGGGCACAATTTCACACAAGGACGTTACAAGCTGAGGTTTTGTCACATCAAAATTCTCTAAGTGGTTGTCTAGAAGGCCAGCTATCCTTGTCCCGGGCTGCTATAAGGTCTCTGGATTGGTGGAGGGAGGAGACGAACTTGTCTAGGGTGGTTACCTGGGAATATGAAATATCTCGGATAGTCACGACAGATGCAAGCCCTTCTTGGTGGGGGGCTCATATGGGGGATGTTATGATTCAGGGCTTATGGGAGCACGATCAGATACAGATGTCTTCTAATATGAAGGAGCTAACGGCGGTAGAGCAAGCAATTAAAAAGCTCCTTGTCTATCTACAGGGTCACCACGTTCGAGTGCTCTCCGACAATCGTGTCACAGTCGCTTATATCAACCACAAGGGTGGTACTCGTTCCGGTCCTCTCATGGAAGTAGCAGGGCGCATACTCCTGATAGCAGAACGACATTTTCTCTCTTTAACGGCCCTACATATAAGAGAAGAAGAAAATACCAAGGCGAACTTCTTAAGCCGCAATCTCCTGAGTCAGGGATAATGGTCATTAAAGACTTCCATCTTCGACCTGATTGTGCAGAAGTGGGGTCAACCGGAGGTAGATCTCTTCGCTACCAAAAGCAACAGAAAAGTGAGACGGTTCTGCTCTCTGAATCCCAAAGAAGACCCTCTAGCAGTGGACGCTCTTCTGATAAAGTGGAATTTCAATCTGGCTTACGCTTTCCCTCACTTGTCTTTACTCCCCCTAGTACTGAGGAAGATCAGGAAAGACAGGGCGAGGGTAATAGTAGTCGCTCCCTTCTGGCCCAGGAGGGCATGGTTTTTATGTCTCAGAAACATGTCGGTAGCCGACCCTTGGGTCCTGCCGGACATCCCAGATCTGCTCTCCCAGGGTCCAGTCTACCATCCTCAGGCAGCGGGCCTCCACCTGACGGCGTGGATTTTGAACCGTCGCTGCTGAGAGATAAGGGATTTTCTCATAATCTAATTAATACTCTCCTTAAGAGCAGAAAGGAGATTACAACTAGAATCTACTCTAGAACTTGGCGGAAATTTCTTCAGAGTTCAGGAGTTGTAGCAGGGGACCCAACACCGATAGCCCAGATTCTAGAATTCCTACAAAAGGGTCTGGACTTAGGTCTCTCCACAAGCACCCTTAACCCCTTACTGCCATCGGACGTACTATCCCGTCCATGGTACCTGGGCCCGTATGACCGGGGACGGGATAGTACGTCCCGTGCGATCGGACGCGCTCCCGGGGGGAGCGCAGCCGATCGCGGCCGGGTGTCAGCTGATTATCACAGCTGACACCCAGCACTATGTGTCAGGAGCGGTCACGGACCGCTCCCGGCACATTAACCCCTGGCACACCGCGATCAAACATGATCGCGCTGTACCAGGGGGCACAGGGGAGGATCGCGCAGGCAGGGGGCTCCCTGCACGCACCCCTGAGACCCTCAGAGCAGCGCGATGTGTCGCGCTGTTCCGAGGGTCCGTCCTCCCTCCAGGTCCCCGGATCCAAGATGGCGCCGGGGTCCTGCAGGGAGGCGGCTTCCTCAGTGCCTGCTGAGAGCAGGCACTGAGAAGCCTGCAGCACTGCCAGAGCGATCGCTGGTGTGACAGAGTGCTGTGCACACTGTCACACCAGCGATCTGCTAAAATACTGTGATGTCCCACCCTGGGACAAAGTAAAAAAGTTAAAAAAATGAAAATAAAAAGTGGTAAAAAAAAATCATAAAAAAAAAAAAAAATATTCCCCAATAAATTAATTTCTTCCTGTAAATAAAAAAAACAAAACAATAAAAGTACACATATTTGGTATCGCCGCGTCCGTAACGACCCTCCCTATAAAACTATCCCACTAGTTAACCCTTTTAGTGAACCCCTTAAAAAAAAAAAAAAAAACTAAGCAAAAAATCAATGCTTTATCATCAATACCGCCGAACAAAAAGTGGAATAACGCGCGATCAAAAAGACCGATATAAATAAACATGGTACCGCTGAAAACGTCATCTTGTCCCTCAAAAAACGAGCCGTCATACAGCATCATCAGCAAAAAAATAAAAAAGTTATAGCTCGCAGAATAAAGCGATGCAAAAATAATAATTTTTTAGATAAAATTGCTTTTATTCTATAAAAGCCCCAAAACATAAAAAAATGATATAAATGAGGTATCACCGTAATCGTACTGACCCGAAGAATAAAACTGCTTTATCAATTTTACCACACGCGAAACGGTATAAACGCCTCCCCCAAAAGAAATTCATGAATTGCTGATTTTTGTTCATTCTAACCTCGCAAAAATCGAAATAAAAAGTGATCAAAAAACGTCACATGCTCAAAAATGGTAGCAATAAAAACGTCACCTCGTCCCGCAAAAAATAAGACCTCACATGACTCTGTGGGCCAAAATATGCAAAAATTATAGCTCTCAAAATGTGGTGATGCAAAAAACTACTTTTTGCAATAAAAAGCGTCTTTTAGCGTGACAGCTGCCAATCACAAAAACCCTCTATAAATAGTAAATCAAACCCCCTTTATCACCCCCTTAGTTAGGGAAAAATAATAAAATTAAAAAAATTTATTTATTTCCATTTTTCCATTAGGGTTAGGGTTGCGGCTAAAGTTAGGGTTAGGGTTGGCGCTAACGTTAGGATTAGGGTTAGGGTTGGGATTAGGGTTAGGGGTGTGTTAGGGTTAGGTTTGTGGTTAGGGTTGGGACTAGGGTTAGGGGTGTGTTGGGGTTAGGGTTGGAGTTAGAATTGGGGGTTTCTGCTGTTTAGGCACATCAGGGGCTCTCCAAATGTGACATGGCGTCTGATCTCAATTCCAGCCAATTCTGCGTTGAAAAAGTCAAACGGTGCTCCTTCACTTCTGAGCTCTGCCATGCGCCCAAACAGTAGTTTACCCCCACATATGGGGTATCAGCGTACTCTGTACCCCAAGAGTTATTGTGCAATTTGTCCTATTTCTTCTGTTACCCTTGGGAAAATAAAAAACTGGGGGTGAAAATATCATTTTTGTAAAAAAAAAAAATGATTTTTTTGTTTTTACGGCTGTATGTTATAAACTTCTGTGAAGCACTTGGGGCTTCATAGCGCTCATCACACATCTAGATAAGTTCCTTGTGGGGTCTATTTTCCAAAATGGGGTCACTTGTGGGGGGTTTCCACTGTTTAGGCGCATCAGGGGCTCTCCAAATGCGACATGACGCCCCCAGACCATTCCATCAAAGTCTGTAATCCAAAACGTCACTACTTCCCTTCCGAGCCCTGACGTGCGCCCATACAGTAGTTTTCTCCCACATATTGGGTATCAGCGTACTCAGGACAAATTGGACAACAACTTTTGGGGTCCAATTTCTCCTGTTACCCTTTTGAAAATAAAATATTTGGGGCGAAAAAATCATTTTTGTAAAAAAAAAAAAGGATTTTTATTTTTACGGCTGTACGCTATAAACTTCTGTGAAGCACTTCGGGCTTCAAAGTGCTCACCACACATCTAGATAAGTTCCTTGTGGGGTCTATTTTCCAAAATGGGTCACTTGTGGGGGTTTCCACTGTTTAGGCGCATCAGGGGCTCTCCAAATGCAACATGACGCCCCAGACCAATCCATCAAAGTCTGCAATCCAAAATGTCACTACTTTCCTTCCGAGCCCCAACGTGCGCCCATACAGTAGTTTACTCCCACATATTGGGTATCAGCGTACTCAGGACAAATTGGAAAACAACTTTTTGGGTCCAATTTCTCCTGTTACCCTTGTGAAAATAAAATATTGGGGGCAAAAAAATCATTTTTGTAAAAAAAAAAAAAAAGATTTTTTATTTTACGGCTGTACGTTATAAACTTCTGTGAAGCACTTTCCGGTTCAAAGTGCTCACCACACATCTAGATAAGTTCCTTGTGGGGTCTATTTTCCAAAATGGGGTCACTTGTGGGGGTTTCCACTGTTTAGGCACATCAGGGGCTCTCCAAATGCAACATGACGCCCCCAGACCAATCCATCAAAGTCTGCAATCCAAAACGTCACTACTTCCCTTCCGAGCCCCGACCTGCGCCCATACAGTAGTTTACTCCCACATATTGGGTATCAGCGTACTCAGGACAAATTGGAAAACAACTTTTGGGGTCCAATTTCTCCTGTTACCCTTGTGAAAATAAAATATTGGGGGCAAAAAAATCATTTTTGTAAAAAAAAAAAAGATTTTTTATTTTACGGCTGTACGTTATAAACTTCTGTGAAGCACTTGGGGGTTCAAAGTGCTCACCACACATCTAGATAAGTTCCTTGAGGGGTCTAGTTTCCAAAATGGTGTCATTTGTGGGGGTTTCCACTGTTTAGGCAGATCAGGAGCTCTCCAAACACGACATGGCATCCAGCCAATTCTGCGTTGAAAAAGTCAAACGGCGCTCCTTCCCTTCCAAACTCTGCCATGCACCCAAACAGTGGTTTACCCCCACATATAGGGTATCAGCGTACTCAGGACAAAATGCACAATAACTTTTGGAGTCTTGTTACCCTTGGGAAAATAAAAATTGGGGTGAAAAGATCAATTTTGTGGAAAAAATATGATTTTTTATTTTTACGGCTCTACGTTATAAACTTGTGTGAAGCACTTGGGGGTTCAAATTGCTCACCAAAGATCTAGATAAGTTCCTTAGGGGGTCTAGTTTCCCAAATGGGGTCACTTGTGGGGGGTTTCCACTGTTTACTCACATCAGGGACTCTCCAAATGCAACATGGCGTCTAATCTCAATTCCAGCCAATTTTGGTTGGAAAAAGTCAAATGGTGCTCCTTCCCTTCCGAGCTCTGCCGTGCGCCCAAACAGTGATTCCCCCCCACATATGGGGTATCAGCGTACTCAGGACAAATTGGACAACAAATTTTGAGGTCCAATTTCTCCTGTTACCTATGGGAAAATAAAAAATTAGTGACTAAGAGATAATTTTTGTGGGAAAAAAATAGGATTTTTTATTTTCATGCCCGGGCATTATAAACTTGTGTGAAGCACTTGGGGGTTCAAAGTGCTCACCAAAGATCTAGATAAGTTCCTTAGGGGGTCTAGCTTCCAAAATGGGGTCACTTGTGGGGGGTTTCCACTGTTTAGGCTCATCTGGGGCACTACAAGCGGAACATGACCCCCATCAATGTTTGCATTCCAAAACGTTACTGCTTCCTTTCCAAGCCCTGCCATGCGCCCAAACAGGTCCCCCCCCCACATATGGGGTATCAGCGTACTCAGGACAAATTGGACAACAACTTTTGGGGTCCAATTTCCTTGGGAAAAATCAAAAATTTGGGACTAAAAAATCATTTTTGTGGAAATTTTTTTTTTTTTTTCACACCCAGGCATTATAAACTTTTGTGAAACACTTTGGGGTTCAAAGTGCTCACAACAGATCTAGATAAGTTCCTTAGGGGGTCTAGTTTCCAAAATGGTGTCACTTGTGGGGGGTTTCCACTGTTTAGGCGCATCAGGGGCTCTCCAAACACGACATGGCGTCCAATCTCAACTCCAGCCAATTTTAGTTTGAAAAAGTCAAACGGCGCTCCTTCCCTTACGAGCTCTGCCGTGTGCCCAAACAGTGGTTTTCCCCCCACATATGGGGTATTGGCGTACTCAGGAGAAATTGCACAACAACTTTATCTGTCCATTTTCTCCTTTTACCCTTGTGAAAATAAAAAAAAGTTTGTAAAAGATCATTTTTGTGGCTAAAAAGTTAAATATTCATTTTTTCGTTCCACATTGCTTCAGCTCCTGTGAAGCACCTGAAGGGTTAATAAAATTCTTGAATGTGGTTTTGAGTACCTTGAGGGGTGCAGTTTTTAGAATGGTGTCACTTTTGGGTATTTTCTGCTATATAGACCCGTCAAAGTGACTTCAAACGTGAGGTGGTCCCTAAAAAAATGGCTTTGTAAATTTTGTTGTAAAAATGAGAAATCACTGGTCAACTTTTAACCCTTATAATTTCCTAACAAAAAAAAATTTTGGTTCCAAAATTGTGCTGATGTAAAGTAGACATGTGGGAAATGTTATTTCTTTACTATTTTATGTGACATATTTCTCTGTTTTAAGGGAAAAAAATTCAAAGTTTGAAAATTGCAAAATTTTCAAAATTTTCGCCATATTTGCGTTTTTTTCAAAAATAAACGCTAGTTATATGGAAGAAATTTTACCACTAACGTGAAGTACAATATGTCACGAGAAAACAGTCTCAGAATCGCGAAGATCCGTTGAAGCGTTCCAGAGTTATAACCTCATAAAGAGACAGTGGTCAGAATTGTAAAAATTGGCCCGGTCATTAACGTGCAAACCACCCTTGGGGGTGAAGGGGTTAAGGTGCAGGTTTCAACATTGGGAGCGCTCTTCAGTTGCATCATCGCCAATAATTACTGGGTCAGTAGATTCATTAAGGCTGCGAGTAGGTCGAGACCCATAGTGAAGCAAAGAATCATGCCATGGGATTTGAACCTTGTTCTCACTGCCCTAACAGAGCCCCCTTTCGAACCTGTCTCAGCAGCATCAATAAAGATTCTTTCCATTAAAACCGCATTCCTGGTAGCATTAACTTCGGCTAGGAGAGTAAAGGTACTGCCACACTTAGCTATCTCGTTAGCGATCACGATAACGACGCAAGCTAACGAGATCGTTGGTGTGATCGCTTTTAGGTCGCTAGTAGCTGCCAAACAGGAGATCTCATAAACGACTCATCAGCGGCCAGCGATCTCTTTAACGACTTTGGCGGTCGTTAGGATCTGTCATTAGCATGTACTGAGCGCTTCTGATTCATAGGAATTTGCAGCATCGCTCCTGCTCTCTGCGTCCTGCTAGCCTGCTTTGCAACTTCTGCGATCCTCTCTGTGACGCAAAAAGAGAATTTACAGATATTGCGATCCACTCCGTGACGCTAAAAAACCCTAGTCCCGCCTGCGCCGCTGTCATATGCGTCACAAACGAGGTCGCTCGTCGTTCGCAAAAGGTGCCAAACACAGCGATATAGGCTCACCAGCGGGACGCCAACAATCAAAAAACGGTCCAGAACGCTAGTGAACAATCAGCGACATCACAGCAGGGGCCACATCGTTGCTACATGCCACACACAACGACGTCGCTAACGAGATCGCTAAATAGTGACGTTTTAGCGATCTCGCTTAGTGTGGCATACCCTTTAGTGACATCCAGGCACTATCCAGGCTGTCTCCTTACACTCGGGTCCTGGATGACAGGATAATACTTAGGCCTGATCCGGCATACCTGCCTAAGGTGTCTTCCGCTTTTCACAGAACACAAGAAATTGTCCTGCCTTCCTTTATCCCTAATCCATCTAATCAAAAAGAGATAAAACTCCATACTCTAGATGTTAGAAGATGTATCCTGCAATATTTAGCAGTCACTGACCCCTGGAAAAAGGACAATGCATTGTTTGTCTCTTTTCAGGGAATTAACAAAGGCTGTAGAATAACAAAAAACTCATTGGCCAGATGGATTAGGGAAGCAATTTCTCTGGCATACACCTCGAGGGGCAAGCCGGCACCTGAGAGGCTAAGGGCGCATTCCACCTGAGCTGTGGCGTCTTCATGGCCAGAGAGGGCAGAAGTCTCCAGTGACCAGATATGTAAGGCGGCTACGTGGTCCTCTCCACACACGTTTTACACTCATTATAGGTTAGATCTGGGTGCTTCCTCAGACCTTTCTTTCGGACTAAGGGTGCTGCAGGTTGTAGTCCCTCCCTAAGTAATTATTACTCACTGTAATTCTCTCCGTGGTGCTGTCATGGACGTTCAAATAAAGTCTTAGTTACTTACCGTTAACTGTATTTTTCGAAGTCCATGACAGCACCCTTAGATTCCCGCCCATGTTCTATGTGCACTTCTTCCGCTTATATAGTCCACATGTAATAAACAATTGACCGATATTACTGTGTGATGCATAAATTTTTGTTGTATACCATTTAACCTTGGTAGTCCTCTTATGCTCTGTAATCCAACTGATTCGTGGGAGAGGTGCCGTCCTTTTGTATCTGTAGGTTTCCTGTTCCTAAAGGGCGGATCCCCTCTCTCCGTTGTGCTGTCATGGACTTCGAAAAATACCATTAACGGTAAGTAACTAAGACTTTCAGTTTGATATATCTAATAACTATTGGACACAGTAATGTTTCTGCCTTGAAATGAGGTTTATTGTACTAACAGAAAATGTGCAATCTGCATCCAAACAAAATTTGACAGGTGCATATGTATGGGCACCTCACCAGAAAAGTGACATTATTATTTAGTAGATCCTCCTTTTGCAAAAATAACAGCCTCTAGTCGCTTCCTGTAGCTTTTAATGACTTCCTGGATCCTGGATGAAGGTATTTTTGACCATTCCTCTTTACAAAACAATTCCAGTTCAGTTAAGTTTGATGGTCGCCGAGCATGGACAGCCCTCTTCAAATGATCCCACAGATATTCAATGATATTCAGGTCTGGGGACTGGGATGGCCATTTCAGAACATTGTAATTGTTCCTCTGTATGAATGCCTGAGTATATTTGGAGCGGTGTTTTGGATCATTGTCTTGCTGAAAGATCCATCCCCTGCGTAACTTCAACTTTGTCACTTATTTTTGAACATTATTGTCAAGAATCTGCTGATACTGAGTGGAATCCATGCGTCCCTCAACTTTAACAAGATTCCCGGTGCCGGCATTGGCCACACAGCCCCAAAGCATGATGGAACCTCCACCAATTTTACTGTGGGTAGCAAGTGTTTTTCTTGGAATGCTGTGTTTTTTTGACGCCATGCATAACGCCTTTTTGTATGACCAAACAACTCAATCTTGGTTTCATCAGTCCACAGGACCTTGTTCCAAAAAGAAATTGGCTTCTCCAAATGTGCTTTTGCATACCTCAGCCGACTCTGTTTGTGGCGTGCTTGCAGAAACGGGTTCTTTCGCATCACTTTCCCATACAGCTTCTCCTTTTGCAAAGTGCGTTGTATAGTTGACCGATGCACAGTGACACTATCTGCAGCAAGTTGATGCTGCAGCTCTCTGGAGGTGGTCTGAGGATTGTCCTTGACTGATCTCACCATTCTTCTTCTCTGCCTTTCTGATGTTTTTCTTGGCCTGCCACTTCTGGCCTTAACAAGAACTGTCCCTGTGTTCTTCCAGTTCCTTACTATGTTCCTCACAGTGGAAACTGACAGGTTAAATCTCTGAGACAGCTTTTTGTATCCTTCCCCTGAACAACTATGTTGAATAATCTTTGTTTTCAGATCATTTGACAGTTGTTTTGAGGAGCCCATGATGCCACTCTTCAGAGGAGATTCAAACAGGAGAACAACTTGCAAGTGGCCACTTTAAGTAGCTTTTCTCATCATTGCATACACCTGGCTATGAAGTTCAAAGCTCAATGAGGTTACAAAACAAAAAAAAAGTGCTTTAGTAAGTCAGTAAAAAGTAGGTAGGAGTAGTTAAAACAAGAAAATGATAAGGGTGGCCATACTTATGCACCTGTCAAATTTTGTTTGAATGCAGATTGCACATGTTCTGCTAGTACAATAAACCTCATTTCAAGGCAGAAACATTACTGTGTCCAATAGTTATTAGATATATCAAACTGAAATAGCTGTTGCAAAAACACTATTTTTTATCAAACATTAAGCTTAAGATTAATAGGGGTGCCCAAACTTTTTCATATAACTGTATGTATAAGACCTATGCAGCTCAACAAAGAGGAAAGGCACGTAGAAAAGATTGGTTTCACTTCCTAAATTTAAACAATCTAAATATTTACTATACAAATAAAAACATTTAAAATAGTGCATATTGCGCCGGAAACGGTTTCCTAGGCCAAAAAGTGGCGCTGGTACACAACCAATACGACCGACATGATAACCAATAAAGCTATGTAAATGTGATGGATATCTAAGATAATGACCACTGAGGAAGCCATTTCTTGTGGTAATATGTGTGGGTCCTTTTTCCCATATGATCTTTTTTTCTATTAGCCAATTTAGCTTGGTGACTCTGCATATGGCACTTTATTGCACACTTATTCCATATTCTCTTTTAGATTTTCTTTTGATACTGCATTATTTACTGTCTGTACATTTGCATCACACCTTTCTTCATTACTAAATACTACTTGATATTACTTTAGTGATAGTGTCCATTTACATGTTTCTATTGGTTATCATGCACTGCACAATATGCAAGATTCTAAATGTTTTTATTTGTATTGCTCAGGTTGTGTTTGTTACATAAATATTTACATTGTTTAAATTAAGGAAGTGCAACTGATCTTTTGCATAGATCTCAACCGGGACTGATTCAGCGGGACTGTCCGGATTTGAGGGCTCAGTCCCGCATCCCAGCTGTTCTCCTGACTCCTATACTCACCTCTCTGACATTTTCATTGCTCCCGTAGCTCCTCAGGGGCCGGGCTGCTTCTGTGCTGAGTGCATAAATTAAATTATATATTCACTTCATCTCCCTCCTGTAATCAGTCTCCCCGGGACTTGAACTCAGTGTCCACAGTCTGTTGCTTCACCAGTGAGCCACAGCTCCCAATGCTGGAGATATTAGAAATTGGTTTATCTTGACCTCTATATTACAGGCAATAAACCCAGAAGCAGAGTATACATACAGTATCCATAGAAATACTGTGTATATAACAATGTATTTTCATGACACCTGTATATTGAGGTGAAGAAAAATAATTTTTGTTCCTATGAAAGTATTAAAAATAATAATTACAAAAAAATATTTTTTTCGTGAGCCTCCCAGGTCTTGAACTCACAACTTTAACATTACATGAAAAGTTATTTTTAATGCATTTATTTTTTTAAATAATAAACATCACAAATCGACGCATAACATGGACATATTTGGTGTCCCTGTAATCTTAATGACCCGCACATCACAGTGGACAGAGGACGTAAAAAAATGGCGTGATATATATTTTTTTGTCTATTAAGCCCATAAAAAATTTAATTAAACTATAATGCTGAGGCCGTGTTCACATGTAGCGCAAATGCTGCTTTTTTTTTCTGCAGGTGTTCGCACCACACAACGCATTAACAATCTTCTCTGATTATTACGTGTCTGCTGCGTATCTTTCATGCGTTTTCCCCCTTATTTGATGCAATTTTTGGGCAGATATGTAGCAGAGTTTTTAACGCTTTTATAATAGTACAGAAAAGCTTTGATTCTGCTCTTAAAAATGCAACAGCGTTTTTTTCTTCATACATTTTTTTTTTTTTCAGAAGAAGTCTATAGAGAAAAAATGCACCAACACTGCAGAATTCAGCAGCGTCTTCAGATGACAGAGATTGGAGATTTCATGGAATCACATCTAATTTGCTTTGAAATTTAGACCGTGTTCACATGTAGCGTAAATGCTGCGTATTTTGTGGTGCTTTTTTGCATAAAAATTCTGCTGTGTTTTAACTGTCCAAGCAAAGTGGATGTGATTTCATTGTGCCCAGTATTAGAATTCGACAAACAGATGAATACTAACTTTTAAATAATGTAAAATACTATTTGTTGTCTCTCCACATGTTTTTACAGTTGTTCTTCCTTTCCCTTGTCTTTCCTTGACTTTTCCATTCCTCCTCTCTCCACCTCTTAAATGTTTCACATGTAAGGTATCTTCTATAACTCCTTTCCCTTGCCTATCCTGTACATACCAATCTTTTTCATTTTCCTTTTATCCCTTTAATGTTTTCTTTCCCTTTTTCCTGAATAAATCATATTTTTCCTTCCCCTTCTCATCCTTAACCCTTTCCACTCTTTATTTTGCCTATATCTTTGATCCCTTTAAATTTAGGTTTTTTTTTTGCTTTTATTTTGTTCTTGTTTGCGTCTATATTACTGTGTATTTATAATATGTCTCCTCTCTTTTTCTTTACCCCATTTATGTAAAAAATCCTTAATAAAAGCTACTTTAACAAAAAAAGGTTCCCACTGTACACCCAAAGACGTTGCTGAACTGTGCGGTTTTGGTGCACTTTTTTTTTTATTGTCTTCTATGTGGAGCCTAAAAAAAACACATGTAAAAAACTGCAGTTACTTCATGTGCAGAATCCAAGCTTTTCTGTACTATAAAAAACACATTAAAAACCCGGCTTCACATCTGCACCAAAAACGCATCAAACAAGGGGGAGAAGATTGTGTAGTTTGGTGTGGACACAGTATTTCTGCAACGTGTGAACACGGCGTTACAGACACGGATGTCATATAGTGAAGCTACAGAAGGATGAGAAAGTTCTGGCGGCTCCGACTGTGAATGAAGAAACTAAGAATAAATCCACAGGTCCTAGCTAGAGATGAGCAGGACGCACAGATGATGTCCTGCCAACCCTGGGTGATCAAAAGCCGCTTTGGGGACGCCGAAAGTTTAGAGATTCACGGCCTCCCGTCAAGCTGCCAGGTACCACTGACCTGCACGCTGGACCAGAGACCCATGAATCCATCCACTCATCTCTAGTCCCAACTGTCCTGGATACATCATACTGTCCTGGATTTGCTTATATGCCCTGCAGTCTCAGGCGTCAGCTGAATTTTCTTCACTAACAGAGAAAGACATGGTAAATGAGCATGGATTGGGGTGTAGCCAGTGGCGTGATCTGTCGCTCTTTCTGTTCTTCAAAAGTTGTAAGATATGCTTTTGTACGTGCCTTTACTCTTTTTTAAGATGTATTAATCTTGGTACATGCTAGGCTATTGCTGTCATATCGGAAGGGCTGGAGTGCTTTGGAGGACAGGGCTATATGGAAGATACAGGACTACCAACTATGCTGAGAGATGCCCAAGTAAGAACTGTATAACTAAATGTTCAATAGTGAGCCAGAATCGCCTTGTATTTCTAGTGCTCACCCTGTCATATATCTGTGATAGGTGCTAACAATCTGGGAAGGGACAACCAACATTTTATCTCTGGATGTCCTACGGTCAGTCATGAAGAGCCAAGGACAGGTTTTAAGTGCTTATTTCTCTTCTACTCAGGTAAAGTTAATCACATTCTGTTTCTTATGACCAGCATTACCATGGTACAAAAGCCTTGTTTTTACTGTGATTACCAATTTCCCCAAGCTCTCAACTAATATTCACAGAACACTTGTGCTATATGTATTTTTTACTGCAGGAAATGCTGGAAGCCTCATCTAATGTTCCTGGTCTGTCTCAACCTGTCTCACGTCTGCTGCAAGCTCTACAGATCCTAAAAGTCTTCACACATAAGGCGGGAGAGAAAGGAAGCAACTTTATGGAATTAGCAGCACGGGATTTTGCTTACAGTCTTGCCAAAATCTATATAGGTAATATTTTTGCATGGAATGGTTTACTTTACACTTTATAATATTGAATCACCTGCAGCGAAAAGGGTGTTGAAATTTTGTATTAATAAAAGATAGTCAGTGATCAAATTTTTTCTCATAACTGTCAGAAGTGTAATGATAATGACCATTAATTTACCATTCATACTGTACATCATAATAAGCATTTCTTAAACTGATTTTATTGCTGAAACAGCTCTCTACACAAGTATCAGTCCAATAAGGGAGTAGGGAACCTCTGAGCCTAGCTTGTTGTCTGCAGATGGATTTTCAGTGTAGCAGCTGCTTCTAGGGGAGAATATCGCTATAATATAATGCGGCCTGTAGGGGATCCATTGTGCAGCTCTGTCATTTACAGGACACCTTTCACTGTTATTTGAGTATTTCCGTAATATAATGTCTCTTAAATAATGGTTAAATGGGTTGTACAATCCTTCTGATATTCATTGCCTAATCTATAGATTATTAATTACAATCAGTGGGGTTACAACACCTTGTAAACCTTGTCCAGAGCTGGAACAGCGCAGATCTATTCACTGTTTAATAGCCGCTCCTGGTTATTACAGCTTAGCTCCTATTCAGTTAGAATTTCCACACGTTGGACCCTCACCAACCTGATACTGAAGAACTATCCGGTGGATAGTTCATAAATATCAAATTCGTGGACAACTCATTTAATCAGTGCTTTTCTCCTTCGCCTCATTGGGCGACACACGACCATGGGTGTTATGCTCCTGCCACTAGGAGGACACTAAGCAAAATACAATAAAGAATTAACTCCTCCTCCGCAGTATACACCCTCTGCTGGCTCTCTCGTGAACCAGTTCTTGCTTAGTGTCTTTAGGAGGCACTAGGGTCTGATTTCAGACCCAGACTTTTTTATCATTTTAATTTTATTTTTTAATTTTCTCACGGATGGAGGGCGACGGGGCCTTTCAAGGACCCGAAATCAACAACAGGCGGGAACGCGGAGCGTCATCTCCCCATACCCCCTCCTGCAACCTGACTCGGCCTGGGCTCTTAGGGGCGACGGATCCTTCAATGGGTCCGCTCTCCCCACACCACCAACAGACGGGCACGTGGGGTGTCGCCCCCTCCGGAGCCAGACCCGCAACATGGGACAAGAATTCCTTTTTTACTCAGAGCATGCAATTTTTCTCTCTACCTCCCTATCAAAGGGATGGTAGATTGAGACAGTGGCTGGTACCAGGGAGTAAATGGCCCCTCTCCACCCCCTATCAAGGGGTTGGTGGATTGAGGATTACATCGTGGCTAATGCTCTGTGCTCCTTTACTACGATGGGAATACCTGCGCTCCTGACTCTGCTGCATCGTGAGAACATGGAAAAGACTATCCCTCTCTCCCCTGGGGTCCTGGCCGGGCCCGTGGGACCTTCAGCGCCACAGTCTCTAGTGCGCCAGCCGCCGCACTGCTGCATATACCGCTGCCCTCTCAGGCTGCCGCGGCCTTCCTTTTGTTTCCAGGCCGGCCGCTGTGGTCTTCCTTATATTGCCGCGACCGGCTCTCCTACTACCGCAGCTGTCACGGACGTGACCGTGACCGCCGCAGCGTCTCTAGCGCCACGGCCGTCGCTGCGGCCTTTAATTTAGCCCCCGGCTTCCAGCCGCAGTTAGGCCTTACTCCGCCCATGTCCCGGCCTGGTCCGCCCCCTTATCGGGCGATCCGCCCCTTCTCCAGCTCCTATGGCCGGGCCTGTACAGAGCTGGGCGGGGACAAGCCCTGCATATTGGTTTTGCTCCGCCCGCTGTCTCCCACCCCCTCCCCCACCTCTTTTTCTATGCCCACTGTTTCTGGCGCTTCTCGCAGCCCACGAGAAGCGCCAATTCTACTATCAGACCCCACTTCCTGGCGCATCCTACACCGGAAGATTGTGGGGAATGCCATTTTCCTGCTCCATGGTGCACGCACTTCTCCAGGGGCACGCTGGACCTGGGTAAAACAGCCACAGTAAGGCAGGTACACACTGCTTATATTCGCTGCAGGCATTAACCCCTCAGCCGTGGGTGTTAACCCCCCGCTGCAGGTATTATATCCTCAGCCGCAGCCATTAACCTCTCCGCTGCAGGCATCATCCTCTCAGCTGCGCTCACTGCTGACCATACGGCAGGCAATTCCGTCAACCCTTTTCAGCAGGCGTTCGCAGATTCTTTAAAAAAAAAATAGCATTATGTCTCAATCAAAGGCTAATAAGAAAGCAGATAAGACGCACACGGTGATATATGCCTCATGTACCTCATGCAACGTTTCCCTTCCACGGAAACATTACAATCCTCTCTGTACGGACTGTGAAGCCTCAGGGCCTCAGGACCCCCCTGCCACTGTGGAGCAAAGCGATGCTAGTCCCCCTGAGTGGGCTGCTTTGGCGCAATCTGTGGCTTCTCTCGCAAAGGCCATAGAATCCTTTCATGGTTCCTCCGCCAGCCAGGACGTCCCCTTACCCCCTGTAGCGGGTCCTTCAGCCACGCAAGAGTCTCCCGCTGACAAGAGTCGAGCGGCGACAGAAGGTACGCATCCTTCTAGAAAACATCCCCGGGACACGTCCTCACGGAATTCCGATGCTTCAGCATCCGCTAGCTCCGCGTCTCGCTCCCCTTCACCAGGGGTTGGCAGTGAGCATGACTCAGAATACGAGTCTGATGTGGCCCCAGACCCAAACTCCCCTGAGTTCCAGGAGTCTATAGATTCGCTCATAGAAGCGGTTAATCACATTCTGGAAATAGACGAAGAACCCAGTACTAATTCAGACCACCCGGTGTCTTTTAAGCGAACAAAACGGCCACCATAGGCTTTTCGCTAACCATCCTGAGTTTACTGACATCCTCTAGAGGCATAGAAGTCTCCCAGATAAGCGCCGCTAGAGGCACGGTACCCTTTTGCATCTACTCTGAGACAGGAGTGGACTGAATCCCCGGCAGTAGATCCGCCCATATCAAGACGCTCTTCAAAAACCCTTCTGTCCCTGACGGATGGGTCTTCCATTAAAAATCCCACTGATCGGCACATTTACAGCATGGCTAAGTCAGTCTTCGAGGCTGCTGGAGCTGACTTATTTCCTTCATTCGCCACCACGTGGGTAGCTAGAGCTATGGTAGCCTGGGCAGAGGCCATAGTGAAAACCAGTAGGAATAATAGCCTGCCATCCGAGGTGTCTAGTCTCGCCTATCTGATCGCCCAGGCAGGAGATTACGTAGTTCATGCTTCCCTGGATGCGGCTAATTGTGCCGCACTTGGAGCCGCCAACTGTCACGTCGCCGTTGGATTCAGTGGCTGGTGTTCCTGCCTCGGCCGCTGGGAGGCGCCGGACTCAGGCGTCTGGTGGGCGTAGGCTTCGCTCTGCTGTCAGAGGTGAAGTGGTTGGTGTCAGTCATGCATCACCATCTGGCCTGGTTCTGGGGGCAGTCCAGATGAGGTCATCAGACTGTGAGCCTGTGAGAGGTAGCCATGCCCTTCAAATGCCTTGGAGCCTGGCTTGCAAGCCGCCAGATATAGTCTTGGTTTCCCCAGTGTGCTAGTTTGTTTTGCTATTTCTCTGACCTTTGCCTGAATTTCTGACCATTCTACTACCTGCCGATTTTGTACCTCTGTTGCCCGCCTGGTTTTGCTTCTGACTTTTGCCTGGATTTTGACCCTTCTTTAGCCTGCCGATTTTGTACCTTTGCGCCCTCCCGGTTTTGACCTTTGGACTTCTGACTACGCATTTGGTCTCTCTTTTTATTCCGTTCCTAGCGTCCTTCCTACTCCGGTCCACTGCTCTCATAGGCAGCTACACCCTGGGCTTCGCTATAATTCCAGATCCCTGTATAGGGGTAAAGGATCTCGGGGTTTCTCGGGGTACTGTCTTACCTGCAGTTCAGACCTGCAGTGAGCGGACGTCACTCCAACACTGTTACCATCAGAAGAGCACTGTGGCTACGAGAATGGCGGGCAGATTCTGCGTAGAAGAAATCCTTGACTTCCCTACCTTATCAGTATGGGCGTTTGTTCGGAGATAAACTTGATCAGATTATCTCGGATGCTACTGGGGGGAAAAGCAAATTTCTCCCTCAACGTAGGCAGAGTCGACCCTTTCGGAGCCAATTCCAGACTCGCTCCCGCCCTTTTTGCAATACCACAGGCTGGTCATCCTCAACCACTTCCGCTAGTGCATCACGTCCCCCGCGCAGAGGCAGAGGTTCGCACCCTTCATTCAGACCTTCTAATTCCTGGAGAAACATATCTCCTTGGTCCTGACCCAAGAGCCTCTCTTCCCGCAAGTTCTCTTCTCAATGACTCTTTGCCGTGTCTAGAAGACACAGGCAAGGTAGGCGGCCGCCTGTCCTTGTTTCGCCAAGTCTGGCTGTTGGTCGTTCACAACCGATGGGCCAGAGATCTCGTGTCTTCCGGATACAAAATCGTGTTCTCGTCTCCTCCTCCAACGCGCTTCTTTCAGTCCCGTCTTCCAAAATCCAAGCCGCTTGCAGCTCCCTTTTACCAGGCTATTTATGCCCTCTGCAACAGCGCTGTCATCGTTCCGGTTCCTCCCACGGAAAAGTTCAAGGTTTTTGCTCAAACCTGTTCGTGGTTCCAAAGAAGGACGGAACCACGCGTCCAATCCTAAACTTAAAGCTGTTGAACAAATTTGTCACGGTGCGCCACTTCAGGATGGAGTCCGCCTCTCTGGAAAAAGGGGAATACCTTGCGTCAATCGACATCAAGGACGCATATCTCCACATTCCAATCTTTGAAAATCATCAAAGATTCCTACGCTTTGTTGTTGGAGACGAACATTTTCAATTCACTGCTTTGCCATTCGACCTGGCCACAGCCCCCAGAGTATTCACAAAGGTCATGGCTGCCGTCATGTCTATTCTACACTCTCGGAGTGTGGTGGTTCTACCTTATCTGGACGATCTTCTCGTCAAGGGTCCATCCTATCGGGCTTGTGTAGAAAGCGTCAGTGTTGCTGTCGACACTTTGTCCCGCCTAGGTTGGCTAGTAAACCTGGAGAAATCTTCCCCAGTCGCATCCCGGCAGATTCCTTTTCTGGGGATGATCTTAGACACTTCCCGAGGGTTGATAATTCTCCCTCCGGACAAGATTTCCTCTCTAATCCGAGCAGCCCAATCTCTATCTCTGGCCTGCCCTCACTCCCTTCGGTTCGCCATGCAGGTCCTGGGCAAAATGGTGGCGTCCATCGAGGCAGTACCATTTGCCCAATTTCACCTCCGTCCTCTCCAACAGGCCTTGATCTCAGCCTGGGACAAGAATCCAGCCTCCTTAGGTCGTCGTTTTCTCCTGGCACCCAGAATCAGACGGTCTCTCAGGTGGCACTGGCTGGTGGTGACCACCGATCCCAGCCTACTCGGATGGGGTGCCATCTTTTGTTACCACACGGCTCAGGGACGTTGGTCTAGGAAGGAAGCCAGCCTTCCGATCAATATTCTCGAGATCTGAGCGATAAGGCTGGCTCTTCATCATTTCCATCATCTTTTGGCCGGACGTCCCGTCCGGATCCAGTCAGACAACGCCACAGCTGTGGAGTACATCAATCGCCAGGGAGGCACGCGATGATCGAAGTAACGCACATTTTGCAATGGGCCGAGACAAATCATTCGCTCATCTCGGCAGTTCATATTCCGGTAGTAGAGAATTGGGAGGCGGACTTTCTCAGCAGCCGCCAGGGCATAGCCTCAGGAGAGTGGTCTCTTCACCCGGAAGTCTTTCATCAAATTTGCCAGCGTTGGGGCACTCCAGAGGTGGACCTCATGGCCTCCAGGCTGAACGCCAAGGTTTCGGCATTTGTAGCCCGATCCTGCGATCCGTTAGCCATCGGCTCGGACGCTCTAGTTCTCCCATGGGGCCAATTTCGTCTCCCTTATCTCTTTCCACCACTTCCGCTGATCCCAATGGTCATCCAGAAGATCAAAGCGGAAGGCATTCCCATGATCCTTGTCGCTCCGGACTGGCCATGCTGAGCTTGGTATGCGGAGCTAGTACATCTACTCGCCGACGTCCCCTGGTGGTTACCGGATCGTCCGGATTTACTATCCCAGGGGCCCATTTGCCACCAGAATTCGAGAGTTCTGAGTTTAACGGCCTGGCCATTGAATCCTGGAGCCTAAACCGAGCAGGTTTCTCGGGTCCAGTGGCATCTACCATGATCAACGCTAGGAAGCCTGTTTCCATGTGTATTTACCATCGCACTTGGAAATTTTTTTTCTCATGGTGCAAAGATAAAGGTCATTCCCCGTTGGTGTTTTCCATTCCCTGCATTCTGGAATTTCTTCAAGCAGGATTGGATTCGGGTCTAGCACTAGCCTCTCTCAAGGGCTAAATCTCCGCTCTATCCGTTCTTTTCCAGCGACGGATAGCTTCCAAACTACAGGTCAGGACTTTCATGCTGGGAGTTTCGCATCTTGTTCCTCCTTACAAAATGCCCTTGGAACCTTGGGACCTTAACTTGGCCCTCAGTGCACTACAAAAGACAGCCTTCGAGCCGTTACAAGAGGTTTCTTTCTCTCTCCTCTCTTGGAAAATTGCCTTTCTTGTGGCAATAACATCCATCAGACGCGTCTCGGAACTGGCGGCTTTGTCGTGCAAACCTCCGTTTCTGATTTTTCACCAAGACAAGGTGGTGCTCAGGACGTCCCCGTCCTTCTTGCCTAAAGTCGTCTCGGCTTTTCATCTGAATGAAGACATAGTTCTGCCTTCGTTCTGTCCGGCTCCGGACCATCGTACTGAGAAAGCTCTTCACACTTTGGACTTGGTGAGTGCTCTCAGAAGGTACATTTCCAGAACAGCATCTTTTCGCAAATCTGATGCCTTTTTTATGCTTCCGGAGGGACACAGGAAAGGTTTGCCTGCCTCTAAGGCTACATTAGCCAGATGGATTCGCTCAGCAATCCAAGAATCTTACCGCGTCAAAGGCCAGCCTATCCCAGCGGGGATTAAGGCACACTCCACTCGGTGAGTGGGGCTTCTTGGGCCATCTGGCACCAAGCTTCCGCACAGCAAGTGTGCAAAGCCGCGACTTGGTCCAGCCTTCGCACGTTTGTTAAGCATTACAATATTCATGCTCAAGCCTCTTCAGATGCGGCCCTCGGCAGACAGATTCTGCAGTCGGCAGTCTCGCATCTGTAGGTTCCTTCAATCGCTTATTCCTGTAAGCATTGGGTGCGTGAGGTTTCACCTGTTGTGATGTTTTTTCCCACCCAGGGACTGCTTTAGGACGTCCCATGGCCGTGTGTCCCCCAATGAGGCAAAGGAGAAACAGGGATTTTTGTGTGTACTCACCGTAAAATCCTTTTCTCTGAGCCAATCATTGGGGGACACAGCACCCACCCTGTTAGCCTATTGGCTTGTAGTCTGTTTTGGTTTTGACGTATTGCAATTCTGTTGGTAAGCTCCTACTGCTTTGGCACCGAACTGGTACACGAGAGAGCCAGCAGAGGGTGTATACTGCGGAGGAGGAGTTAATTCTTTATTGTATTTTGCTTAGTGTCCTCTTAGTGGCAGCAGCATAACACCCATGGTCGTGTGTCCCCCAATGATTGACTCGGAGAAAAGGATTTTACGGTGAGTACACACAAAAATCCCTGTTTTTTTGTTAATTCATTTTATTTAACATGTCGCATGTAAGAAGATACATGATCAATTAAGTGATTACATATACAAAGCAAAAGTCATATTACAGCCTGGGAGAACTTACAGGTGCTTCTCACAAAACTGGAAAGTCAGAGAATAGAATTAAACTGCAGAAGCTTAGAATCTCACCAAGACATTTCCTATTTGGTCTAGAAATTGGGGAGAGTTCAATATTCTAGGCTAATGTGATGCAGTTATGTGCTTATTAAACTTTTGCATATCTCACAATTATGGTATATTACCATTGTAGGTTGTCTTTTCGTGGACCATGCCGCTTGGGCTGGAGCAAAAGAATCAGATGTATACTGTGCTCAAAGGTAATCTTCAAGAAGTAAAAAAAAAAAAATGCAATTGGTTCTAGTTTAGAGCAGGCATAGATAAAATACCGGGCAATATCTGATCCTCTGGCTGTTCCAGTCTGGCCTGTGGACCGAGATAGCCAAAGAGCTTAAAACAGTGGCCTCCCACGTCCCAATAACATCTGCATCCTCAGGGTGTAAACACCAGTGAATACATTGGTGGGGGGATGGAGCCACCGGATCCTTCTTCCACCAATCAGCATGTGCAACTGAGACAGCAGATGCAATGACGTCACTACATCGCAACTAACGTATGGAAAGTCTGTGTACCAGAGGAATGGAAGGAAGTGGAGTGTGTCTTTTTTCTATTTCAGATGTGTATGGGATGTGTGCCTGTATGTAGGGGGCCATGTGCAGGCTCATATTGTGTGTATGTGTATACACACACAGCTCTGGCAAAAATTAAGAGACCACTGCAAAATTTTCAGTTTGTCTGATTCTTCTCTTTATAGGTATATTTTTGAGTAAAATGTAAATTGCTCTTTTATTCTATAAACTACTGACAACATGTCTCCGAATTTCCAAGCAATAAATTTTGCATTACTGTTCAGAAAAATGAGAAATGGTCAAATAACAAAAAATTGCAGTGCTTGCAGACTAAATAATGCTAAAAAACAAGTTATAATCATTTAGAAACAACAAACTAATGTTTTAACTCAGAAAGAGTTCAGAAATCAATATTTTGTGAATAACCATGATTTTTAATCACAGCTTTCATGCGTCTTTGCATGCTTTCCACCAGTCATTCACACTGCTTTTGGGTGACCTTATGCCACTCTTGGTACAAAAATTTAAGCAGTTCTTCATTGTTTGGTGACTTGTGACTATCCATCTTCCTCTTGATTACATTCCAGAGGTTTTCAATGGGGTTCAGGCAGGGTCGGCTCCAGGTTTTTATGGGCCCCGGGCGAAAGAGTCTCAGTGGGCCCCCTTAACACAGACCACGATTCATGATGCACAGATACTGCAGAGAAATATAGGTATAGTACAATGCCAAACACTTCTCTTCTTCCATTACATGAGTAATATCTATTGTAAAATGTGCAATAGCTCAAAAACCGCCAAATCCTCACAGCGCACAGTACAGACTGGACAGTACAGTCCTCCATACAATATTATGGGCACCACATAGTCTCCCCCCATCCCCCATATAATGCTCTATACAGAATACTGGACCCAATATAATGCTCCATACAGAATACTGGACCACATATAATGCTCCATACAAAATATGGAGCTCTCCTCTACATGGTGCTGCGTTCTGCACTGTTATGGCTCAGGAAAGGGCGCTGTGGAAAGACTCCCCATTATCATCTTTATTGCCTGCCCATTATCATCATCATTGCCTCCCCATCATCATCATTGCCTGCCCATCATCATCATCATCATTGCCTACCCATCATCATTATCATCATTGCCTCCCCATCATCATATTCTCCCCATCATCATCATCATTGCCTCCCCATCATAGCCTCCTCATCATCATTGCGTCCCCATCATCATCATCATCATTGCCTCCCCATTAATATCATCATCATTGCCTCCCCATCATCATCATCTTCATTGCCTCCCCATTAATATCATCATCATCATCATCTCCCCATCATCATTGCCTCCCCATCATCATCATCATCGCCTCCCCATTAATATCATCATCATCATTGCCTCCCCATTATCATTGCCTCCCCATCATCATCATTGCCTCCCCATTAATATCATCATCATCATCATTGTCTCCCCATCATCATCATCATTGCCTCCCCATCATCATCACCACCATCACTGCCTCCCCCCCCCACCATCACACATACAGCACCGCAGCGCACACACACATACACACGCACAACAAACACACACCTCTCACCTGTCCGGCTTCCGCGCCCTCTCTGCCACGCGCTGCTGTGAGAGAGGAAGCGCCGCCGTCCTGCAGGCGCCCCCTGGAGCCCGAAGCTGCGGCAGCGGAGGCACGGGGAGAGGTGAGTATTGCGCCGGCTGCTGCCGGGGCCCTGAGCAAGCGGGGGGGGGGGCCCAGTGGCGGCACTGGCACCGCTAACGGGCGCCGGGGTGCCCGACGGCGAGTGGGCCCCCCCGCCTGCTCAGGGCCCCTGCACTTGCCCGGGTATGTCGGGTGCTGACGCCGGCCCTGGGTTCAGGTCTGGAGATTGGGCTGGCCATGACAGGGATTTGATGTGGTGGTCCTTCATCCACACATTTATTGACCTAGCTGTGTGGCATGATGCATTGTCCTGCTGGAAAAACCAGTCCTCAGAGTTGGGGAACATTGCCTAAGCAGAAGGAATCAACTGTTTTTCCAGGATAACCTTGTATGCGGCTTGATTCATACATCCTACGTGCCTCTAGGAGCCTGTTACGAACTGTTCTTGCCGTGCAGTTCACCCCAGCTGCCGTTTGCCATTCCTGTTGTAGGTCACTTGATGTCATCCTGCGGTTGCTGAGTGACATTCGAATAAAATGACAGGCATCCAGGCCAGTGGAGAGTCGTTTTTGCCCTCTGCCGGTCTGCAGCTTTGTTGTCCCCACTGTCTGCTGCTTGACCTTGTTGTAATGGACTTCCCATCTTAGAAATTTTAAGGATGGAGGCAACATGACGCTCACTGTATCCCTCTGCTAGTAAAGCCAGAATTTAGCCCTTCTTTTCCTCATTCAAGACTTTTCTTTTCAACTCCTTTGGCACGGTTAAGTTATTTTTTCATTCCTATTACTTTTGGGATATTACTAGCACTTGTTTTGCCATCCAGCTTGTCTTATTACAAGAGGATTGTGAACACCACAGTAGTGTTTTTTATATTTTCCTTTGTTAAATAAGATTTGGTTCAGGTGATCATCTAATCAGAAGCACATTAAGTAGAATGAGGTGTACTCTGGTTGGAATTCAACTAACACTGGAATGGAATGGCTGTCATCAGACATGTAGAGAAGCTGATTTTTATAAAACTGTGCAGTGGTCTCTTAATTTTTGCCAGAGAGGTGTATGTATGTAATAAATATCTATCTATCGAGATAGATATAGATAGATATATATATATATATCTATAGATGTATATATCTATAGATATATCTATATAGATATGTATATCTATATATATCTCTCGAGATATATATATATATATATATATATATATATATCTGACTCTCTCTCTCTCTCTCTATATATAGAGAGAGAGAGAGATTTATTTTATCCTTTGTTGATTTTGTAAGTTTGCCCACTGACAAAGACATAAACAGTCTATAATTTTAAGGATAGGTTAATTTTAACATTGAGAGATAGAATATCAAAAATAAAATCCAGAAAATCACTTTGTATAAATTACAATTACAGGTAGATGCTGTGTTTCATTCTCAGATCTTGCAGCCACATTGCACTGGTGTGTGTTTTTTCCTTCTCCCATATGCTCCTCCAGTATTGTTCAGTCTTTGTTATTGGTGGAGTTGTTGCCTTTGTGCTGTTACTCTGTAGTTGGGAGTACACCTTGGGTGGTTCTTTGGAGACTAGTGGCTGGTATAGTGTAATGGTTAAGCGCACAGCTTACAACATGTGAGACTGGAGTTTAAATCCCAGCTATGAACTGTGGAAAATAAATTATATACCAAGGCTCCTAACACTATAATACCTACTTTAGGTGGCTGCTATAATGTAGTGGTTAAAGTGCACAACCACCAACATGAGAGACGGGTTCAAATCCCGGATCTGCTCTGTTGGAAATAATATACCAGTAGTTGTCCTTGGGCAAGACTACTAACAATAAACATGAGAGTGTCATGAACAAAGAGAGTCATGCCAGCTCGGACGTCGCCCAGATTAACAAGGTCCGTGTCAGATGTCGAGGAAACATAACAATCTGATGATAAATGGGCTACTGGATCAAAACATATACGGACAATGCAAGATATATATATATATATGTATATATATATATATATATATATATATATATATATATACATATATATATATATATAATATGTTTATGTATGTCTGGGGATTCATATGTGCCGGGGTCATACTTCATATGGGGGAGCCGTGTAGGGACTCATGCTATATATGGGAAGGCTGTGTAGGCTCATATGGTATATAGGGGGGTGTGCTCGAATGATCATTGCTGATTCTGACAGCTGATACCCGGCACTCAGCCATCATTTCTGAGTACCTGAACTTTAGCCCATTAAATACTGTGATCGCAGTATTTAGCAGGCATGCAGAGGGGAGGGAGCCCCTCGTGCGCAGAGCACGGTCTCAAGAGCTTGTCAGTGCAGTACTGACAGTTACAATCCATTGCAATGCTCCTGGATTTCAATGGATTATAACTGCGATCAGGCTGGTAAAAGTGAAAGTCCCATAGTGGGACAAAGCAAAAAAAAAAATTTTAAAAATATATTTTTCAAAAAATCAGGAAATAAAATAAAACATATCTATTTGTACTGAGAAATTTCTATTTTTATGTGAAAAAAATAAATACACGTTTGGGTACCTATAAATAATGACCCACCCATAAAACTGTGCACTAGTTAACCCCTTCAGTGACCATCGTAAACATAATAAATAAAAAACGGGGAAAAACCATGCTTTTTCATCATATCGCCGACCAAAAAGTGGAATAAAGCGCAATCAAAAAGACTAATGTAAATACAAATGGTATCTCTGAAAAAAAAAACTGCCATACAGCTCCATCAGTGGAAAAATAAAACTTATAGCTCTCAGAATAAAGCGATGCAAAAATAATGAATTTTTTTATTTATAAAAAGCTTTTACTGTGTAAAAGCTCTAAAAAAAAATAAAAAAAACGATATAAATGAGGTATCACAGTAATCATGCTGACCCGAAGAATAAAGCTGCCTTATCAATTTTACCACACGGAACTGCATGAAAACAAAAAAATTCCTTAAAGTGATCAAAAAATGTTGTGACCGAAAACGGTCCCCATAAAAGCGTCAACTCGTCCTGCAAAAAACAGGATGTCACATGAATGTCAGACGAAATATGGAAAAATTATAGCTCTGAAATTATGCTGATGCAAAAACCTATTTTTTCAGTAAACTTGAAATCGACCCGAAGAATAAAGTCACCTAATCACTTACACTGCATGAGGTATGGCGTAAAACATAAAACTAGTTCTTCATCTGCTGTTAATTTTTCTTTATCGCTTCGTTGGGGGACACAGGTAACCATGAGTGTGTGCTGCTGTCACTAGGAGGTTGATACTAGGCAAAAATAGTACGCTCCTCCTCGGCAGTATACACTCACCAACAGACAGAAAGCCCGTCAGTTTAAGCTTAGTGTCTCTATAGGAGACAAACCTGGATCTGATCCCAGATCTGTCTTTTTTTTTTTTTTTTATCCTACAGGTCTCATGGTTTTTTCCCACTAATCTTTTCCCTTTTGTAGTTTAGGTTCTTCAAGGGCAGCAGGGTGTAACTTTTCACCCTGCCTTCCCACTTATGTGCGACCAAGAGAACAGTGCGGCATCACCCACACACTGCACTCTCGTCTTGCCAGGCAGGACCCTATCCCCTGCCACTTCACTGTGTCCAGGGTGAATCGTGGTGGCTGGTCCTTGCCTTATTCCCACCCCAGCCCCCTGTTTGGAGCAGGCCGGGAGGAAGACTGTTGTCCCTATCCCAGGTGACCTTCCCCCTTCTCAAGAGTCGACAGTCTTCTGCACCGTCAAGGATCATGACTCAAGAATGCGAAGAAGGAATTGGGTCTCGCCTATCAGATATTGTCACTCTTCCTTAACAGGCGGTGGTGGTGCATCGGCGATCCTGCCGATGCTCTGAGCTATGCCATTTTCAAATATTCCTGACCCAGTTGCGCTTGAAATAGCACGCTCTTTTTCCTTCTCTAACCGTCCTCCCCACTGTCATCGCGTGGCATCCTTTTGGTGCACTGAATTTTTTTCAAACTCTCCAATCACAGCACGTGTTTATTTTTCAGCCGTCCCGTGGCCATCTATTCAATCATCGGCGAGGCTCCGGTACGCCCCTTCCTCCTCTTTCTCTTCTATCAGCGATGCAGGCTCATAGCTGTGATCTCACGGCCTGCCCGCCCTGCCCCTTCCTCTCCACGCTGTTCTGTCAGGCAACAGGACGCCGGCCTCAGCGACGTTTCTTCTGGCTGCAGCACTCTGCATCGCCCAAGATCTCCCGTCAGCAGGACACCAGCCATCACAACAGTGCTTCCTTTCCCAGCACCCTGCTTCAGTCAGCGTTCAATTGCATCTGATCTCCTGCAGACTAGCCTGTTCCCTCAGCACCGTCCAGGGACCTCCGGATTACCGCTCTTCTAGGGCCGGGTAGGCTCTGTCCAGGCTACTTTTTTCTTGCTAGCCGCCCTCCTCAGCAGTATTCCCAAGGTCTTCAAATATGCCCAGACCTGAGGAGTCCTCCCACTATCATTCACTATGACTGCGCTATTTGTAAAAGAAAGTGGCCCACAGATCAAACTTCAGCCTACTGCCAATCCTACACTCCTTCTACAATGCTGGCATCACAGAACCCCCCGTCGCCAGAGACGAATCCACACCCCCTTCCCCGGACCTCATCAGGGTTTCTCAGTCCCTGGTCCAGGTCCCTGAAAGTTTACCTAGCCTGCCCGTTGACACCAGTGCCGTGATTCGCAGGCTCCCTGTCACCACTCTCACAAGGGCAGAACAAGAGTTAGATCTGCGAAACGGACATTTTCAAGCTCTTTTTCCGTCTCTCCATCGCCGTGCACATCCTCCAGGTTGCACTCGATATCCCATATCTCCTCTCCGGAGGTGGCCCAGGTGTCCGACTCTGAATCCGGTTCAGATTCCGAGCACAACAAGGACCAGACCACCAAGATCCAGGATATGGTTGACAGCCTTATATCTGGAGTTAAGGAAGACGAGGGTTCTCCTCAGGATCACTCAGTCTCCTCTTAGATAGTGAAACGCCCTTCTCAGACGTTTTCCAATCATGAGTTTGAAGGGATATTCTTGAAACACTGGGAACAATCGGAGAAACTGTGCTTGGGTAGCAAACAAATGGATATCCCATATCCCTTTCACACCTATCTTGTCGCTAAGTGGTCAGTCACCGGCTGTTGATCTGCCCGTTTTACAACTGTCCGCCAAGATGATCTTGTCCCTTCCCAATGGCTCATCCCTTAAGGATTCCACTGACAGACAAGTTGAGGCTTTAACCAAATCTGCCTTAAAGGCCGCTAGCGCATCCTTCTGCCCTGCATTTGCTTTCCACATGGGTGGCCAAATCTATTTCCGCCTGGGCAAAACTCCTCCAGCAGGGCATACTATTTTCTGCCCCTCTGACGACCTGCCTGACCTTGCTCGTTGACGCGGGGAAGTACCTGCTCACCGCGTCTTTAGATACGTTACTAGCGATATCGCCGTGGTTCGAAGAGTTCTCTGGCTCAAGGCCTAAAACACGGATTTGGCCTCTTAGAAGTCTCTTACTAATCTTGCCTTTCAGGGGGTGAAACTCTTCGGCAGCAAACTAGATGAGATAATTTTTGAGGCTACAGGGGGTATAGCACCTCCCTTCCACAACTCAAGCTCAAGCGCCTGTTTTCATGGAGACGTTCTTTTCATTTTCCTCCCTTTCAACACTTTCCCTCCACAGGGACCTCCTCCCAGCAGGACCCTCCGCCAGCGGGAGAGGAGATGTAAGCCATTGTTTAAGCCAACCCCTAACTGTCGTCCCTCAAAGTCTTTCGGGTCCCGATCCAATAGATTCTCTTTAGCATGACATGTCATCCCCACCTGGGACTAGTCCCTGGGTGGGTGGCCGTCTTCTTCTCTTCCGCGATGCATGGCTGTCAGTATTCGATGACGCCTGGGTCAGATAAATAGTGACTTCCAGCTACAAAATAGTTCTCCTCTCTCCCCGGCAACCGATTCTTCATGTCTTGTCCGCCAAGACTTCCAACTTGGGTCCCAGGTTTCTTTCAAGCCATTTCCTCTCTCCTCCAAGCAGAAGTCATCATCCCTGTTCCTTCCCAAGAATGTTTTTCCGGTTTCTAGTTCAATCTTTTCGTTGCACCAAACAAGGAACAGCTCCCTCCGTCCAATCCTGGACCTCAAGCATCTGAAGAGACAATTGCTTCTCATCCATTTCCGAATGGAGTCCCTCCACTTGGTAATTGCTTCAATGGAACCGGAGGAGTTTCTCTGCTCGGTGGACATTCATGACTCGTATCTCCACATTCCGATTTGTGCTCCGCATCAGAAATTTCTCAGATTTGGAGTTCAGGGAAGTCATTATCAGTTCACAGCTCTCTCCTTCGGTCTAGCCTCTACTGCCAGGGTGTTCTTGAAGGTGATGGCGTCTGTCATGGCCATTCTACGTTCCAGTGGGATTGTTATTATCCCTTACCTGAGCAAATTCTGAATTAAGGGCCGTCCTTCCGAGACTGTTGCCAGAGTCTTCAGATTAACCTGGACACTCTGGCCTGACTCAGATGGGTAGTCAACAAGACGAAGTATTCACTGATTCCGGCACAACAAATAATTTTCCTGGGGATGTCGTTCAACACTAAGTTTTTCTACCGGAGAAGATCTCAGCTCTTCACCTGGGAATCCATTCTCTGAAACGTCCATACTATCACCTCCTTGCCTCTACATGAGCGTGCTGAAGAAGATGGTCGCGGCCATGGAGGCCGTGCCCTTGGCCCAATTCCACACCTGTCCACTTCAGCTGGCCCTCTTCTTGTCAGCATGGGACAAGAAGGTGTCCTCCATGGACTATCCCATTATCCTTCCTCCTCGCATACATCAGTCATTAACATGTTGAACTCTTCACTCGTCTCTTCATCTCGGGAGATCCTTTCTCCCTCTCCATTGGAAGGTCGTCACAACCAACTCAAGTCTTTTCGGATGGGGAGCAGTTTTTCTACATCACACAGCCCAGGGCCGCTGGAGCCCTCAGGAAGTTATCCTACCAATCAATCTCCTGAAGATTAGGGCAATCTACCTCTCCCTTCTACATTTTCAGGACCTCCTCATGGGCCATCCGGTTCACATTAAGTTGGACAAGGCCATGGCCGTGGCGTACATAAATCACCAGGGCAGAACGCACAACAGATCTCTCTTGGCGAAGGTCTCGAGGATCCTAGTCTGGGCAGAAAATCACGCAACAACAATCTCGGTGGTTCACATTCCGGGAATAGAAAACTGGGCCGCCCACTTACTAAGTCACCAGTGTCTCGCCTCGGTTTAGTGGTTACTCAACCCCGAAGTGTTCGACCAGATCTGTCAGAAATGGGGCACCCCCAACGTAGATCTGATGGCATCTCTGATGAATGCCAAAGTGCCCCATTTTGTAATTCTGGTGACTGCAGAATGGCCCAGATGGGCATTGTGCGCAGAGCTAGTAAACATGCTCACAGACACCCCCTGGAAACTTCCAGACTCTCTGGATCTCCTTTCGCAGAGTTTCCTCTTCCACCAGAGTTCTCATTTGCTGAGCTTAATGGCATGGCCGTTAAGGCCGCCGTTTTGAAAGAAGCAGGGTTTTCACCTCAGGTCATACAGACCATGATCAGTGTGAAAAAGCCTGCGTCTTCTCGCATTTATCTTAGAACATGGAGGGCCTATTTCCTCTGGTGTGAAGACAATCAGTCCTTTTCCATGTCATTCCCACTTCCAGCCATTCTGGTTTTTCTCCAGTCTGGTCTCAGCTCCAACCTTTCCGTCAGCACTCTTTAAGGGATAAGTCTTCGCCCTCTCTATTCTGTTTCCAAAGGATCTGATATCTCGACCCCAGGTAAAGACCTTCCTCTAGGGTGTTGCTCATTTGGCTCCACCTTATCAGCCTCCGGTAGATCGTTGGTGCCTTAACTTGGTTCTATGTGCCCTTCAGCCCTCTCTGCTCGATCCCATCCAGGACATTACAACTTCCCTTCTTTCCTGACAGGTTGCCTTCTTGGTGGCTATCACCTCTATCAGATGAGTTTCAGAACTGGCTGCTCTTTCCTGTCATTCTCCTTTTCTGGTTATCCATCAGGACAAGGTTGTTCTCGGGCCGGTTCCTTATGAATGCAGCTTCCTCTTTCCCCATCAATGATGATATCGTTCTGCCTTCCCTTTGCTCTTCCCCAGTTTAACCCCTGTGAAGGTCTCTCCACAAACAAGATCTGGTCAGAACGCTTCGCTTCTACTTCTCTAGGACAGCTCCTTTTCAGCGTTCCAACTCTTGTTTGTCCTTCCTGAGGGTCGTCGTAAAAGTCTTCCAGCCTCTAAATCTACCATCGCTCGCTAGATTTGTTTGACTATCTTGGAGGCATATCGGGTTAAGGGCAGACCTCCCCTCTGGGGTAAGGGCTCACTTCACCCGGTGGTGGGGGCCTCCTGGGCTGTACGCCACCAGGTCTCTGCATCTCAAATTTGCAAGGCAGCTACCTGGTTTTCCCTTCACACTTTTGTGAGCTTTTACCAAATGCATACCTATGCTTCGGCAGATGCAAGCCTGGGAAGAAGGGTTTTTGCAGACGGCGGTCGTTCGTCGTCCATCCTGAGTTTTTGCAAGTTATTTTATTCCCTCTCTTGGGAATGCTTTGGGACGTCCCATGGTTACCTGTATCGCCCAATAAAGGGATAAAGAAAGATGGATTTTTGGCACCGTAAAATCTTTCTTGGAGCCATCATTGGGGACACAACACCCTCCCTGTTTTGTGCCTTCAGTTGGGCTTGTTCTTTTTGTTTTTTTATTGTTTTGGTTTCTATGGTTACCTCTACTGTTTTGCACTAACTGATGAGCTTTCTGTCTGTCGGTGGCTGCATACTGCTGAAGAGGAGCTAATTTCATTTTTTGCCTAGTGTCAGACTTCTAGTGACAGCAGCATACACCCATGGTTACCTGGGTCCCCCAATGAAGGCTCCAAGAAAGCTTTTACGGTGAGTACCAAAGATCCATCTTTCAGCAGCAGAATGGAAGGAAAGGAGACACACTAGTAATGACTAGTGGGTAGGCGGAGCCCAGATAGGATTGACACCTCAGATTAAAAAGAGTGTTGACCGGCCCCTCCAGCTCGGGCTCCTCCTACTCCTGCTTCTTCTTCGGTCTAAAATTTGAGGTCCAGAGGATAGTCGCTGCTGGAAGCAGCTCCTCAGAAAACTTTATTAATTTTATCGGACAAGAGACTTGGATCACCAGAAGTGGTCTAGAGGTCTCAGGGGTCTCAGCGCTGCTGGACCCCCACCTCTCCCTTGGCGATCTGTAATACCCTGTATGGTGGTCCCTGCAGTTTCACGCCGGCCCTGGGGGATGAGGATTGCTTCCCTGGTGGGGACACAAACCGCACATCGGGGTCACTGCGTTCCCCGCCCGGGGGGGGAAGCGATGGGCACAGCGCCACAAACCCCTGGGGTCCCTGTGGCGCTCGGCTGGTGAGTACCGCATTTTTATGTGAATGTGTGTGTGCTCCCAGCGGCTGCTGCGGCAGCCGCTGGTACATGTATTAGATGACATGTTTGGTGACTGTATTTTATGTCCGCAGGCAGATACCTGCAGGACAGAGGAGAGCAGAGAGCGAGGAGTTTGCGCTCTTTTTTGAAGCCGGAGGGGGGCGTGGCTTCACGCTTCCCGCTCTTTTTGTGACAGGAATCGCTCTGAGGAGACTGCAGCTTCACTGTCCTTCTCTTCCGGCTTCTCTCAGCACGGCGGCCATTACAGAGGCTCCGGGCTCTTCATGCTCCGCTCCTCCTGTTTAAGGTATACTTTCACCGAGGCCAGCTGGGTGAGTGAATATCATCACCCCACAGCGCAGAACCTATCTGTGTTCCAAGTGACAGATAGCGTTTATCTGCAGCCGCGTTCTCTTATAGAGACCTGGGACTCGCACACTCCTTTTATTTTATATAGGGAGTTGTGGGGAGTTGGCGGCATTAACCCCTATGAAGGGTTAACCCTTTCAGCAATAACCGCCGCAGGTTCTACCCGGTAGGGATCAGAACGCAGGAGGTTATTTATATACTGAGAGATAGCTGGGGTAACTCTCTTTAAGAGCTTTAACCCTTCAGCGTACTTGCTCAGTCTGCTTAGTAACCACACTGTTTCCAGTTACTAACAGGGTTTTGACCTGCCATTTACTGCTGACATGTCGGTTCAGGGTCCGGAAGGTGCGGACCATCTGCCAGATCCGCTACAGGATCAGTCGCAAGTATCTGATACGCAGACTTCGACGGCATCAAGCGCTGCGATTTACAGCGATACCAAATTAGATGCCATCGCTCAGTCAATTAATGGCTTGTCTGACCTTTTAGGTCAGTGGGTGTCAGCTAGATCCTCTCATGACAGGAAGCGGCGCAGGCCGGTGCCATCTTTTCCGCGTAGCGAATCAGAGGTATCTGATATGGAATGCGGACAGGGTTCTCCTTCAAACTCAGAAGGGGAGTTATCCGATTCGGATAAGGAGGATCGGCAGGGACATTCTTTCTCTCTTGTGAGCCGAACAGAGGCTTTAATTGAAGCTATGAGAGAGGCGTTACAGTTACCGGAGGAGGTAACTACACGGCCTGGTAAGTCGGGCCGCATGTACCAGGAGTACCATAAGTCGCGGTCAACATTACCGGCTCTGGAAGAGCTTAATACGGTAGTGGAGAAGGAACGTCTGTGTCCAGATAAACGTTTTCAAGGGACACGGTTCTTTGAAGCATTATATCCGTATTCAACGGAATTGACGGATAATTGGATTCCTTCTCCTGAAGTGGATGTTCCTTTATCCCAGCTTAGTAAATCCTCATTGCTTCCGGTTAAAGGGAAAGCGAGTCTGCAAGAGCCGCTGGACAGAAAAACGGAGATGGCGGCGAAATCCATCTATGAAGCTGCAGGTCATGGATTCAGAGCAGTACTAGGATCCATGTGTGCTTCTAAGGCTTCCCTGTGCTGGTTGGTCCGTTTACGGAAGGCGTTGCAAAATAGATCTCCATTATCCGAGATAGATGGACTTCTCGATTTATTGGAGACTGCAGCCCGATATAGCTGTGATGCAGGTCTGGATACTGCATCATTATTATCCAGGACGCAATCCTCAGCGGTCACAGTCAGAAGAGCACTGTGGCTTAGACAGTGGACCGGGGACGCGGTTTCCAAGCAGGGTTTACTGTCTTTAGCCTACAAGGGTGGTCAGCTATTTGGATCTGATCTCACAGAGCTGATTGCCAAGGCAAAGGCTAAAGAAGCGGCTTTACCACAGCGAAGGGCTATGGCTTCTACGTCTGGCAGACCTAGTGCCGGTAATGGTCGGCGGTATTTTCGGTCTAGGGGACGATCCGGTCAGTCTTCTTGGGGATCGGGTCGTCCCTCTTTTTAGGGAAAGAAGTCTTCTCAGAAATCCCGCACCCCTTGGAAACAAAGTTTCCGTCAAGACAAGCGGGAAACTGACAAGAAGCCCGCCAAGGCAGACTGACGCCAGGTCCTCACTCGAGGGCTCTCGAGTGGGGGGTCGCCTGCTCCAATTCAAGGCGAATTGGATTTCCCGCGTTCCGGATTCCTGGGTAACGCGAGTTGTGTCGGCGGGCTATTTCATAGAGTTTTCTTCTCGACCCCCGGACAGTTTTTGCCAGTCTCTCATTCCGTCAGAGCCCGAGCTATTTGCCGCTCTGCTGCGAGAGGTGGAATTCCTTCTGCAGAAGCGTGTAGTAATACCGGTTCCGACAGAGGACCGGGGAAAAGGTTTTTATTCAAATCTCTTTGTGGTTCCCAAAAAAGAGGACAAATTTTGTCCTATTCTGGATCTCAAAAGATTGAATCAGCATGTCCACACCCAAAAATTCCGCATGGAGTCACTTCGCTCCGTTGTGGCAACCCTGTCGCAGAACCACTTTCTGGTGTCAATCGACATTCGCGACGCTTATTTGCATGTTCCCGTCGGAAGGGCTCACCAGCGCTTCCTTCGTTTTGCCATAGGTCAGGACCATTACCAATTTGTGGCCCTGCCATTCGGCTTGGCTTCAGCGCCCAGAGTTTTTACAAAAATTCTAGCGCCTCTCATGGCAATTCTTCGAAGACAGGGAGTCACGATTATTCCCTATCTGGACGACCTTTTGATTGTGGCGTCCGCAAAGGAGGAGGCGGTGACGGCTCGCAATCTATCCCTTCAGCTCCTGGAGGACTTCGGGTGGCTGGTCAATTGGGAGAAGTCGTCTCTGGAACCGTCGCAGTCAATCCTGTTTTTGGGGATGCATTTCGACACGGTACGGGCAGTGGTGTCCCTACCTCCAGACAAGCGGGCATGTCTCCTTCGACATGTACAGACTATGAAGTCTTCGACAGCAATGTCCCTTCGGAAGTGTATGCGCCTTTTAGGTCTGATGGTGGCTTCCATGGAAGCACTTCCGTTTGCCCAGTTTCATTCCAGAGCCCTCCAAAGGCTCATTCTGAGTCATTGGGATCGATCGCAGATTGCACTGGATCGCAGTATTCTCATCTCTCGCAGGGTGCGAGAGTCCCTAAGTTGGTGGTCACGTCCAGGAACGTTATCACTGGGGAAGTCTTTCCTTCCTCCGAGGTGGTCGGTCATAACCACCGATGCCAGCCTGACGGGCTGGGGGGGTGTCTGGAACGATCTCTGGGTTCAGGGAGTATGGTCATCGGAAGAGTCTGTTCTACCGATCAACATCTTGGAATTGAGGGCAATTTTCCTTTGCCTCCAACACTGGACGGTCCCTTTGAGCGGTCTACCAGTCCGAGTGCAGACAGACAACGCAACGG
>JARQOD010000001.1:730296914-730390853 GCA_033576555.1 Oophaga sylvatica
AAAAAATTAGAATATCATCAGATAAATCACCACAAATGTATCTAGGAGATACCTGAAGATATCATTCACGAAGTGTTGGAAAGTGGCTGGGGCGGTACTCAGACCAAAAGGCATAACTAGATATTCAAAGTGTCCATAGCGTGACCTGAAAGCAGTCTTCCATTCATCCCCAGGTCTAATACGGACCAAGTTATAGGCCCCACGGAGATCCAGTTTAGAGAAAATTTTGGCATGCCGCACTCTCTCCAACAACTCAGGGATTAAAGGCAATGGATAACGGTTTCTAATAGTAACGTTATTGAGTTCCCTATAGTCTATGCAGGGTCTCAGAGATCCATCTTTCTTCTTCACAAAGAAGATGGGCGCACCTGCGGGAGATGAAGAGGGGCGTATGAAGCCCTTGGCTAAATTTTCGTCTATATAATCCTTCAAAGCTTTTAGCTCGGGCCCCGCCAGGGGGTAGATCTTACCAAAAGGTATCTCGGCTCCGGGCAATAATTCAATTGGACAATCATATGGACGGTGAGGAGGAAGCTGATCAGCGTTCTTCTTGTCACATAAATCCACATAGTCCTGGTATACAGCTGGTAGTTCAGGGACTAACATGGTTCCTTTAGGAACAGAGCAAGCTGAAACTCCTTGACTCATCTGTTTCTCCGGAAAGTGTAATTCCTTGGTCTCCCAGTTAATCGTAGGATTCTGCGCCTGCAGCCATGGTAGCCCTAGAATGATGGGAAAGTGGGGAGAAGAGATAAGCAAAAAAGACATTTTCCTGATGATCTTTACCCATAAGGACCCTCAAAGGCTCTGTTTCTTGATCCACTGGTCCAGAAGTCAGTAGAGAGCCATCCACAGTCTCCATCTGTACTGGAGTAGCCTTCTTCACTGAACGTATCCCTGTTTCAGAGCAAAGGAGATAATCTTAAATTTCCACTTGCTCCTGAGTCGATCATAGCAGAGCTAGACACCCAGACTGAGTCAACCCAGAGTTTGATGGAAAGGAAGCAATGAGAATTGTTTCTTTTACAACTCAGCTGGGACACCGCTGAGGAAACTTGAAAAATTGCAGCGTTTATACCGTCATCGTCCCCAGAACTAACAGAGTTTAAGTCCGAGAAATCAAGATCTCTTGCAGCAGATCTCTCTGGAGCCTGAGGCTCGGACATGACAGAGCTCCTCTCGCAACACTCACAGTGAATGACTGCTGCAGTAGTCTTACGAGAACGGCTGGGGCAGTTTATAATGAAGTGCCCTGACTTACCACAGTAGAAACATAGATTTTCCTTTATACGATGTTCTTTGCGTGCATCACTAACCCGTCTTTGTAAAGAGTCCACCTGCATGGGTTCAGGTTCTGGTTCCCTTGTGATCCTACTCAAAGGTTCCTTAGCTGAGGAGGGAGGTAGTAAAAGGTTAGTGCGATTATTTTCGAACCATCTCTCTTGTCTGCGTTCAGTCAGACGAGCATCAATACGGATACAATAGTTAATAAAGTCACCTAACGCAGTGGGAGGGTCGGCACGAGCAAGTTCATCCTTAATCAGTGGAGACAACCCTTTCCGAAAAATAGATTTTTTTAGCGGAAGTGTCCCAAGTGGTATCAAGAGCCCATCTCCTGAAATCCAGGGCATATTCGGCTACTGAACGCTTACCTTGGCGCAAAGTTAACATGGCTGCTTCAGCTGTTGCACCTCGATTGGGGTCATCAAACACCTGCCCCATGGCTGAAATAAAAGCATCAAGGTGATTCAAACAATCATCCTCAGTCTCAATCAGAGGGTTTGCCCACATCAAAGCCTTATTGGTAAGCAACATGATTATAGTAAGCACTTTGGATCGTTCAGTGGGAAATTGTGAAGCATGTGCAGAGAAAAATAAATTGCATTGATTAATAAATCCCTGAATTTCTCACGTTCACCGCCAAAACGAAAAGGAGGTAATTTGGGGATCCCAGAACTTGGGGTTATGGCAGGAGCCTGGGCGTCATTCCCTAGAGCCTCAATCCTGGCTCGCAATTCCTGGGTAGTCTGTCCAAACACTTGCAAATTATGATTAGTGAGGTCCTGTAGGCTTGCAAAACGGGTTTTTAAAGTCTGTACATCTGAAAGGATTGTATCAGTCACTCCGCAAAGTTCCTTTATGCGGGCCTCCATCTTCCAGATCTTTTAAGGCAGAGGTGCTGGAAGGAGAAGAGGAAAGGAAAAAAAAAAAAAACAATAGTGTTTACCTGTGGTAACACTCCAGAGTAAAATTTTAAGGGAATGCGCTCACCTGGAATGGTTGTGAGAAGTCACAACCACTGTCATCACATAAGGTATTAAACGGACATCTGATATCCACAGTCACAGCAGACATGGCTTTCCCAGACCCAGCAGACACTAAACATTGGCTCCTGAATCTTGTCATGTATAGTGTACAGTTCCTATAGCGTCTTGTGCTTGGGTGCGAGGAAAACACAGGAGACATAGGTTGAAATGAAATGACTTGTATTACTTCATACAAGCATGCTGAAAAGTTCACACAGTTTGCAGGAACAGCGACAGGAGACACAGCAGGCCAGAGTAACTTCAAGCACTACAATAACTCTCCAAAGCAGGTTCAGGATCTCTTCTCTGTACCGTAATTCCTCTGCAAACATGGATTCACCAAACAGCAGGTTTCCAGAGTCCAAAAGTGTTCCAAGGTTCCTCAGTAGGGAATAGCTGGAGTACAAGTCCAAGGCTTCCAGGAGTCAGGTCACAGACTGACTGAGGCTTGATTCAGGAGCACTGATTGTTCAGCTGAGGCTGCTTAAGAAGCAAGAGGGAAGAATCAGGGCGGGAACATGAAAACTGGAAACTCCATATTAACTGAGGGCAAGAGCTGCAGAAAGACAGAAAGCAAAATGGCCGACGGAAAACTGAGTTTCAAGGAACATGTCAACAGAGACAAAGAACCTTACAGGTGGACACCTCCTAACAGAAATTGTAGCAGGGATAATTAAACAGAAAACAAAATACTTTGAGATCCTAACATCAAGCAAAACTGACTGAGTAAGGCACCTAGGCACCCGGCTAGCTTAACAGTAGATAATACAATGAAGTCAAGCAAAGCCAGAAGGGCGGAGCCAGACTACATAGGGAAAAAAGGTCATGTGACCAGCAAACTGAAACAAAACCTAACAAGAGGGTTCTAACACCCATGGCCAGGGACGATACCTTTCCCTCATTGCCCATTGGGTCAATGTTGTGGAGCCGGGTACTGATCTTGCGAGTGGCGCTGTACGTGTTCTGCCAACTCCAAGGTTTGCAGGAATCAAGTCTGTACACATTGACTCCTCCTCCTACTCCAGTTCCTCAGAATCATCGCTGCACGAGCCGTCACGGTATACCTCCACATGGACCCGTGAACGCTTACCTGTTGCGACCGATATGAGCACAGCCGTGTCCAAACGTCAACAGGCCGTCCTGAAATTAATTTCCATGGGGAATCGAAGCCACACAGCACAGGAGCTCTGGAATGCCATCAAGCAGGAGAGCGACGTGTGGTTTTTGGCAGCTAATCTCCAGCCAGGCTTGGTAGTGTGTGACAATGGCCGAAATCTGGTGGCAGCTCTGGGCCTTGCCAACCTCACTCACATACCATGTCTGTCACATGTGCTCAACTTGGTCGTGCAGAGTTTTTGGAGGGACTATCCGGATCTTGATGCACTGCTGCACAAGGTCCGCCTAGAGTGCGCTCACTTGCGACGTTCCAGCATGGCCAGATCGCTGATTGCAGCTCTGCAACGCAGATTTCGCCTTCCTGAACATCGCATCATATGTGACGTACCCACCAGGTGGAATTCCACGTTACATATGTTGGAGCGGTTGTGTGAGCAGCAGCCAACTGTAATGGAGTATCAGCTGCATCAGGCGCAATCAACTCGCAATTTGCGCCGTTCACACTTCACCACTACTGACTGGGCCTCTATAATAATAATAATCTTTATTTATATAGCGCCAACATATTCCGCAGCGCTTTACAGTTTAACAGTTTCAGAACACAAGTCATAAGTAACAACGTTAACAATACAATAATTAAAGCAATATAAGCCGCCCCTGCTCGTGACAGCTTACAATCTACAATGAGGTGGGGGAGATACAAAGTACAGGTGTTTATATACAATGGTGTATTTACAATGATGGTCCAGCCATTTTGAGGGAGTGATGGATGGATGGAGATAGTGAATGGGCTACACACACAGACTTACACATAGAATGACTTTGATTAGTGAATGTGATAGGTCGCTCTGAACAAATGTGTTTTGAGGGAGCGCCTGAAACCATGCTAATTGCGGATAGTTCTAATTTCTTGGGGTAGAGCATTCCAGAGGATTGGCGCAGCACGGGAGAAGTCTTGTAGTCGGGAGTGGGAGGTACGGATTAGTGCAGAGGTTAGTCGAAGGTCGTTTGCAGAGCGCAGCAATCGGTTAGGCCGATAGATAGAAATGAGGGAGGAGATGTAGGGGGGTGCTGCACTGTGGAGAGCTTTGTGGGTGACGACCAGTACTTTGAATTGGATACTATAATGAATAGGCAGCCAGTGTAAGGACTGGCGAAGGACTCTATGAAGGACATCTGCCACGTTTTGCGTGCGTTTGATGAGTCAACACGGATGGCGAGTGCAGATGATGCACTAGTCAGCCTGACTGTCCCCCTTATCTGCCTGCTTCAAAAAACAATGCAAGCACTAAGGGATGAGGTTTTGGAAGAGGTGGAGGATGAGGAGTCACAAATTCCGTCACCTTCTGGACAGTCAGCGCAACGTGGTTCCTCACAAAGGGCTGGGCAGGGCTCACTTTGTGAGGAGGATGAGGAGGAGTCAATGGAGGAGGAAGACATCGCTCCAGAGGGAGGTACACAACGCTCTAGTCAGTATGTATAGCGAGGGTGGGGTGATGCAGAGCAGGCAGAGATGACGCCTCTTGCAGGGGACAGCGTTTCTTGGCCAGTTGGGAGTCTGCAGCACATGGTTGATTTCATGCTGCAGTGCCTGAGAAACGACCGCCGCATCGCCCACATTCTCACCACGTCTGATTATTGTGTGTCCACCCTCCTAGACCCTCGCTACCGGGACAACTTACAAAGCCTCATCACACCGTTGAACCGGGAGCGTAAAATGCGGGAGTACCAAGACACACTGGTGCAATCCATAATGTTCTCCATTCCAGCCGAGAGCACTGCTGCTACTACTGCTTTACAAAGCAGCTCTGTGCGTCGAGGCAGTGGAGACAGCTCTGCAACAAGAGGGAGCACAAGCAGCGCCTCTGCACAGGGCAAGATGTTATGATTTGGTAGCTGAGGAGAGCAGGCAAAAAAGGCAATACATCAGAGAGGTTGGAATCTATGGGATTGCAGTACCCTGACTAACCACCACAACTAAAGGCAGCCGTGGAGCGTACCTACGTTGGTCCTAGACGCCTCGTCACAGCCTGAGAAGCTAACTACACCTAAAGATAGAAAGAGGAAAGCTATCTGCCCCGGAGCAGATCCACAAAGAACATAGAAAGCCCCCAAACATGTAATGGCGGTTAGACAAGAAGAAATACTGACACAGACAGAAAATAGTATGAGCAAACGTTGGGGCTCAAACTTCATAAATAGAAAAGGATAGGAAGGGCACTTTATGCAATCACAAAAAAACCTGAAAAGTACCAACTCTACTAATTACAAAAACACCTGAGATGACACGACCTCTAGCACCTAAATTAGTTCTATGGTGTAACAAAAACTAAACAGCAGCCACAGAAAAAAGTGGAAAAGGAAAATGAACAAACAACAGTGGCTGAACTAAACTGAGAGGAGCACAAGCCCCCCAAGGGGACCCGGCAGACCCCCACAGAAGTGCAGGACAAAATGCCAAAAAAAAACCACATAAAACTAAAAGAAGAAAATGTCTTATCTGTTAGAAAAAGATGCAGGCACAAAACAGCAAGCTACAAAGTGTACAGGAATCAAAGATGAGACCAGAACAATTGATCACCGTCAACCCTGATGGGAGGGAACCTCCCTTATATAACACCAGTCAGTAACACCTGATCTCCAATCTTCACAATCTTCATTGGATAGTTCAGTACTGTTTGTAACCACCAGAGGGAGCTTCTGCTCAGAATTCATTTCTAGCACATTCACAACAGCAAGACCAGTATGTTCCAAATGTGGCGAAGTTTTGTGGCAGCGCCACCAATGTCTACACCATCCGAGACGGCTCCAGTCAGCAGGAGGCAAAGTTTCCGTAAGATGGTGACAGACTACATGTCTTGGCCTCTCAGTGTACTCCCAGATGGCTCTTCCCATTCAAGTTTTGGGTCTCTAAGCTGGATACATGGCCAGAGCTTAGCCAGTATGCATTGGAGGTGCTGGCTTGCCCTGCTGCCAGTGTATTATCGGAGCGCTTCTTTAGTGCTGCAGGTGGTGTACTAACAGACCGTAGCATGCGACTATCCTCCGATAATGTAGACCGGCTTACTTTTCTGAAAATGAACAAGGCATGGATCTCGCATGAATTTGCCTGTCCGGTTTCAGATTAAATAACTGGTTGGCAACGTTATCCATGTCTCCTGTTATGTTCATCTTTCTACCACCTGAACTCTACTGCCTGGGCTACAACACTGCCAGTTGCTGCTCAGAAGTGTTGGATGCACAGATCAAAACAATCGCTGATGTGTTTGTGGGGTTCAGTAATGCCTGCTGTTCTCCTGCTGTGTGTCCGGCAAAAATTACTGCTAGGTAGCTACACATGTTGAAAAAAACATGACATGTTAAAGTGGCTACTGCTACACATAGATAAGAGGCTACACCCTTATTTCTAAGCTGTAAACAAGTGAAACGTCACCTTTAAAACCATAAAATTATTAGTCTTTGTCACAAATCTGTAACAAAATAATTGTGACATATTACTGCAGATATCCACATGTCGAACACAAATGCTAACACAAAAGCCTACTTATGCTATAGGGTACTGATGGTGAACCTTGTCACTCCATAACTTAGACAAATCCAACTCACATCATGCCTCAAATGCTGCAATGTTGGAAGTGCATAATGTGGGTTGAACTTTGACAACAGCTGCAGTGCGAAGGTTAGCCTTCAGTGTTCTTGGCTTTTAAATAAAAGCATACAAGTAAATTTAATAATCCATTGTTGATTAAGGGACGTGATGTACACCTGTAATATTGTGTAAACAATGGATGTAGGACTAGTCCTCTTCAACATTACTAATATTTGTGTCATTTCAAAAAATACATATTTAATTACAAATTTAACAACCCATATCATAAAGGTCCATCATGTAAAAATGAGAATCGGTAACAAAACTCATGCATTACCTTGTTAAAGTCAATAGTGCATAGTCACAATAGCTAAAAATATATACCTGCAAGTTTTGCTGAAACAATGACAACTGATAGAAAAGGTGAATGATATCTAGTTATCAGACTGAATAGCGACACCTGTACAATGTCGATATAATACTGTACCTTAACAAAAAGGCTGTTTGCAACCAATGTATTATATACGGATGGAAGCGCATCACACTAATAGATTTGAGTTATTTGAAATAGAATGGAGCAGCACCAATTAGAGAACACTGTCAAGGATGAGGCAGTGAGACACGCTCAGCAGAGTACAAGCAGCAGTGGTTGAAGAACTAACTGGAGCGGGATCTGCACTCCAAAAATGAAAACCTCTGACTACAGTAAACACTGCACACAACTGTTCATTAGCTGTGAAAGGCCCGTTTCTGTACTTCTATATTGTTTGCAACCAATGTATTTGATACGGATGGAAGCCCGTCACACTAATAGATTTGAATTATTTGAAATAGAATGTAGCAGCAACAATTAGAGAAAAATGTCAAGGATGAGGCAGTGAGATACGCTCAGCAGAGTACAAGCAGCAGTGGTTGAAGAACTAACTGGAGCGGGATCTGCACTCCAAAAATGAAAACCTCTGACTACAGTAAACACTGCACACAACTGTTCAGTAGCTGTGAAAGGCCCGTTTCTGTACTTCTATATTGTTTGCAACCAATGTATTTGATACGGATGGAAGCACGTCACACTAATAGATTTGATTTTTTTTTAAATAGAATGGAGCAGCACCAATTAGAGAAAAATGTCAAGGATGAGGCAGTGAGACACGCTCAGCAGAGTACAAGCAGCAGTGGTTGAAGAACTAACTGGAGCGGGACCTGCACTCCAAAAATGAAAACCTCTGACTACAGTAAACACTGCACACAACTGTTCAGTAGCTGTGAAAGGCCCGTTTGTGTACTTCTATATTGTTTGCAACCAATGTATTGGATACGGATAGAAGCACGTCACACTAATAGATTTGAATTATTTGAAATAGAATGTAGCAGCAACAATTAGAGAAAAATGTCAAGGATGAGGCAGTGAGACACGCTCAGCAGAGTACAAGCAGCAGTGGTTGAAGAACTAACTGGAGCGGGATCTGCACTCCAAAAATGAAAACCTCTGACTACAGTAAACACTGCACACAACTGTTCAGTAGCTGTGAAAGGCCCGTTTGTGTACTTCTATATTGTTTGCAACCAATGTATTTGATACGGATGGAAGCACGTCACACTAATAGATTTGAATTATTTGAAATAGAATGTAGCAGCAATAATTAGAGAAAAATGTCAAGGATGAGTCAGTGAGACACGCTCAGCAGAGTACAAGCAGCAGTGGTTGAAGAACTAACTGGAGCGGGATCTGCACTCCAAAAATGAAAACCTCTGACTACAGTAAACACTGCACACAACTGTTCATTAGCTGTGAAAGGCCCGTTTCTGTACTTCTATATTGTTTGCAACCAATGTATTTGATACGGATGGAAGCACGTCACACTAATAGATTTGATTTTTTTTAAATAGAATGGAGCAGCACCAATTAGAGAAAAATGTCAAGGATGAGGCAGTGAGACATGCTCAGCAGAGTACAAGCAGCAGTGGTTCAAGAACTAACTGGAGCGTGATCTGCACTCAAAAAAAAAAAAAACTCACAGACTAGAGTGAACACTGCACACAACTCTTCACTATCTGTGAAAGGCTCCTTTGTGTACTTCTATAGTGTTTGCAACCAATGTATTGGATACGGATGGAAGCACGTCACACTAATAGATTTGATTTTTTTTAAATAGAATGGAGCAGCACCAATTAGAGAAAAATGTCAAGGATGAGGCAGTGAGACACGCTCAGCAGAGTACAAGCAGCAGTCATTGAAGAACTAACTGGAGCGGGATCTGCACTCCAAAAAATGAAAACCTCTGACTACAGTAAACACTGCACACAACTGTTCATTAGCTGTGAAAGGCCCGTTTCTGTACTTCTATATTGTTTGCAACCAATGTATTTGATACGGATGGAAGCACGTCACACTAATAGATTTGATTTTTTTTAAATAGAATGGAGCAGCACCAATTAGAGAAAAATGTCAAGGATGAGGCAGTGAGACACGCTCAGCAGAGTACAAGCAGCAGTGGTTCAAGAACTAACTGGAGCGTGATCTGCACTCAAAAAAAAAAACAACTCACAGACTAGAGTGAACACTGCACACAACTCTTCACTATCTGTGAAAGGCTCCTTTGTGTACTTCTATAGTGTTTGCAACCAATGTATTGGATACGGATGGAAGCACGTCACACTAATAGATTTGATTTTTTTTAAATAGAATGGAGCAGCACCAATTAGAGAAAAATGTCAAGGATGAGGCAGTGAGACACGCTCAGCAGAGTACAAGCAGCAGTGGTTGAAGAACTAACTGGAGCGTGATCTGCACTCAAAAAAAAAACCTCACAGACTAGAGTGAACACTGCACACAACTGTTCACTATCTCTGAAAGGCTCCTTTCTGTACTTCTATAGTGTTTGCAACCAATGTATTGTATACGGATGGAAGCGCGTCACACTATAATTTCTATTGAATGGAGCAGCAAGAATTACACTAAAGAAAAAAAAAAAAGAGTCTGTGAGTGACACGTGCAGATGCCTACAAACAGCGTTGGATGCAGAGCAAACTGCAGCGTCACCTGCACTCTCACACACACACCTTGCACAGAGCTGTTAAAACAACACTGCAAGGCAAAAGGAAGCTTTACACAGCGGTTGGTAAACTAGCCTGCCTAAAGCACAGTACACAAAATCGCAATCTCTAACTGTCCCTCAGAGTCAGCAGAGCAGCGTTCTGTCCCTAACTGAATTCACAGCACAGTGACGCTAAAATGGCGGCGGCGCCTTTTATAGTGCATTCTGACATCATTTCAGCATCCAATCACAGCCATGCCATTAGTTAACATGACCGCAGCAGTACAGGATGTGCCCACACTTCTTAGGATTCCTCATTGGCTGGCTAAAATCACATTGCCTCTCAAAGAATTATGGGAACTTCCGATTCCGGTATACGATATATGGAAAATATCGGAACTAAGTATCGGAATTCCGATACAGCGAATATCGGCCGATACCCGATACTTGCGGTATCGGAATGCTCAACTCTAGTTCTCAGTACTTCAATTATAAGAAATATTTTTCAACAGTGCTCATGGCCATTGCAGGTGCGGACTGCAGCTTTGTGGCCGTGGACATTGGATCATTTGGACGTGCTAATGATTCAAGCACATTTAAAGACTCTGACATGGGCCAACGCTTATATCTTAATAATTTCAATTTCCCAGAGTCACAACCTCTTCCCAACACTGACGGACCTGCAATGCCGTTTGTTGTGGTTGGGGATGAGGCATTTCAGATGTGTGCAAACCTCCTGAAACCTTACTCTAGTTGGGACTTGGACCATACTAAAAGGATCTTTAACTATAGACTGTCCAGGGCCTGAAGAACTGTGGAGTGCGCCTTTGGTATCCTTGTCTCAAAATGGCGCATTTTGCAAACCTCAATTAATCTTAAAATTGAGACAGTGGATGAGGTTGTAAAGGCGTGTGTGGTTCTCCACAACTGCATCATGGCTAAAGAGCGACCCAACGTGGAACTTGACGAAGCGGTTTCTAACCCATTGCCCGATTTCCAGCAACAGCCTGTGAGGACATCAGTGGAAATTGGACAGATGAGGGATCGATTTGCCGCCTATTTTGTTTCTGATGTTGGCCGTTTGTCATGGCAGGATCAAATGGTTTAGGGTTTTTGTTATGTGATGTCATATTAATCCAATATTTTACTGTTTCATGTCAATTATTCCCTGTGCCGTTAATAAATCACCTATTAACTTTATTTCTAAATTATGTATGTGGTTTCTTTATGTATGGCTACCCCCTCCCACCCTTCCTTGTATGCATGCCTACCCCCTCACACCCTTCCTTGTATGCATGCCTACTCCCTCCCACCCTTCCTTGTATGCATGCCTACCCCCTCCCACCCTTCCTTGTATGCATGCCTACCCCCTCCCACCCTTCCTTGTATGTATGTCTACCCCCTCCCACCCTTCCTTGTATGTATGGCTACCCCCTCCCACCCTTCCTTGTATGCATGCCTACCCCCTCCCACCCTTCCTTGTATGCATGCCTACCCCCTGCCACCTTTCCTTGTATGCATGCCTACCCCCTCCCACCCTTCCTTGTATGTATGGCTCCCCCCTCCCAAACTTTTGTGTATAAGGCGCACGGTGTGTTGCCGGTGACGAAGTACTCAAAAAACAGTCATTGATTGATGAAACCAAAACAACATTTATTAAATATTTAATACGCATCAGGAAAAAGGTGAAAAATTATGGGCAAAGGGGGATGGTAAACTTGGAGATTGGTTTGGGTTGGGCGAAGGGGAGGTGTCCAGTAAGCTTGATGGTAGATCCGGGATACTGCAGGTAGAGACATGTGGAGGTGAATGGGAAGGGAAAGATAAACTGGGAAGTGATGGTGGAGACACGTGTACACTTCTATGCCTTTGTGTCCGGTGGCTGCGATCTCTGCGGCTTCTTGTCTGTGGCCTGTTGCTGGGTGTCGTCACTGTACTCACCATCTGGTGGGTGTGGTGGGCCGGCGTGGTGGTGGTGGACGTCTTCGGCCGACAAGGACCCAGCGTCTGCGTGGTGTGGTGGGATGGCCTGGTGGATGTCCTCGCAGGATCTGTACCCAGTGTCTGCTCGCTGTAGTGGGCTGGCATGGTGCTGGTGGACATACAGGAGCAGGAATCGGCGGCGCAGTGTATTGGTAGTCCTCTGCACCCGGCATCGTGTAGTGGTGTTGGGCGGCTGTGGACAAAGTTGTGGCCGCACAATGATATGCAGCAGAACTCTGTATAGTTAGACTTGACAGCTGTGGTAGTGTTGGAAAGGCAGCTGCTGGTGGTGGCTGCATGAACCGAGTCTGCTGCATAGCACTGACATGTGCGGCATTGCAGGCCTGCATCACAGCAAGCTGGAGTTCCGGTGTTAGGTTTTCCGACATGCCCTTCTCTATGGCACTAAAAAAATGTCTTGCCGGTCTCTGGAGCTCGGCTGCCATTGCGTCAAGATGTTGGGTGACATTGGACAAACCATTTTCCACTGTGTCACCCAGCGTCTTGTAGCAATTCGAGAACACCGTGCTCCAATGTAAAAACTTGGGCATGAGTGTCCTGTCACAAACCCGCTGGCGGGAAGAGGCCAAAAAAGGTGCCACAGAGGTTTGGGACAGGGGAAGACCGGATGGACCAGACTGTGATGCAGGCATATTTACCGCATCGCTGTGGGATGGCTGGGACGGGTCAGGTGGCGTGCCATGAGGGACCGCTCCAGATTGTACGGTGCTGCTATGGGTTCTGTGAAAAGAGGAAAATGAAAACATTAGTATCCCAAAAGTTAAATTTGTACATTCGCCAACTCCTGTGGAAAAGAGATATTCAGATAATTACACAACACAATGGAATACAACATCAAAATACTTACACTCGTCGTGCAAGGACAGGTCTCAGAAAGCTGAGGAGCCGATGGTACTTATATTTCCTTGTCCTTTCACCAGCACCGCTTCTAACCTGGCCTTCCTCCCTGAGGTTCCGATTAAAGCGGTCCTTCATGGAACGCCATCTAGTTTTGACTTTCTTCACTGTGAAAGGAAAAAAAAAATTGTTAAAAATTGCACTTTGGGCCGGTATCACACAACCATGTGTATGATGCAAGAAACTCGCAGGAGTTCATCACATCAAACACGGTTGTGTGATCCCGGCCTACTGTTTCACTGCAGCATTGTTGCAATACTTACAAAAGTTTTGACCCCTAGCTGAGGCATTGTCCCATCCATCCTACAGCGATTTTGCCACCTCGCTCCACAGCCGCCGGGTAGCCACTGCGTCAGAATGCAGGGGATCACGGGTGTCCCACAGTGGAACGCGCTCATGGACAGATGTGATGAGGAGGTCGTTGTTTACGTCCTCCTCGTCATCCCGTTGTGGAACCTAGAATTGAAAGAAAGACATTAATGTTTGAAAGATAAGAGTATAAAAAAAACCTTACACGCCGTGTTGCCACCACTGCTTGGCCCCGAGTTGCCTGCTCCTGTGGGTCATCAACACTTGAAGAGCTCTGTAAACCAAACAAAAAAATTGGACACGTGTTCAAGTGACAGTGAATATTGAAAGAACAATAGATATTATACTCACTTCACTGGGCTGTACACTCTGTGAATTTTCATGGCTTGAAGGCATGATCATCCTGTTCCTGTGGTATCAATTCTGCAGGATGAAATGCAAAAATAAAATTACACACTGCTAGGATAAACCAAAAATCCAAATATGCATTAGTTGGTATACTTACATTGTCCAAAGGTGTTCTGTCCTGTCACAAAGGTGTTCTGTCTTCTTCTCCAGAGTCTGTAGAATTGTGAAGTGGAGCAATGCCAACCCCCTATATTTATTTATCTTGGTCTGGGAGGTGGTCAGAAGATGTCTAGACTATCCGGAGACTTGTTACCTCTAAAAGCGCATGCGCACGGTAACGCTGTTGTGCGCATCTCTGTGCGCCCATATGCGCCCCCATAGACTAATGCGTTTTTTCGGTGCATGGCGGGCGCAGGAGTCTTTTTTTTTAGAAATGTCGACGCGAAAAAAAATGCAACATGTTGCGTTCTGAAGGAGACGTCGCACACGCCCATACGACGCATGCGTCCAATAACACAACATAACGCATACACGTGCATGACCATGCGCCCCCCATTATAAAGATAGGGACGCATGGCGCATGCCCTACTTTGCGCCGCATACGCTGCGCTCTCAGACGCTAATGTGAAAGCAGCCTAAGAAAAGTCTTTTGTCTAAACCAGATTGTAAAAAATCTAAGATTTTACATGTATCCAGGGAGCCTGTCTTGATCCCACCAGTTAGAAAACTTGTTCAAGATTTTTTGACAGATGGCTAGAGTCATCTCTTTTACTGCTGGACTGAAGCTAGGCAGAAAGTGTTGTACAGTGTAGTATAGGCGACCTTGATGGAGAAAATCCTGTATGTGCGAAAGAAAAAAGGGATCCTTGATCACTAGCCTTTTCAGCAGGCAGATCCAACCTCTTTTGGAAAGAAGGGGATAATAAAAATTATATAGTGCAGCTTCCTCTTTGGAGAGTGCTTAAGATCAAAGTAAAAGGAGGGAATGGTTAGGCTAGGTTAGGCTAACTTTTGATTTGCTTGTTGGATTTAGAGAGGTCTGTTTTTGTTTTGTTTTTTTTTCTTGGGGCAAGCAAGTCTATTTCTGGGGAAACCCACATTTTTGCTAGGAGAGAAAAAAAATTCCTGATTTCATGACTACTCCCCTGGCTCAAGGTGTTAAGGTGTTTGCAGCTTAAAGAGGCTCTGTCAGCACAAAATGACTATTGAAACCAAGTACAGATGCTCGGTGCATCAGGGCATGCCCAATCACTTAAAAACACCTTGCTACCTGCTTTTTTTCCTTCATTCCCCTGCCCCTTATTTCATTGACAGCTCTGGCTTGATAGAGCCAGAGACGGGTGGAGATAGATGGAAAGCAAGCAGGTGGTAAGGTGTATTTAAATGATTGGCCACATCTTAGTGCACCAAAAGCCTATGCTTGGTTTGAACAAATCATTATTTGCTGACAGTCCCTTTAAGAATTCTGTGCAAGTTTTCTCTTTCCCTTCTAAGTGAACCACAGCAAAGGTTAGAATATTTTGCTCAGCCCAGCGGAAGATGCTGTCTTGCAAACTGTTACGTTTTCTAAATGTAGTTCCACCTTAGTGCTTTATGAAGGCCACTGCTTTTGTATAGTTGAATATACCTTCACTTGAGACCCAGCTAACTGGTCCTCTGATCTTGAGAGTGTCTCCCAAAGTATTTCGTTTTTTTGTACTATGATGATTTTTAACTCCTAATTAGTTCTGAAGAAACACGTCCTTGCTCCTCAACTCCCAGCCCTTTCATCTGTGGTCACACAAACACAATGCACTACTTGCTTCTGGTTTACCCACCAGTCTAGGCATTTACCTACCCCTCGAGACACCCTCATCCTTATATCTAGTATCATTTGAACCCCATTCCAGTGGAATTGGGGCTGCTGGGATGTAAGATGTGTTTGTCCCCAAGATGGACATTGCTTCTCTGCTAGAACAGAATTTTTTCCTGTGGAAGAGGCTCATTTTTTCTTGAAAGGGAATCCTTTTTTGTTCTATAGAAAAGATGCCTATTGTTTTGAATCTAGAAAAACTTCAAGCAATACATTTCTGTGGAAAGACCAAGGCTAGATATTGAATCTAGAAAAGTCTGATCCACGTTTTTCTGAACAGTCATGGATGTCTTCTCCTTTAGACTGATAAGGCACAATTTTGTTGTTGAGGGAGGGCACAATGTTTATGTCCTGCATCCTTAAAAGGTTACCACTTCTGCCATCACCTTGATGAAAAATCTTGGAGCTGAAGCTATTCTGAAAGCTAAGGCATGAAACTGAAAATGGCAGATCTTTCCATTTGTAGTAAGTGCGAACCTTAGATATTTTGATATTGAAAATGAATCCACAGGTGGAAGTAGGCATCCTTTAAAGCCAGAAATCATGACTGCATTTTCTGTGGCTTAAGGGCTCTACAGTACTCATTTCCATTTTGAAATGTTTCTACATAGTGAACTGGTTTAGACTTAGATTTTTGATTGAATGAAATGCTGTGTTTCCATATTTGAACCCCAAAAATAGTGATCCATTCCCTTTTCCGAAGAGGTACTGGAACCATGGCCCCCAATTAAACTAAATTCTGGACACCTTCAAGTTTTCTTTTGAGGGGACACAAATTTAGCTCTGTTATTTCAAATCGTGCAGGAGCAACTGAAGTTTATTTGATTTTGCAGCCTTCCTTGAGCCACATGAGTGCATGAGTCACAGACATGTGCCTGCTTTCCCATCTTATCAAACATGGCTAGCAGTATGGGCTGTCTCAGCAAAGGTGTCCGCTAAAAACCCCATGACCAATTTCAACATGGGGACAGACTGAAGAATTCTGGCTCTTGAGGTTTTCCCCTGCAGTTGAGATTTAATTTGTTCCCTCCAAATAAAAAAGGATCTACCAATAGCGGTCATAGCAATATTTGGTTTAAGCATAGTAACCAGTCTCCGAAGTTTTGTGAAGAAGCCGGTCAATCTTTCAGTCCATGGAATATGTAAAGTGGGAGGTGCCCTCAAACCATAAAGAGGTCTTTTTAACCACTTTTGATACTTGGAAATCAATTAAAAGAAAGTTGTTCTTTCTACTACCCTTGGAAAAACAAGTTCTCTCAGGATGTTTTGATTTTCATTTGTCAAGAATTAGTTTCTTTGTCGTCTATGGTGAAGACCTTTCTTTTGTGATCTAAGCCCACTAAACATTTTGGCCTGAATGTTTTGTGGTTTCATCTTTTCCTTCTTCTTTCACAGTATTGCAGACAGCACCACACAGGATATCAATGTCTTCTGAACAGTGCATACTTATCTGCCCTGTTGAGGGCAGAGCAAAGTACTGCAGTGCGCAGGCGCTGTGAAAAGTCCGAGAGGCCCAGCGCCTGCGCACTGCAGTACTTTGCTCTGCCCTCAACAGAGCAGATAAGTACGCCTGCGCTGGAGCGCGATGCCGGGGAGCCTGTGAAATAAGCAGGAGGGCGGCATCGCAAGAAGATGGGAGGCACCGGACCAGGACCTGTGACGCCCATCGGACCGGACCGCCCAGCAGGTGAGTATAATAAGTTATTTTTCATCTCTTGCAGGTCGGATCGGGGGCTTATCTACAGCATTATACAATGCTGTAGATAAGCCCGGAAAGGCGGTGGCCGTACCTCGTATTGGCCAAACCTGGTGACAGGTTCCCTTTAACTCATGTTTTTGAACACTGCTATTATTTTGAACACTACTGTAAATGCAGCCATCAGGCAGATACTTACTGGGCTGGGAACGGCAGATTGCTTTTCAGATTAAGAGCGAGGTAACTAATGATCTACAGCTTCCACACTAGACACCAGCCTCATCTCGTAGCCGTCTTCTACCTTATTTCATGGACTTCAAGAGGATCCATTCCCATTCCAACAGCTTCTCCTGGTTCAAATTTGAATTTCACGCTGTTGACTTCAAGGATTACACCATAAAAGTCACATGACCTTGACGCAGCTAAATCCATCAATGTGCGCCCTTTACTACTAGAGACGCTGGGTGATAGTGTAGAGTGGGCTCCCAGTAGAGTCAGAGAGTGCTTCTAAACATGTTATACCGCTCTGCTATAACCTATAGCCCCGTATTGAGCACAAAGCAGCAGAATCCGCTAACACCTGGTGCGATCTAGAACAAAAAGGATACTGAAGTGAGGCATTTGCCCTTTATTAAAGTATCCAAACAATTGGGACTAGCAGTCTTGCAGTGTTTTTTTTTCTTCTTCAATTCACACACTGTGCCCCAGAGAAGGTTTAAACCTGTAACTGGAGCTTGTAATTTTTCCCTAGTTATTTAAGAGACTTAGTTAGTTCTGCTATGCAGGCAGGAGGCTAAATTTCATAAGACCCAGCAGTTCTTGCTCTCCCTACAACCAGCGATCCTCACAGAGGAGAAAGAGCAGTCAGCACTTCCTGTACTGTATACAGTCATGGCCAAAAGTTTTGAGAATGACATAAATATTATATTTTCACATGATCTGCCCTCTGGTTTTTATGTGTGTTTGACAGATGTTTTTATCACAGACAGAAATATAATAATTACAAACATGAGTAACAAAAGCTTATATTGACAGTTAGAATGAGTTAATGCAGCAAGTCAATATTTGCAGTGTTGACCCTTCTTCTTCAGGACCTCTGCAATTCTCCCTGGCATGCTCTCAATCAACTTCTGGACCAAATCCTGACTGATAGCAGTCCATTCTTGCATAATCAATGCTTTCATTTTGTCAGAATTTTTAGGTTTTTGTTTGTCCACCTGTCTCTTAATGATTGACCACAAGTTCTCAATGGGATTAAGATCTGGGGAGTTTCTAGGCCATGGACCCAAAATCTCTATGTTTTGTTCCCTGAGCCAATTAGTTATCACCTTTGCTTTATGGCAAGGTGCTCCATCATGCTGGAAAAGGCATTGTTGATCGCCAAACTGCTCTTGGAGGGTTGGGAGAAGTTGCTCTTGGAGGACATTCTGGTACCATTCTTTATTCATGGCTGTGTTTTTAGGCAAGACTGTGAGAGAGCCGATTCCCTTGGCTGAGAAGCAACCCCACACATAAATGGTTTCAGGATGCTTAACAGTTGGCATGAGACAAGACCTTGTCTTCTCCGAATGAGGCGTTTTCCTGATGTCCCAAACAATCGAAAAGGGGATTCATCAGAGAAAATAACTTTACCCCAGTCCTCAGCAGTCCACTGTCTGTATCTTTTGCAGAATATCAGTCTGTCCATGATGTTTTTTCTGGAGAGAAGTGGCTTCTTTGCTGCCCTCCTTGAGACCAGGCCTTGCTCCAAGAGTCTCCGCCTCACAGTGCGTGCAGATGCACTCACACCTCCCTGCTGCCATTCCTGAGCAAGCTCTGCACTGCTGGTAGCCCGATCCCACAGCTGAAACACTTTTAAGAGACGGTCCTGGCGCTTGCTGGTCTTTCTTGGGCGCCCTGAAGCCTTTTTGGCAACAATGGAACCTCTCTCCTTGAAGTTCTTGATGATGCGATAGATTGTTGACTGAGGTGCAATCTTTCTAGCTGCGATACTCTTCCCTGTTAGGCCATTTTTGTGCATTGCAATGATGACTGCACGTGTTTCTTTAGAGATAACCATGGTTAACAGAAGAGAAACAATGATGCCAAGCACCAGCCTCCTTTTAAAGTGTCCAGTGGTGTCATTCTTACTTAATCATGACAGATTGATCTCCAGCCATGTCCTCATCAACACCCACACCTGTGTTAATGGAGCAATCACTGAAAAGAGGTTAGCTGGTCCTTTTAAGGCAGGGCTGCAATGATGTTGAAATGTGTTTTGGGGGATAAAGTTCATTTTCTAGCCAAATATTGACTTTGCAAGTAATTGCTGTTAAGCTGATCACTCTTTATAACATTCTGGAGTATATGCAAATTGCCATTAGAAAAAGTGAAGCAGTAGACTTTGTAAAAATTAATATTTGTGTCATTCTCAAAACTTTTGGCCATGACTGTACACAGCACTTGTTCAGCACCGTGTACTCAACTATCAGAAAGGCAGAGATGGTAATCAACCATCTTCCATATGGGGCGTTCAGTTGTGTCCGACGGCTCGCTCTTGCACAATCTTGTGCAAGCAGCTTTCTCTGCATTGACGTTTTAGAACATCAGTCCAGAGCAAAATATGGACCAAACAGTCCACAACTGGTTAAATAAATGTTAGGTCTGATATGATTTGAAAATCCATGCTACAATGGTTGTGTGTGTGTGTGTGTGTGTGTGTGTGTGTATATATATATACAGTACAGACCAAAAGTTTTGACACACTTCACTCAAAGATTTTTCTGTATTTTCATGACTATGAAAATTGTACATTCACACTGAAGGCATCAAAACTATGAATTAACACGTGGAATTATATACTTAACAAAAAAGTGTGAAACAACTGAAAATATGTCTTATATTCTAGGTTCTTCAAAGAAGCCACCTTTTGCTTTGATTACTGCTTTGCACACTCTTGGCATTCTCTTGATGAGCTTCAAGAGGTAGTCACCGGAAATGGTCTTCCAACAGTCTTGAAGGAGTTCCCAGAGATGCTTAGCACTTGCTGGCCCTTTTGCCTTCACTCTGCGGTCCAGCTCACCCCAAACCATCTCGATTGGGTTCAGGTGTGTCTAAACTTTTGGTCTGTACTGTGTATATATATATCTATATGTATAGATATATAGATATCTATACTTATAGATATCTATATATAGAATATATAGATATCTATATATACTGTATAATGTCACGCTGTCTAATGATATGTAAACAATGTCAGTAAACTATTAATACAGGAACAACACTCTATACAACAACTAGTATAGCAACATCAGCATGTAAGTATAGAATAGATTTACCTGACACGATATCTGCTGAACTCAGGGTTAATCTTGAGGACTTGATGAGCTGAAACAGGAAAGAGGTGGACCGGGATCTAACCTAACCCTAAACTGGGGTCCTAACTAATCCCTCACCTTGGAGGTACTGATAATGGTTCAGAGGTCCAAGTCTCCAACCTAACCCTGTCTCCTATCAGACCCTGAACCCTGTAATCAGTCCTAAGAAGGATCCTGACTACCACCAAAGGGATATGGGCTGATAGCTAAATACACAGATTAGACATATAAGACAGACAGGATAACACTCGCTTGCATACACACTCAAACACCAAAGGAACATAAATGGTCTGGGAAATAAACTCTAACCAAGTTGAGCTTAGAACAACTAAGGAGCTCACAACTAAAGTCTATACAGATTCATTCCTATCTGTGGTCTGCATGAAGGTTTCACTGGCAACTCCCCAAGCAGACAACCAGGAATTTAAAGGAAACCAATCAACAAATAATCAATTGCAGCCGGGAGAAACTGCACCCAGTCCCAGAACCGAGCACAGACAGAATTAACTCCCTAGCTGCCAAACACAAAGAAACAGCAGCTCAGCTGTGAGAAGTCAAAATGTGCAACCGCGACGATCTTCGTGGCAATGCACACATGACAGTACCCCCCCTTCTACGAGGGGCCTCCGGACCCTCAGGGCCAGGCCTGCCCGGGTGAGTTCTGTGGAAGGTCCGAACCAAACGATCTGCGTTAACATCAGACGCAGGGACCCACGTCCTCTCCTCTGGACCATACCCCTTCCAATGCACCAAGTACTGAAGGGACCGGCGATTCAGACGTGAGTCAATGATCTTTGATACTTGAAATTCCAAGTTACCATTGACCAACACAGGAGGAGGAGGTAGAGGTGACGGTATGACTGGTGCCACATACCTTTTAAGTAATGACTTGTGGAACACATTATGAATTTTAAACGTAGGAGGGAGGTCCAGACGAAATGCCACAGGATTAATTATGGAACTGATCCTGTACGGCCCGATGAATCTGGGACCCAGTTTCCAGGAGGGCACTTTAAGTTTTATATTCCTGGTAGACAACCATACCAGATCGTTCACATTCAGATCTGGACCAGAAACTCTCCTCCTATCAGCCATACGTTTGTAACGGTTCCCCATCGCACTCAGATTATTCAATACACCTCTCCAAACAGAAGCAAGTGACGACGAGAAACGCTCCTCCTCAGGAACCCCAGAAGGGCCCCCCCATTGAAAGTACAAAACTGGGGATGGAAACCATATGCCCCAAAAAACGGGGACTTACCAGTGGACTCGCTCCGCCTGTTGTTAAGAGCGAACTCTGCCAGAGGCAAGAAAGAAGACCAGTCCTCTTGGTTCTCTGAGACAAAACACCGGAGATATGTCTCTAAGCTCTGATTCAGACGCTCTGTCTGACCATTGGTCTGCGGATGAAAAGCCGAGGAAAATGACAATTGCATCCCCCGACGTAAACAAAATGCCCTCCAAAATTTGGACACAAACTGAGACCCCCTATCTGACACCACATCAGAAGGCAACCCATGAAGTCTAACGATCTCCCTAATGAACACCTGCGCCAGAGTTTTAGCATTAGGGAGTGCAGGAAGAGCAACGAAATGTGCCATCTTACTGAACCTGTCAACAACCACCAGTATGACAGTATTCCCTGACGACGGAGGAAGGTCCGTAATGAAGTCCATAGATAAATGAGTCCATGGACGCTCCGGAAGTTTCAAGGGTAAAAGGGTCCCAGACGGACGGGTATGAGGAGTTTTAGAGCGAGCACACACCCCACATGACGCGACAAAAGTTTATAACATCTTTATTAGCATTAGGCCACCAAAACCGCGAGAAAGGAGATCTAAAGTAGCCTTACTCCCTGGATGTCCTGCTAGAGCAGAATTATGATGTGCCTCAATAACCTTTTGTCTCAACAGATTTGGGACAAACAGTCTCCCTGGAGGTCCTGCAGGGGCGTCCCCCTGAGCCTCTAACACCTCCTCCTCAAGCTCAGAAAATACAGCCGACACTACCACCCCCTCCTGAAGGATAGGACTCGGGTCATCCGTTTTCCCGGCCCCTGGGAAACTGCGAGACAAGGCATCAGCCTTTACATTCTTAGACCCCGGGCGATAAGTGATGACAAAATTAAACCTGGTAAAAAACAACGACCATCGAGCTTGTCTGGAATTCAGACGCTTAGCGGATTCCAAATACAACAGGTTCTTGTGATCAGTAATAACGGTAACCGGGTGGACTGCCCCCTCCAAAAAGTGACGCCATTCTTCAAAAGCTAACTTAATGGCCAAAAGTTCCCTATTGCCGATATCATAATTCCTTTCGGCGGACGACAATTTCTTAGAAAAGAAAGCGCACGGATGCCATTTACCAGGGGACGGACCCTGGGACAATATAGCACCCACCCCTACGTCAGACGCATCCACCTCCACAATGAACGGCTGAGATGCATCTGGTTGGATGAGAACGGGTGCCGAAGCAAAACATTTCTTCAAAGAGGAAAAGGCTTGGCAAGCTTTGTCCGACCATTTAGAAAAATCCGTCCCTTTTCTTGTCATGTCAGTGAGAGGTTTGACGACAGATGAGAAATTACAAATAAATTTCCGGTAGTAGTTAGCAAACCCCAAAAAACGCTGCAGAGCCTTAAGATCCCCTGGCTGATCCCATTCAAGCACTGCTCTCACCTTTTCAGGGTCCATACGGAAACCGGAGGCTGACACCAAAAAACCCAAAAACTGAAGTTCCTGTACGGCAAATACACACTTCTCCAGTTTGGCGTATAGTTTATTGTCTCGCAAGATCTGCAACACCTGTCTCACATGCTCCTGATGAGACACAAGATCTGGCGAGTAAATTAAAATGTCGTCCAAATATACAACCACAAACAGCCCCACAAGGTGACGAAAAATGTCATTAACAAAATGTTGGAATACTGCTGGTGCAGTAGTCAGACCAAAAGGCATGACTAGGTTCTCATAATGTCCCTCCGGCGTGTTAAACGCCGTTTTCCACTCATCCCCCTCTTTTATCCTAATCAGATTATACGCCCCCCTGAGATCCAATTTAGAAAACCATTTGGCGCCAACAATTTGATTGAAGAGATCAGGAATAAGAGGGAGTGGATACGGATCTCGAACAGTAATCCGATTAAGTTCGCGGAAATCCAAGCAAGGGCGTAGGCCTCCATCTTTCTTCTTCACAAAGAAGAACCCCGCGGCTACTGGGGAAGATGAAGGTCTAATATGCCCTTTGGCCAGACTTTCAGAAATATAATCTTTCATAGCCTGCCTCTCAGGACCAGAAAGATTATACAACCTAGCTTTAGGCAACTTAGCATCAGGAAGGAGATTAATAGAGCAGTCATACACGCGATGAGGAGGCAACTCCTGACACCCCTCCTCAGAGAAAACATCCCCAAAATCCTCCAAAAAAGGAGGCAATGTACTAGGCACGACCGCACTGATGACTGTGTTCATGCAGTTGCTTTTGCAAAACTCACCCCATTGGCTTATTTCTCTGGACTGCCAATTAATCACAGGGTTATGTTTAACCAACCAAGGAAGTCCCAACACAATGGGAGTAGGTAGACCCTCCAACACATAACAAGATAATTGTTCCCTATGTATTGCCCCTACCCGAAGGTAAATGTTATGAACCTCATGAACAAAGCTACCTTGGCCGAGAGGCCTGGCGTCAATGGAGAATATAGGGATCGGTTTGACCAATACACTCAGATGCATACCTTGAGCCTGAGCAAACTGAGCGTCAACCAGATTAGCCCCGGAACCACTATCAAGAAGAACAGACAATCTCTCCACTCTCGTACCAACTACCACCTCCACTGGTACAAGGAACTGAGAAGAACTGGCGGATGAAATACATACTCCCAGGTTGTCGTCCACCACACAACCTGGATTAACAGTTTTTCCGGCGACTTTTGGCTCAACAAGGCACGGGATGGACATTCTCCAACAAAATGTCCCTCTTTCCCGCAGAAAAAACATCTTCTAGTCCTGCGGCGTACTGCCAATCCCCTCCTACGAAATGATGTCCCTCCCAACTGCATAGGCTCATCCGAACAGACAAGGGGAACCTCAACATAAGGGACTTTAGTGGTAGGTGGAGAAACAACAGGGAGTGGGGTTACCTCACCCCTCTCCCGAAGCCGTCTATCAGTACGGATAGCTAAGGCCATAGCAGCCTCCAGAGAAGGAGGAGACTCATACTGAGCCAAAACGTCTTTTAATTTATCAGAAAACCCATGACAAAACTGGCTCCTAAGAGCTGGGTCATTCCACTGAGTATCTGTGGCCCATCTACGAAACTCAGAAGCAAATTCCTCTGCCGGACGATCTCCCTGCTGTATCTTACGTAATTTAGTCTCAGCAAGAGAGACCCGATCTGGGTCATCATATACCAATCCCAGGGCAGTAAAAAATTGATCTACAGACAGTAGAGCCGGGGATCCCGGAGGAAGGGAAAATGCCCAGGATTGAGGGTCCCCTTGCAGAAGTGAGATAACAATTCCCACTCTCTGCTCCTCACTCCCTGATGATCGAGGCCGAAGCCGAAAATACAATTTACATGCCTCCCGGAAGGTGAAAAATTTGTCTCGCCCACCAGTGAACCTGTCCGGGAGAGCTACTTTAGGTTCAACTCTGGTTTGCTCCAGGGGAGACAAAACTTTGGACTTAATGTCCGTCAGCTCCATGGATAATCCCTGCAACTGCAGAGCCAGCTGGGCTACTGGATCCATGGTAACTGGAGATAATTTTTATGGCCAGTGAAAATGTCACGCTGTCTAATGATATGTAAACAATGTCAGTAAACTATTAATACAGGAACAACACTCTATACAACAACTAGTATAGCAACATCAGCATGTAAGTATAGAATAGATTTACCTGACACGATATCTGCTGAACTCAGGGTTAATCTTGAGGACTTGATGAGCTGAAACAGGAAAGAGGTGGACCGGGATCTAACCTGACCCTAAACTGGGGTCCTAACTAATCCCTCACCTTGGAGGTACTGATAATGGTTCAGAGGTCCAAGTCTCCAACCTAACCCTGTCTCCTATCAGACCCTGAACCCTGTAATCAGTCCTAAGAAGGATCCTGACTACCACCAAAGGGATATGGGCTGATAGCTAAATACACAGATTAGACATATAAGACAGACAGGATAACACTCGCTTGCATACACACTCAAACACCAAAGGAACATAAATGGTCTGGGAAATAAACTCTAACCAAGTTGAGCTTAGAACAACTAAGGAGCTCACAACTAAAGTCTATACAGATTCATTCCTATCTGTGGTCTGCATGAAGGTTTCACTGGCAACTCCCCAAGCAGACAACCAGGAATTTAAAGGAAACCAATCAACAAATAATCAATTGCAGCCGGGAGAAACTGCACCCAGTCCCAGAACCGAGCACAGACAGAATTAACTCCCTAGCTGCCAAACACAAAGAAACAGCAGCTCAGCTGTGAGAAGTCAAAATGTGCAACCGCGACGATCTTCGTGGCAATGCACACATGACATATATAGATAGATATTGTTAACGTTGTTACCTATGACTTGTGTTTTGAAATTGTTAAACTGTAAAGCGCTGCGGAATATGTTGGCGCTATATAAATAAAGATTATTATTATTATTATTATTATTTTTTAAACCTGAGCTTAGCTTGGCTCCTGAAACTCATTTAGGATTTGAGATCTATTGTGTAGTTTGTACTGTCATACCTGGTACAAACCCTTTAAAGAGGATCTATCACCATATTTCAAAGTCAACCTTCTCTTTGTGATAGGATTTGTGTGTGTCCCAGACCCCCAGCGATGATAGGATTGTATGTGTCCCAGACCCCCAGTGATATGGAAGTTAACACCTGAAACTGTTGTTCTGTATGAAGCAAAGATTGTCCATTGTCCATGAACCTCACAATAAATTAATCTGAAGTGCACGTCCTAGCGTCCTACTCCGATATGGCCATGAAGTCAGAACCCTGGCCATCAGAAACTTAACATTTCATACTTGGTACAATACTTTTTAGATTAAAAAAAAAAAAAGTGCAGGCCAATTGGCAGCATTTGTTTAAAAATGCAAATTAGAAGGCAATTCAAAAATCTGATCTGTAAAACGTGCTTGGTTGTTGAAAAACCCAAGTTGGAAATTCTCCGATGTTAAAAACAACAAGTCTTTAACACATGATGGACTTCTCAGAAAGGCAACTTATTCTGTTTGGTATACCAAACTAATCTCTATAATTTGGTTAGAAAACATGTTTAATCATACATGGAAGGATATCCAACAGACAGCAGCAGTGTACGTGATATCTGCCTATTCTATGCTAAGGGAAAGATTATTATGTATGAGCAGAGGCAAACGTATTCAATCCAAAGAATGGTATAGAGAGTAGCTGATTGAAATATAAAACTTAACCTTTAATCAATTATTTAAAAAATAGAATAAAAGACAAGAAAAACCAATGGTTTACCAGAAACCTTTGAATGGACAATAGTGCATCTATACTAAAAAATTCACCGCATTAATTAAATGGGACTGTTACAAGAATCAATTTCCCTTGTATTGGCAAAAAGGAACAATATTCTTGAAAAATACCGCCAATACAAGGGAAATTGATTCTTGTAACAGTCCCATTTAATTAATGCGGTGAATTTTTTGGTATAGATGCACTATTGTCCATTCAAAGGTTTCTGGTAAACCATTGGTTTTTCTTGTCTTTTAAGGTCATAGACACTGTGTTTTGGTTTGGTTTTTGTGTTGCACATGCACCTTTAGCACTAATTGCACTTTTTGTTCTATTTTTTAAATAATAGATTAAAGGTTAAGTTTTATATTTCAATCAGCTACTCTCTAAGGGAAAGATTATTACATTACTGAATAGATTTGTTGGTGTATGGGCAATGGCGAGTACGGCTAGGCCATGTCCACCACTTTCATTACCCGGCAATCAGACATATATTCCTTTATTCTAAACCCGCTTTGCTATAGTTTCAAAGGTGCATGTTCTTATAGTAAGTTACTCACAAAATCAATACACTAGGTGACAATAGACTCATTTTAATTTATAGTTAATTTTATCAGAAACAATACAAACCTATACACAGCCATGTGTTTTAATGTACATGTATTGTTTTGGGGTGTGAGCATAAAATACATTACTATATAATGGAGTTGGCATTGCAGCATTTCAATAAAATATTACTCCAGCCTGCCATTCATATGCAAACTAATGGAGATTTGATAGAACAAGATATAAATATATCACCATCTAGTGGTCACTTATATTTCAACATTTGCCTAACCCCATAAAAGTTACCATAGCCAATAATTAAAAAAACAAGCAATGCTGTAAACTTAAGAAAAATATTTAATTTCATTAGAGACAGTACTGGGAACTGTTTCACTTTATTTATATATAGTTAACAATGCTAAATTTAGTTCTTGCTTTATCACAAAGAAAAATATAGAAGCTTTTTAACTGCTTCATTAGAAGGGCAAGAAAGTATTATATACTTATGTATAGATATATACACACACCAAGTAGTAACAAATTAGCTCCCATACAGAACAAAAATAAGAAAATGATGAAAAGGGGAGAAAAGTGCTTGCTCATGTAAAGGGTTGGCTGAGGGGTGAACTAACAGGGAACAGCTGCATTCTTTACTCCTGTTACCTCTATTCTCCTTGGGTGTTCTTCTCCCATGGCCGAGTATACAGAACAATCAGAGTCAGAGTCCAGAATCACGTCAAACAGTTCTGCTTTCTCGGCGTCATCGCCACTCCGTTCGTCCGATTCCCCTGCAACAACACCGATACATCGTGTCCGTGACTCCGGATGTCAATGACGTCGGTCAACGACACTCAGGGCATTCTGCAGGGCCGCTCCCATTCCAGGGTGGGGCTCTCGTCGGCCTCTCCACCCATTTTTCAGCATTAGGTGGGAAAGAGCGTATGTTCATCTCTGTATTCTCCTCGCAGGGGCGGTCTCGACTTTTCTGACAGATCACTCTTGGCGCCACTGAGACACCATCATGCCCACGAAGTGCATCTTGTTGACAAGGACAGTCCTTTTTGGCGCCAATATTCTCCATCTTGTCACATGCCATCTTCGGGTCCGTAGCATCATCCTTCATCTTTTCTTTAGTCAAGTCCGGTACTTTAGCCACATCAATTTTACGGTACTTTTCAGAACGTTCCTCAACCTGCAGGTACAGGGTAATAGCTTCCAGCTTTGCTGCTCCCATGTACTTCATCATTGCCAAGTTGTCACTGCCTGATGGGGCAGCGAGATCCTGCCGACTACCACTTGTAAAGGGTTGGCCGAGGGGTGAACTTACTGTGAACAGCTGCATTCTTTACTCCTGTTACCTCTGTTCTCCTGGGGTGTTCTTCTCCCATGACTGAGTATACAGAACAATCAGTCAGAGTCCAGAATCACGTCAAACAGTTCTGCTTTATTTTCCTCCGGACACAGCACATCCAAGACACCATAAGCACGTCTTATACGATGCCAGCAATACATTTTCCACAACTCCGCTTCTTCTCTTCTACTACACCAGAATGGACCACAAAGTATTGACGGGACGAGGAGCCAGGTGAAAACAGCACTTCGATCTCTTCCCCTGGAGACACTTCAATCTAGTACAGAAAGACACATCTATTAGGTTGTCCACCCCTCTCTGGTTATCCTGCCTGGATACTTGCTGGTGGCCCACTCGCTACTACGCTCACGCACGACCTCTTCTGCACAGCGTTCCCACAGTGGATCTTCCACTTGACTACTGCTACGTAAACCCACAGACTTTGGGCTCACACTACCACGGTGAATCCTTCACCAGCTGCTCAGGGATTGCTGGTCCCCTCACACTTCTCTATGCCCAGGGCCCAGGAACGTAGACGTCCTCACTCTAGCAAGGTCCACCCCTGACTGACTTCCGCTTGGAGAAATTCTTCCCGACAGACCCCCGCTTGGAGGGGATCTTTCCCTGACAAAAGTCCCTAACCATTTGTCCCTATTGGACTGGATGTGCTCAATGCCCCCATCTAGCGTCCTTCCTAAGTACTGCATTGACATATTTTTATAACTTCCTAATTGGATCTCTAACATGTCCCCATTAGTGATCCCTCGCAAACTATATCTAAACCCACATTTATATACCACCCTTCTAGTGCCCTCCTCTTGTGACCTCAAGGATGCACTACCTACCTAGATCTATACCTCCCTTACTCAAACATATTAGACATAACACTGGTACATGACATCATACAGTACATGACAAAAATACATTAACACACCTAGAAGAATGCAGACATTTCAAGGGTTAATACTCTTGACCTCCTTACACATCCAGAGGCTGCTACCTGGAGTAGTCTTCACAGGCCAACAGCAGCTCCTGTTCGCTGACGCCAGCGCTACAATGAATGAGGTTTGCATAGTATATAGCCGCTGTAGTCCCCATCACTTAAATTCTGTAAAAAGCAAATCAAGACAGCAAAGATTGAGGCAGAGAGACTCATTGCCAAAGAAAGTAAAAATAATCCCAAAATATTCTTTAACTACATAAATAGCAAGAAACTAAAAAATGATAGTGTTGGTCCCTTAAAAATAGTCTGGGTGAAATGGTGGATGAGGAAAAAGCCAATATGCTAAATGACTTTTTTTCAACTGTATTTACACAAGAAAATCCCATGACAGATAACATGATCAGTGATAAAAAAATTTCTCCATTAAATGTCACCTGCTTAAGGCCTCTTTCACACATCCGGCGGGCGCCTGGCGGCGCCCCCGGCATTTTGCCGCAGCGCCGCATGTGAAAAGCTTTCACACTTCCGGCGCCCAAAATGCGGTTTTTTGCCGGATGGTTTCTGATGCTTGGAGAGATAAGAAACCATCCGGCAAAAACAAAAAACGTTACATGCAGCGTTTTTTCCGGACGCCGCAATGTACATTTGCGGACAAAACCGCATGCAACGCATTGACATGCGGCGCCATCCGGCGCTAATGCATGTCAATGCGAAAAAAGCCGCATGCGGCGCATCAGATTTTCAGATGCGGCGCTGCGGGAAAATGCCGGGGGCGCCGCAAGGCGCCCGCCGGATGTGTGAAAGAGGGCTAACCCAGCAGGAAGTACGGCAGCGTCTAAAAATCACTAAAGTTGACAAATCCCCGGGCCCGGATGGGATACACCCCCTAGTACTGCAGGAATTAAGTACAGTTATAAATAGACCATTCTTTTTAAACTTTAAAGATTCCATAATAACGGGGTCTGTACCACAGGACTGGCGTATAGCAAATGTGGTGCCAATATTCAAAAAGGGGGCAAAAACTGAACATGGAAATTATAGGCCAGTGAGCTTAACATCTACTGTGGGTAAAATCCTGGAGGGTTTTTTAAGGGATACTATATTGGAGTATGACACAGTATCAGCATGGGTTTACGAGGGACCATTCTTGTCAGACTAATCTGATAAGCTTTTATGAAGGGGTAAGTTCAGGACTGGACCAAGGGAATGCAGTGGACGTGGTGTTCATGGACTTCTCAAAAGCTTTTGATACAGTGCCACACAAAAGGTTGATACATAAAATGAGAACAATGGGGATAGGGGAAAAAATGTGTAAGTGGGTTAAGAACTGGCTCATGGATAGAAAACAAAGGGTGGTTATTAATGGAGCACACTCGGACTGGGTCACGGTTAGCAGTGGGGTACCACAGGGGTCAGTATTGGGGCCGCTTCTCTTTAACATATTTATTAATGACCTTGTAGGGGGAATACAGAGTAGTATTTCAATATTTGCAGATGACACTAAACTCTGCAGGGTAATAAATACAGAGGAGGATAATTTTATATTACAGGAGGATTTATGTAAACTAGAAGCTTGGGCTGATAAATGGCAAATGAGCTTTAATGGGGATAAATGTAAGGTCATGCACTTGGGTAGAACAAACAAGATGTATAATTATGTGCTTAATTGTAAAACACTGGGCAAAACTGTCACTGAAAAAGACCTGGGTGCATGGGTGGACTGTTGTGAATGGGTTTGAGATGAGTTCTGAGCAGAGGCTCCCTCTGGTGGTTGCAGGCGGTGCTGGTCTGTCCAGTGAAGATTGTGAGGACTGGGAATCAGGTGTTACTGACTGGTCTTATATAAGGGAGTCACCTTCCCATCAGGGTTGCCGGTGATCAATTGTTCTGGTCTGAATCCTTTATTCCAGTTTCCCTTGTAGCCTGCTGTGTCGTGTCTGCATCTCCTGCTAACAGATAAGACATTTTCTTCTTTTGTGTTTGTGCTATATTTTTGCATTTTGTCCTGCACTTCTGTGGGGGCCTTCAGGGTCCCCTCCGGGGGCTTCTGCCCTCTCAGTTTTGTTCAGCCACTGATGTTTGTACTTTTGCTTTTTCCAGTTTTTTCAGTGGCTGCTGTTTTGATTTTGTTACACCAGAGAGCTAATTTAGGTGGTAGAGGTCGTGTGATCTCAGGTGTTTTTGAAATTAGTAGAGTTGGTGCTTTTCAGGGTTTTCTGGGATTGCAGTAAGTACCCTTCCTATCCTTTTCTATTTAGTTAGTTTGGGCCCCAGCGTTTGCTCATACTATTTTCTTTCTGTGTCAGTATTTCATCTTGTCTAACCGCCATTACATGTTTGGGGGCTTTCTATTGTCTTTGGGGTTCTGCTCCGGGGCAGATAGCTTTCCTATATCTATCTTTAGGTGTAGTTAGTTTCTCAGGCTGTGACGAGGCGTCTAGGACCAACGTAGGAACGCTCCACGGCTGCCTCTAGTTGTGGTGGTTAGTCAGGGTACTGCAATCTCATAGATTCCAACTACTCTGGTGTATTGCCTTTTTTTGCCTGCACTCCTCAGCTACCGAAACATAACAATGGACGACAAACTCACATTTAGTGGCCAATGTCAGGCAGGTGCTGCCAAGGCAAATAAAATAATGGGATGCATTAAAAGAGGCATAGATGCTCATGAGGAGAACATAATTTTACCTCTATACAAGTCACTGGTGCGACCACACTTAGAATACTGTGTGCAGTTCTGGTCTCCGGTGTATAAGAAAGACGTAGCTGAACTGGAGCGGGTGCAGAGAAGAGCGACCAAGGTTATTAGAGAACTGGGGGGTCTGCAATACCAAGACAGGTTATTACACTTGGGGTTATTTAGTTTGGAAAAATTAAGGCTTAGGGGTGATCTTATTACAATGTATAAATATGAGGGGACAGTGCAAAGACCTTTCTAATGATCTTTTTACTCTTAGACCTGTGACAGGGACAAGGGGGCATCCTCTACGTCTGGAGGAAAGAAGGTTTAGCCATAATCACAGACTCAGATTCTTTACTGTAAGAGCAGTGAGACTATGGAACTCTCTGCCGTCTAATGTTGTAATGAGTGATTCCTTACTAAAATTTAAGAAGGGACTGGATTAGTGTTGAGCGATACTGCTCGATATCTAAAAATATCGGATCGGAATGGTATCGCCGATATCACTAAATATCGTCGATATCCGATTCCGATACCGGAAGTCCCATGTAAGTCTATGGGAACAAAATATCGCAACTAAAAAAACACTTTCTTTCGTTGTAAACACAAAATATACACACATAGAATACATATATATATATATATACATGTCATTGTGACATATATATATACATATATTTATAGTTTATACACTTCTACATAGTAAAATAGACTCTGATTCAATTGCCGGGTAAAGCCGTGACATACCCCATAGAAGTCGACGGGCTCGGTGCCGAGTACCCCCAAAACCTCTGGCTCTGTGCGACTCAACTTGGGCGTCACGAACAGGATTCTGTAGCTCGCTATAAGCGAGTCCTGTGTGCCTGAATTGAACTGGTTTTGTGCTTGAGAATTGCTTAAATCATCAGAGAATGTATTTGCCATTTTTCAGCCATATCTGCGTCACGACGAGGCACTGGTGAAGAAGAAGGGCGTGCTCTTCGTGGGTGTACACTCACTCAGTGGCGCGAAAACGATGGCCGACCACTCTAAATGGTACTGCAATGTAAGATCGTGCCCCACAGCTCTTGAGTTCCGCCTCCTCATCCTCCTCAGTGTGCGGAAACTAACACGAAGGTCCCGCCTCACTACAAAAGAGGGGCCCTTTCCAGATGCTAATGACACATGTGACTTGGCAGAGATGGCTAATGGACACGAGCAGAAGTGTGAAGGGATGGAGCAGTCAGAGCTCTCCCCCCACGGAAGCGACCCGATCGCCACGGAACCACCGTTGGGCACCCGGCCTGGAAACCCTCCTACGCTGCAAGAAGCGGAGGATACCCTAAGAGGCCTGGCCCGGCACCGGGAGGAGGTCGCCAGGATGGAAGCCAGCTGGCGTGCCCTAAAACTAAACTTGGAGCGGCGCCAATCCCTCTTACCTGAAGTGTCTGTACCGGAAGGTGAGGCACCCGTTCTAGTAGAGGAGTCCGTGCGGGCATCCCAGCCCTTGCAATGTGATCCGGTTGACGTTGTCGCAGTGGAGGCACCCGTTCCTGCAAAAAAACGCTGCACCGGCAGCACCCCAGATCCCGCTGTCTGCCCCCGTCGCTGAGACAGAAGAAGCGACACCCGTCCTCATGGAGGAGGCCGCGCAGGCACCAGAGGTCTACCTGTCTGTACCGGAGCCCCGACTGTCATCTGTTCCAGAGCCGGCTGCTTCCTCCGCAGGTGAGCGCCGCCAGGACTGTCGGGCGCCAGGAGAGCTGCCGCAAACCGGACATCGTAAGCTGCAGTTTGATGGTGGAGACATGGAGATGCTGGTGGAGGAGAATTACAACCGGCGTCAGGAGGAAGAGTGGAGACGTCGGGAGAGAGAAGCCGAGCGACAAAGGGAGCAGCGCGAATCCCAGAAGCTTCGCCAACGTCACATCGAGAAGGACCAGGCAGATAAGGACCGGATGAGAAAAGATAAAAGTACTGTGAGGGAGCCGCGGCGTAAGGGTGCAGTACGGAGCTTTAAATTGAAAGCTGGTTGGGGCTTCATCCAGGAGCCTGGACTTTATTTAGAAGTGTTTGTGACCCGGCGGGACGTGGAGACTCACCTCCCAGAAGGACACCCGGGGAGGGACCTGTTGCCAGGAGACTTGGTAACTTACACCCGACACTGGGGTTACAATGGATGGTATGCCCTAAATGTCACCAGGTGCGACCCCTGGTCCCCAGAGTGTCAGGAACCTGTGAGACCCTCGGAGCCTTCAGCCTCCCACATCCAGGCCTCTGCACAAGTGCCCACCCCACGCCGTAAATCTCCCCAGCCTCCCTCAGTGGTCTCCTCAGCAGCCCCAGCTATGGACATGATAATGATAGCTGGCCCGCACCCGGCGACTGTTAGGCCCCCTGGGGTTCGTACAGTCCGGGACATAGGGTTCCAGACCCGGAGGGAGACGAAAGAGGTGGCCACACAGACACAGATAGCGGGTCACGACTTGACTGTACAGGCCACACGACGTCATCAGGTCCTGGTGGTCCTTGGTGTCTCGGATGTTTGGCAAGCATCAGAAGAGTACCAGGTGGTACCTGGAACACCCCTGCCAAAGAATTATAAATAACCCGGACAGGGTCCCTGTATGTAAATAGTTAAATTGTTGATGTACCGGACGGGTGAATGTTCATAAAAAAGTTTTTTAATTTAATAAAAAAAACAACACAGTTTTCATTACTTTTATTACAGTCTCATCCTGCGACGCCATCGATCTCCTGTAAAAAAATGAAAAAAAAAAACAGCAGTATACCACCTGTCCGACGCAGTCCATAGTAACGAGTGACCCACGACGATCCAGCTCTGCTACATCAGAATGACATCAGAGGCAGGCAGGCAGGCAGAGCCTGTCATCCCGGCGCAGCACAGCTGATTACCTGCTTCCCTGGCAGTGACGTCATCGGACTGGTTTACGGCCGGGATTACCCTGCAGTCACTGCAGTTATCGCGAAAAACTGCATGTGACCGCCAGGGAGAAGATAATGGCGGCCATCAAGCAGTCCAGGACGTGACCGCCGGAGATCTTCTGCCAGGTAAGTGCCGCTGACTCCTGACAGACCCGACCGACGGACACTCACAGTGACAGTGACAAATCCGATTCCGGTATCCGATATGACGAAAATATCGGTACTCGGAATCGAAAGCCCGATACAGCTAATATCGGCCGATACCCGATATTTGCAGTATCGTATCGCTCAACACTAGACTGGATGCCCTTCTTGAAAAGTATAATATTACAGGCTATATTCACTAGTTTCGTAGATACTGCGTTGATCCAGGGAGCTAGTCTGATTGCCGTATGTGGAGTCGGGAAGGAATTTTTTTTCCCCAATGTGAAGCTTACTGTTTGCCACTTGGGTTTTTTTTTGCCTTCCTCTGGATCAACATGTTAGGGCAGGTTAGGATAGGATATGGGTTGAACTAGATGGACTTAAAGTCTTCCTTCAACCTTAATAACTATGTTACTATGTTACTTCTCTGGTGTTTTTAAAAGCAGTTACCCCAAAATGTATTAAGCTTACATCTAAAAAAGGTGCTTGTGCAGTGATAAGCTCATACTAGCTCGAACATATTCTCTACAGAGAAAAGAAGCAATCTAAGGCCGGTTTCACACGTCAGTGGCTCCAGTACGTGTAGTGACCGTTTCCTCACGTACCGGAGACACTGACACACAGACACATTAAAATCAGTGTGTCTCTGCAAATGTCAGCGTGTTTTCACGGACCGTGTGTCCGTGTGGAAAACACGGAGACATGTTAGTGTTCGTGGGAGCGCACGGACTGCAAAACGTACTGTACACGTGCACACGGAGAACTGTTCATACAGTCCTCCGTACGCACGGACAGCTACAGTAAGCGCTGTCCCCTGCCTGTGGTGCTGAAGCTGATTGTCATTATTCTCCCTGCTCTGCCGGCAACAGCGAGCAGGGAGAATCAATGAAAAACCCGACGTGGGGTCCCCCTTAGGTTTTCAACCAACCTGGCAAAACTAAACAGCTGGGGGCTGCTATTCTCCAGCTGAAAAAGGGCCATGATTATGGGCCCCCCAGCCTAAAAACAACAGCTCCCAGCTGCCCAGAAAAGGCGCATCTATTAGTTGCGCCTATTCTGGAGCTTTGTTGGGTTCTTCCCACTTGTCCTATAGCAGTGGCAAGTGGGGTTAATAAAGGGTTAATGTCACCTTGCTAATGTAAGGTGGTGTTAAGCCAGGCTTAGTAATGAATACATATCAATAAGACACCTATTCATTACTAATCCTATATTAAATTAAGGGTTAAATAAACACACACACTCAGTAACAATAAAGTCTTTATTGAATGAATACACTACACAGGTTTTAATTCTTTATTATACTGCCATTCCTTAATCGATGCCCTCGTTTTCCATAGACCTAATGGCCATAATATCAACTAATACCTCACATATGTGTTTTTTGCACTTTATTTTTCAGGGTGCAGTTGGGCCTATTTGGCTCTGTAAACTGTGGGGTCTGTTCACACGTGATGCATTTTGGATAGCACTGGGCAGCCCGCCTGATCTAAGAGTATGGCCATCACTAATAGGCTGTAAGCCAGATGCTCTGCATCACCTATATGTGAACAGTGCCGCATACAGACCATTTTTGAGAGTGGTTGTCTCATCAGCATTTTTGCACCTGTGTTAAATGGGTCCACTGCATCCTGCTAGGGCATTTGTTTGGAGGCCTGGCAGGTAGACATCTCTGCCTTTTTTCTGCTTTGATTTTTGAATTTTTTGGAGGATTCTTAAGTACTCTTGTTGTTGGTTTACTGTTTAGCGAATGTACTTAGGATAACCTGAAACATATTAATTATATACAGATATTCCCCCAAAAAATATCCATTTGAAAATAGCACATGCACAGTAGCAGCCATTGGTGATCTGATAGCATTTTCAAAATGATTTTTTTTTTGAATATCAGGATAACCACAAACATTAATTATATGCACATTATATATGCGATTATGCTGCCGCGCACAGAAAGTTTTTTTTTTTTCCCAAGCTATATATAATATTCATTATGTAAACTAGGGGGCAGGTCATTGACCTGCCATAAGCCATACAGATGAATAGCTAAGCAGAGCACCACACCACATGAAGATCACCCCCCTCACAGGCCGCCCCAGAGCATGAGCTGATCATTAGCACAAAACTGAAAATAAAGATTAACTCTCCATCAGGTACAATGCACCTGTCAGGCGCAGGCTAGAAAAATGCCTATAATATCTAATTTTCTCACTTTCAGTGCTCTAAAAGAGATCAGCAACCTTCATAGGGATGTAATAAAAGAAAGTACACAATCAGGTGCAAACAAAAAAACATTATCTTACCATAAAAGAACTCAAAGTACACACTTCACAACTCCGCCCACAGTTTAACGCATAACTATTATTAAAAAGTAAATATAGGGGAAAATGCTTAATTTTAAAGGTACCTAAAATGGTATTAGACACATATGTAAGGGGGTCAGGGCTTAGCCCCTTAAAATGTTCATGCTGCTATGTACATTTACCTTTATATAATTGTAATATTTTGCCTTGTGGCATATTTTCGTATCCTTGTACTATATTTAAGCTAGGGACAGTGCAGTTAGGGAAAAGGGCCACTAGATGGGGGCACTGAGTACACTGCATAGGAAGGTTTAGTTGTAGGACATTTAGAGGTTAATTTTAGGAGGGGTAGCTGGGGAATAAGGTAGTGAGATTTCCTGGTTATAATCAGTCAGGGGTAGACCCCTGTGTGTGCTCAGGCAGGCATTTGGCTGGGCTGCTCAGCTGTCACACGTTTTCAAGTAGAAGACCAGCCATCCATGGAAAGGAGTGAGTAGAAAGGAAGGAAGAGAACAGTTAAGTGCACGGTACCTGCAGCAATGTAGTGAAGTTACAGAAGTTTGGGAACAGGAGTAGTAGAGTGGGCCACCAGCGAGTGCGCAGGCAGGATAACCAAAAGGGGGTGGACGACCTAGTAGAGAATATTTCCGTGTCGGGGCTAAAGTCGGTTCCAGGGAGATAAATACAAGTGGCGTTTTCACCGGTGCTCCTCGTCCGGTTATATCTTTGTGGCCTATTACTGTGATGTAGAAGTTAGGGAAAGACGAAGAAAACGCATTGCTGGTACTGTGCCAAGTGTGCTGAAAGTGTTAAGGATGTGCTGTGTCCTGAAGAGAATAAATCCGTTATGTTTAAAGTTGCTTTGGACGCCGCCTCCTGTCTTTTGAGCGAAAGGAAGAACGGGGGATGCAGCAGGAAAGAAGCAGCAGCCGGCACAGGGAGTACGGATTGTGCTGACATGACTACAATCCTGTCCGCATCTTACACATATTCATTCAGAATTAGATATTAAAGGTTCATCAGAAAAGTCTTAGTTACTTACCGTTAACGGTATTTTTCGAAGAGAGGGGATCCGCCCTTTAGGAACAGGAAACCTACAGATACAAAAGGACGGCACCTCTCCCACGCATCAGTTGGATTACAGAGCATAAGAGGACCACCAAGGTTAAATGGTATACAACAAAAAATCATGCATCACAGTAATGGTCAATTGTTTATTACATGTGGACTATATAAGAGGAAGAAGTGCACATAGAACACGGGCGGGAATTTAAGGGTGCTGTCATGGACTTCAAAAAATACCGTTAACGGTAAGTAACTAAGACTTTATTCGAACGTCCATGACAGCACCACGGAGAGAATTACAGTGAGTAATAATTACTTAGGGAGGGACTACAGCCTGCAGCACCCTTATTCCGAAAGAAAGGTCTGAGGAAGCACCCAAATCTAACCTATGAGTGTATAACGTGTGTGGAGAGGACCACGTAGCAGCCTTACATATCTGGTCAATGGAGACTTCTGCCCTCTCTGCCCATGAAGACGCCACAGCTTGGGTGGAATGCGCCCTTAGCCTCTCAGGTGCCGGCTTGCCCCTCGAGGTGTATGCCAGAGCAATTGCTTCCCTAATCCATCTGGCCAATGAGCTTTTTGTTATTCTACAGCCTTTGTTAACTCCCTGAAAAGAGACAAACAATGCATTGTCCTTTTTCCAGGGGTCAGTGACTGCTAAATATTGCAGGAGACATCTTCTAACATCTAGAGTATGAAGTTTTATCTCTTTTTGATTAGATGGATTAGGGACGAAGGAAGGAAGGACAATTTCTTGTGTTCTGTGAAAAGCGGAAGACACCTTAGGCAGGTATGCCGGATCAGGCCTAAGTATTATCCTGTCATCCAGGATCCGAGTGTAAGGAGACAGTCTGGATAGTGCCTGGATGTCGCTTACCCTCCTAGCCGAAGTTAGTTTTCAGGGAAAGAATAATGATGCTACCGAGATAGGCTCAAAAGGGGGCTCTGTTAAGGCAGTGAGAACAAGGTTCAAATCCCATGGCATGATTCTCTCTTTCACTATGGGTCTCGACCTACCCGCAGCCTTGATGAATCTACTGACCCAGTAATTATTGGCGATGTTGCAACTGAAGAGCGCTCCCAATGCTGAAACCTGCACCTTAAGGGTGCTTGTGGAGAGACCTAAGTCCAGACCCTTTTGTAGGAATTCTAGAATCTGGGCTATCGGTGTTGGGTCCCCTGCTACAACCCCCGAACTCTGAAGAAATTTCCGCCAAGTTCTAGCATAGATTCTAGTTGTAATCTCCTTTCTGCTCTTAATGAGAGTATTAATTAGATTAGGGGAAAACCCCTTATCTCTCAGCAGCGACCGTTCAAACTCCACGCTGTCAGGTAGAGGCCCGCTGCCTGAGGGTGGTAGACTGGACCCTGGAAGAGTAAATCTGGGATGTCTGGCAGGACCCAAGGGTCGGCTACCGACATGTTTCTGAGACATGAAAACCATGCCCTCCTGGGCCAGAAGGGAGCGACTACTACTACTACTAGGGGGAGTAAAGACAAGGGAGGGAAGGCATAGGCCAGATTGAAATTCCACTTTATCAGAAGAGCGTCCACTGCTAGTGGGTTTTCTTTGGGATTCAGAGAGCAGAACCGTCTCACTTTTCTGTTGCTTTTGGTGGCGAAGAGATCTACCTCCGGTTGACCCCACTTCTGGACAATCAGGTCGAAGATGGAAGTCTTTAACGACCATTCTCCCTGACTCAGGAGATTGCAGTTTAAGAAGTCTGCCTTGGTATTTTCTTCTCCTCTTATATGTAGCGCCGTTAAAGAAAGAAAATATTGTTCTGCTATCTGGAGTAGCCGCCCTGCTACTTCCATGAGAGGACCGGAACAGGTACCACCCTGGTGGTTAATATAAGCGACTGTGACACGATTGTCGGAGAGCACTCGAACGTTGTGACCCTGTAGATAGACAAGGAGCTTTTTAATCGCTTGCTCTACCGCCGCCAACTCCTTCATATTAGAAGACATCTGTATCTGATCCTGCTCCCATAAGCCCTGAACCATAACATCCCCCATATGAGCCCCCACCCAGAAGGGCTTGCATCTGTCGTGACTATCCGGGATATTTCATATTCCCAGGGAACCCCCCTAGACAGGTTCGTCTCCTCCGTCCACCATTCCAGGGACCTTATAGCAGCCTGGGACAAGGATAGTTGGCCTTCTAGACAACCACTTAGAGATTTTTGATGTGACAAAACCTCAGCTTGTAACGTCCTTGTTTGAAATTGTGCCCACTGAACCACGGGGATGCAGGACGAGAGGGAGCCCAAAAGAGACATGGCTTTCCTCAGAGACATGGAGGGGTTATTGGAGGCGTTCAGGACCTGGTAACGCAAGCGAGTCAATTTTTCTGACGGTAAACTACAGTTCTGATTCCGTAAATCCAGAATTAACCCTAAAAACTGCTGAACTCTCATCGGTTTCAAACGGGACTTTTTGATATTAGCCATCCCAGCCGCTCTAGGGTAGATATTGCCCTTTGCAGCTGTTCTAGGCAATGATCTGCCGTTTTCCCAATGATAAGGAAATCATCGAGGTAGGGGACTATAAGCATATTGGATTCACGCAAGTGGGCCATGACTTCCGAAATAACTTTAGTGAATACTCGGGCAACCGCCAATCCGAAGGGAAGGGCGCTATATTGAAAATGTTTCACTGACTCCCCCAGCTGGACTGCCACTCTGAGGAAACGCTGATGGGCCACATGGATCGGTACGTGGTAATAAGCGTCTTTCAGATCTAACACCACCATAAAGCAATTTTCAAACAGAAGCTTTATTGCTGAGCTGACAGTTTCCATTTTAAATGGGTGAATAACAAGGAATTTATTGAGGGCTCTTAAATTAATAATTGTTCTAAAAGAACCGTCCGGTTTACGGACCAAAAACAGAGGGAGTAAAAACCTTTACCCCACTCTGCCTCTACTAGGACCTTTTTAGCGTGAAGCTCCTGTACCTCCAACTCTAGAGCGGCCTGCTCTGATGAGGATAGATAGATAGAAAATGAACTCGGCACTCAACTTTAGTATAGTGAGAATAAAGATTTTTATTCACAGTAGTAACACGAAACGTTTCGGTCCTATATCATGGACCTTCATCAGTCACAGATACTACTGGGAAGGGGGTTGATCCACATAGGGAAGAAAGAAAGGGCTGGATATAGCCTGTATTGGTGGGGTGAGATGAGGAAGAGGACAATGCCTCTATTGCACTAGTAACCTGTTGTGAAGGAGTCCGGCAGTGAGGATAGGTCTCTGCATTGGACGCGGTGTCCACCGCTAGTCTGAGTGCTTTTTTGGCGCTTGCGATCCTCTATGTCCTTTCTGTGTTGAATTATGTTATTTATCTGTGATTTTAAGGAGGAGATTTCCTCTGGTGTCCCCGTGGAAGACAGTTGTGCCTCGATGGAGCCAACTTGCTCGGTGCTGGTAGCTATGGCCTTCTGCAAGTTCTCTACGGTTAAAAGCATGAGGTCGAAAGAGCACTTGTTAAGTATTTGTTCATATTTTTGACAATATTCAGTGGAGTCAGAGAAGAGGGTGGGACGAAGGGGTACTCGTAGGCCCCGTGGAATTCTCTGAACTCTAATATATTCAGTGAGAGTGGCACAGTGCAATTCTAGGTTTGTGCGGTGGCGTAATTCTCTCTCTAAATCGCGTCCACGGGTCTCCCGAGAGGGAGCCTTGAGGAAATCACTTGAAAGGGTGGTCTGAGCTAGGATGCTCGATGTCTCATCAGCATTATACGAAAAAGTGAGAGAGGATAGTGACATGACCAAAGATGGCGTGCTACACGTATGGGTATATCATATGAAAAAATAACCGTGTGCACAACCAAGAAGGTGCCAGAGTAGGTTCCCACACCGTATCTAATAGAAAATGAACTCGGCACTCAACTTTAGTATAGTGAGAATAAAGATTTTTATTCACAGTAGTAACACGAAACGTTTCGGTCCTATATCATGGACCTTCATCAGTCACAGATACTACTGGGAAGGGGGTTGATCCACATAGGGAAGGAGTCCCTAGCGGTGGACACCGCGTCCAATGCAGAGACCTATCCTCACTGCCGGACTCCTTCACAACAGGTTACTAGTGCAATAGAGGCATTGTCCTCTTCCTCATCTCACCCCACCAATACAGGCTATATCCAGCCCTTTCTTTCTTCCCTATGTGGATCAACCCCCTTCCCAGTAGTATCTGTGACTGATGAAGGTCCATGATATAGGACCGAAACGTTTCGTGTTACTACTGTGAATAAAAATCTTTATTCTCACTATACTAAAGTTGAGTGCCGAGTTCATTTTCTATTAGATACGGTGTGGGAACCTACTCTGGCACCTTCTTGGTTGTGCACACGGTTATTTTTTCATATTGCTCTGATGAGGATGACCTAAGGGGGGTAATTCTAAAGTTATCTCGAGGCATAGAGGAGAATTCCAGACACAGCCCTGTAGCTATGAGATTAAGGATCCAGCTACTGTTTGAGATTTCAGACCAGGCTGGGTAGAAGGCCGTTAAACTGCCTCCTACCGGTATCGCCAGTCAGTGCGAGGGTTTTTTGGTTTCCCGAGATGGACCCTTAAACATAAACCCTGTACCTTTTCTCCTCCTTTCATCCCATTTTGCTCGCTCCCTGGACGACCTTGTGCGGCCAAACCTCCTTCTGCTGAAAGGCCTCCTGTATGAAGGAGTCGACAGACTGGGAAACTTTTTCTTGTCGTCCCCTGCCTTTTCCAAAAGTTCGTCCAGGACCGGGCCAAATAGGTATTCGCCGTCACACGGAATGGAGCAGAGGCGAGATCTGGCTTGAATATCTCCCGGCCAACACTTCAGCCAAAGTGCCCTTCGCGCCGCATTAGACAGACCTGCCTCTCTGGCAGCCATTCTTACTGAGTCCGCTGAGGATTCAGCCAGGAAAGCCGCTGCGTTCTGAATTATCGGCAAGCTTTTCCGAATCGATCCTCTAGGGGTTCCATCTGCTAATTGGGACTCTAATTGATCTAGCCAGACCATCATTGATCTGGCTGTACAAGCGCCTGCCGACACCTCCCATGTACCTTTCAAGAAGGAGTCTGCCTTCTTGTCTAGTGGATCTTTCAAAGACCCCATATCATCGAAGGGGATGGAGGATTTTTTGGAAGCCTTCACTACTGCTGCGTCAAGTTTTGGGGCCTTATCTCATTTACCCGTCAAGGGATCTTCAAAGGGGGATCTCCGCTTAAATGCTGGAGTTAAAGAGCCCCTTTTTTCTGGTTTCTTCCACTCTCTGTCTATTAGGCCTTGGATTCTGCTGTTTAGTGGAAAAGATCTGCGTTTCATTGGATCCAGACCACCAAACATCAGATCCTGTACTGAGCGTTCTCGCCTCCTCTATCCCCATGGTGGACCTCACTGATTTAACAAGTTTGTCCATCTGATCCAAGGGAAAACAAAATCGGGTAGCATCTTCTCCAGAGGAAGAAACCGAAGAGGAAGGGGAGGAGGGTCCTGAAAAATCTTTGCCCTTCTCATGGGCGGCGGGTGAATCTGAGTCAGAAAGTACTGGTACAGTCCTACGTCTGGAAGATTCTCAGTGTCTTAAGGAATCCTTCACCTCTGCCCTTATTATCTCCTTCAGGCCTGCGGTGAAGTCTGGAGTCTCCGCCTCTATCTAAAAGGGAAGAGGGAGGGGGTTACTACCTCATTCCAGGCCTCTGCCCTTCCACCCTCTAATGCCCTACCGTCTGTCGTATACACGGCTGGCATAACCTTTTGGGGTAAGCGTCTGGCAGAGGGCAAGCACAGAAGGCACATTCCCTGTGCTTGTTTTTCACCGAACACTTCTTCCCCTAGTGACAGAACACAGAATGGGGAAAAAACTGCATTACTGGGTATTCTAAGTCTGACGATCTCTTACCCAGTCCATACAGCAGTAGGTACCGGATCACGGGGAGGGGTCTTTTTCACAGTTGAGGAACTTTTGCGGTTGGACTGATTACTTGACCGGCCGCCCCGGGCCTTCAGCTGTTGAGTCAACCATGGTGTTGAAGAGGAGCTCTGTCTGTTGCTGCTGGCTCTCCTGCTGCACCGAGGGAGCTTCCGCAGTCTCCATTGCAAAAAATGGGGCAGAAGCGCTTTCACCAGCTTCACAGGCCCTTATATGTCCCCACCCCCAGATATCCGGGTCAGCAGGTGCGGCCAGGGGTCCACCCCCTCCTGCTCCCGGCCCCACAGCACCACTGCACCCCCCCGCTGTCCCCATAGCAGGCGCCGCGTGACACAGCCGCGCTGAAAATTTCAAAAAAGCCAGCCGGTGTAAGACTTCCGGTTCAGGCAGTGGAGACTCCGCCCCCCATCCATCGCCGTCCGGGATCGGCTTCCCAAGCGCCACAGTCTGGCCGCAGCAGCAGAAGCCCTCCATCCCCCGCCGCAGGGACGCTCGAGCGGCCGATTCCAAGCCGTGCCTTCCAAAGCAGCGACACGTGGCGGGAAATTCAAACCCGCCGCGCTGACAATTAGCAGCGACATGCGGCAGGAGATTCAAACCCCGCCGCCGCGAGCAGGAAATTCAAGCGACGCGCGGCGGGAGATTCAAAATCCCCTGATATATATATATATATTTTTTTAAACAGGGGGATACCCCTCAAATATCCACGGCTGCACCACCTCCGCCGGCCCCCACCATGACAGGACCGCAGGAGAGAACACAGCGAGCAGGTACCGGGAACCAGGGAGGGGGGGCGACTACTTACCAACCGGTGCTGGCTGTGAGGCTGAGATCCTCTGGATACCGCTCCACCTGCTCCGCGCACTGTCGTGGAGTCCTACCCGGACCCACCGTGGTGCTTCCAGGGGCTCCGCACCGGTCGAGGTAGGAGACCCCCCCTGCTACCTGGGTCGACCGGCCGGCCTGGGTCCTCCTGAAGAGCTTCATCTGTAGGAAACCCGTCCTCCAGGAACAGGAAACCAACTGATGCGTGGGAGAGGTGCCGTCCTTTCGTATCTGTAGGTTTCCTGTTCCTAAAGGGCGGATCCCCCTCTCATCGTGGTGCTGTCATGGACGTTCGAATAAACACACATTTGCAGAGCAAAGAGCAAGAATTGCACATCATTTTTGAATGTGTCAGGCAGATTTCATTAGGACACTTGTGACATTCATAGTTAGAAAGCCTTCTGTATCCACTTTCCATGGTGCATCTTCATTTGGGAGGTGGTAGAGGTGATGCATTTTCACTATCATCTTCTGGGCAGGATCTTTTGAGCCAAACTGATGATCTGCATAGCTCTCCAAGCATTAGTTCATGGACCAATTTTTTCAGATAGGCTCTTCTACGGAGTGGTTCAAGCTGGTTTTCAAGGTAAATCACTTGTGAATTTATACCACCCAAATTCAACATAGTGAAAAATATGAGCATTGGCCAACGGCTGGAGTTTCTGCTGACGCTGAAAGTTGAGCACATCTGATCAGCTGTATCAACAACGCCTTTGGTTGCATTATAAAATGTAATTACGTCCATTTCCTTTGTGCTTTCATTCCCAGGATCAATGGCATAATCATCATGAAGCGTTGAGACAAGTATTACATTTTTCTTTTTGCGCAGTACATAGGAAACCAAAACCTTTCCATTATTGAGTGAAATCAGTATATTTTCTGCCTTTCACATTTACAAACTGTGGCGTCAATTCATTTTTTATTTTTTCTTGCAGTACATACATATGAAAGATTCTGCATTTTCAGATAATCAGGTCACAAGTTGAAAACCAATTGTAAGCTTTTATATTGCGACTCGATCCAAATAATGGCTCAGCCATTCTTTTCACAGCATCACTGGGTTTGTTGCTGACATGGTATGGACCTTCTGGCTGTTTCCCTGCATAAATTTCAAGGTTGTATGTGTAGGTCTTCCTGGTATCAACAAGGGCATACATTTTAATTCCGTATTTGCTAGGCTTTAATGGAATGTATTGCCGAAATGCACATCTGCCACGAAAACCAGGGAGCAGTTAGTCTATAGTGACGTTCTCCCCAAGGCAATAGCTTTTCTTACAATTTTCAACAAATTTTTGGAATAAAGCATGAATTGGAACAAGCCAGTCATGTGTTTTACGGTGTGTTCAGGTAGTTGTCGTCAAACCGAAGGCAATGAATTAGAATCTTTACTCGTTTTAGACACAATGCCAAATTTTTCTATTCCATCACCATCTACGAGTTATACCCAAAGTTCCTCTAAACTCTGGCGATTTGCCTAATAAGCCCCTGTAAGGTATAACAATTAAAATAGACTGGAGGGGGCTTTTTTGATCTATGGGCTTGATGATTCTGTTGCAGATAATCTTGTCCTTTATAAATGTCTATATATTGATTTGTGTATGTGACAATAGAGTCCAGAAAGTCATCAGTAAAAAAAAAAAAAAAAAAAAAAAGTACTCCAGCATTCAGCTGCAGTTATAGCATTCCTTGCTTTTCCTTTAACTGCAGGAAGGCGAGTGAGAATGTTTTGAGGTTCCCTACGTTTAGTTTGCATGGGTGGCTTATTACTTCTTTTTTTTTTTTTTTTTTTTAACTCTTCCCATGAGTCAATATCTTCATCACTCACTATCTTGCTCTGTTTCAGAATCAATTTCACCTCATCATCAGAATCACTCACTTTCTTCTCCTAAATCCTCATGCAGTGTGGGGTCTGTATCATCATCTAACAGCATCTTCACTTCATCAACATGAAGGGGTTTTGATAAGTCATACATTTTCCTCTCCATTGCAGCAGAGAATCAGAAGAGAAAGTGTGTTAGGGAACAATGTGCCCGAGAAGCACTTTCATTTGTAATAAAACCTTACTTATTTCTATGAAATATGCAGACTTCACACTATCCAGTCATAAAACAAGCTACTGTATATACTCGAGTATAAGTTGACCCAAGTATAACCCAGGGAACCTAATTTCACCATGAAAAAAAACACAGGTAATCTTATTGACTCAGGTATGCATTGTCCCCTTGTCCTGGTATGCATGGTAATTAAATATATACATATATAATCTCCCCACAAACATCCTACGTACCTTGCCTGCAAGCCCACGCGGCATCTCGTTCTGGCGCCAGTAGCTCTTCCTGCCGAGCGATCACGTGGCCCTGCTCATTAAGGTGATGAATATTCACTCCATGCCTATGGGAGTGGAAAGGTGTGCATATTCATTGCCTTAATGAGCAGGGGGCCACGTGATCACTCAGCCGGAAATGCTGCAGATGCTGGAATGAACGAGATGCAGCGAGGGTGCGCAGGAAGGAGTGTAGGATGTGTGCTGGAAGCCAGCAGCTGTCACTGTGCGCTATTACAGAGAAATAACTTCATTTCTCTTTAGCAGCAGCACAGGCTTTAGCCACAGCTGCTGGCTCCTGCCTCTGTGACCTGCCACTCCCCCTTTCAGATCACTTGTTCCTGACTGAGGGCTAAACAACCACAAGACTGATTTGATCAACCCAGGTATCATTTTAATCGGTGTAACAGTGCCAACCTGTCAGTGGCTGTAGGTTACTGTGCACAATCCTGCTGACAGGTTCACTTTAACCAAGACCACATTTGTACAGTGTCACACACAAAATTGTATTAATTTACAGCTTCTTCTTTGGAAACTGCTAGCTTAGTTATGAAGTATTTTACTAGTGAGTGACTTAACTTTACAAGTTTGAGGACCATTAAACTGACAAGGTCCTATGAGCCACGGAAGTTAGAAGTGAGAGCTGGGAATTTCTAAAGCCACCCGTCACCAAAATTTGTCAAATTACCAAAAACATTCCTTGTTTTCTGGATACCAGGTTTTGTCCTTATTTGGGTTCTGCTGTACTGTAGTAGAGAAAACTTGTTTATTGCCACATTTCACATTCAGTCATTGCCCCTGCGTGGTCAGGAAGGCTAAGGAATTGTGAAGTACACTCAAGTTGAGGGTGTGGGTTCATTTTTTTTTTCAGTACAAAGTAAAAAAAAAAAAAAAAAGTAAAAAAATTAAAGGCCTGAAGTACTTTCATGGTCTGTTTCTACAGCATATAAAGCCATTAACTTACATATTTTAGGCAAGTTCTAGACTGACACAACCACTCCAATTTTTAACATTTATAGTCATTAAAACCATAGAGCTCGGGGTTTAAAATGAACAGAACTTGGGTAGTCATGGGACACCTTGGGGATCCATGTCCGGCATCTGCATTATAGCTGTCCAAAACTGACCAGAGATATTTTGGCCAGTGTATGCATAATGGGGCATATTTAGCAAAACCAATTCTTCAAGCAAATTTAAATCTAGTTTTATCATTGTGGTTCATGCTGGTTGAACAATTTTAAGATTGTCCTTTGTACATTTACATCACCGCCATTAGTTGGCTTACTTTGTGCACCACAATTGGTGTATTTTTTTCAACACCAACCCATGCCCCTTCTCTGGCAATCCTCCCTCCAAATGTGGCCACAAACTGTAAAAAAGGTGTCTAAGGCTGGTTTCACATTTGCGGATGGAGGTGCTGCGGAGGGCTGCGTACTTCCTGTGAAACTCTGCCCACCGCTGCACCTCCTCTGCTCAGCTTCGCCTATGTCTGCATGCAGCCTGCGTACCTATATTTAACATTAGGTACACAGGCCGTGCAGATGTATGCAGATGCCAATGCATGCGTTGTTTTGAAACCAGCCAAACACTTGATCCAGTGAGCTAATCCTATGCACCATCGGTAAATTCTGTGCCAACTTCGAGTCACCTCCCACAAGGTCCAGAAAAACCACAAAAGTTCTAAGTAAGCTGAGGCACAAAAAAGACGGATTTTGGTAAGACCTTACCTGTAAAATCCTTTTCAGCGAAGGAAGGAAGGGAGACACAGTCATTACTAGTGGGTAGGCGGAGCCCACACAGGATAGAACACCTCAGATTAAAAAAAGTGTGTTGACCGGCCCCTCCAGCTTGGGCTCCTCCTACTCAGCTCTCCAGTCCGTACACAAGCTAAGGAAGAGCAAATATCACCAGCGGAGCAACATAACCCCTTCTGAAAAACTTCAGAGAAAAAAAACAAGTAGACAGGTTATGCATATAACAGAAAAAAACCACACAGTCCAGGTACTAGGGTTGAGCATTCCGATACTGAAACCCGGTTCCGATACCTGAAATCCAATGTAAGTCTATGGGAACAAAATATCGGAATATTTTTAATTCCGATATTTTGTTACCATAGACTTACATTGGATTTCAGGTATCGGAACCGGGTTTCGGAATGCTTAACCCTACCAGGTACTACTCACTGAACCTGACCACTGCGATGAGCTGGCAATGCTGGAAACAGAGCCTTAGCGATTATCTGGGCTGAGGTCGGCGCGCTATCAGAGAAGGGTCACGCCGCATCTGAAAACACAACAACACACCTCTGCCATGGGAGGGATCTGTGTCTCCCTTCCTTCCTTCGCTGAAAAGGATTTTACAGGTAAGGTCTTACCAAAATCCATCTTTCAGCAGCAGATGGAAGGAAGAGAGACACAGTCATTACTAGTGGGACGTCCCAAAGCAGTCCAAAAATTAAGGGTGGGCAAAAAACCAACAGAGGCAGATTCCCAACAACTTAAATAAATGCGCAACTAGCGCTAAATACAAGTTCACAAGAACTTTTAACTGCAGCCGCCTGCAGGACCCTACGTCCTAAGGCCGCATCAGCGGAAGCACTGACGTCCACCTTATAAAATTTCGTAAATGTGTGGACGGAGCGCCAGGTCGCCGCCCTGCAGAGCTGAGCTGCCGAGGCTCCTTGATGAAAGGCCCACGATGAACCCACAGCCCTTGTGGAGTGAGCTCGAATCTTAATCGGGCAAGGTTCGCCCTTAAGTCGGTAAGCCTCTAAAATGGCCGACCGAACCCAACGAGCTATAGAATCCTTGGAAGCTCTTTGACCACGTCGACGACCTGCTGGAATCACAAACAGAGAATCCGACTTCCGAAAATTTTGAGTAATAGACAAATAGAACTTCAAAGCCCGCACTAAATCCAATGTGTGCAAGGCCCGTTCCTTCGCATTCCTCGGCTCCGGACAAAGCGAAGGCAACACAATATCCTGGTTAACATGAAATTGTGACACCACCTTAGGTAGAAAGTCGCCCTGTGTGCGAAGCACTACACGATCCGGGTGAAATTCCAGAAAAGGAGGCGAGCAAGAAAGAGCCGCCAACTCAGAAACCCTTCTCAAAGAAGTGACCGCCACTAGGAAAGCAACTTTCCAAGAGAGCAAAGAAAGGCTAACAGAGTCCATAGGCTCAAAAGGCCCATGTTGGAGAGCCTCCAAGACAAGATTGAGCCGCCAAGGAGACACAAGCGCCTTCCGCGGCGGAAACTGACGGGTTACCCCGCAAAAAAAAAGGAACGTACGTCCCTACGCGAGGCGATAGCCTTCCGAAACAGCAAGGACAGAGCCGAAACCTGACCCTTCAGAGTGCTAACTGTCAAACCCTTGTCCAGCCCGAACTGTAAAAAGGCCAACAAATTGGGAATGGAAAAAATCCTCGGGTTCCTAGAAGAACCCGAACACCACGAAAAGAAGGCTTCCCAAGTCTTGTGATAAATCCTAGTAGTAGCCGGACCTCTGGCAGCCCGCAGAGTGGCAATGACTTCGGCTGAAAAACCTTGACGGATCAAGATTTCGGTCTCAAGAGCCACGCCGTCAAACGCAGAGACTTCAGGTCCGGGTGACGAACGGGCCCTTGGGTTAACAGGTCCGGGCGAAGAGGGAGTGGAAGCGCTGCCAGAAGCGACACCAGCGTCGAGAACCACGTTCTCCTTGGCCAATCTGGGGCTATCAACATAGCCGGGACTCTCTCCAGTCTGATCCGACGCAACACCAGAGGAAGTAAGAATATCGGCGGGAACACATAGATTAGCTCGAATTGGTCCCACGGAGCCACCAAAGCATCCACCGCCACAACCTTCGGGTCCTTGTACCTGGACATGAACGTTGGTAACTTGGCATTGACCCTGGATGCCATCAAATCCACTTGGGGAGTTCCCCAACGGGAGCACAGCAGTGCAAAAATTTTCGGATGACTCCATTCTCCGGGATCCATCTTTTCGCTACTGAGGAAGTCCGCCGTGACATTCTGGACTCCTGGAATGTGAATCGCAGAGATGGCTGGCACCCTGGCCTCGGCCCATACCAGGATCCGAGACACCTCCATCATGAGCTTGAAGCTCCTCGTTCCACCTTGATGGTTGATATACGCGACTGTTGTTCCAGACACCCCCCCAGCCCGTCAGGCTGGCATCGGTGGTTATGACCGACCACCTCGGAGGGAGAAAGGACTTCCCAGGGATAACACTTCCGGACGTAACCACCATCCTAGAGACTCTCGCACCCTGTGGGAGATGATGACACTGCAATCCAGTGAAACCTGCGATCGATCCCAACGGTTCAAAATGAGCCTTTGGAGAGCCCTGGAATGAAATTGGGCAAACGGAATTGCCTCCATCGACACCACCATCAAACCCAGAAGGCGCATACACCTTCGAAGAGACATTGCTGTCGAAGACTTCATAACCTGTACATGTCGAAGAAGACTCGCTTGCTTGTCTGGAGGCAGAGACACCACTGCTCGTTTCCAGAGACGACTTCTCCCAATTGACCAGCCACCCGAAGTCCTCCAGGAGCTGAAAGGATAGATTGCGAGCCGTCACCGCCTCCTCCTTTGAGGACGCCACAATCAAAAGGTCGTCCAGGTAGGGAAGAATCGTAACCCCCTGTCTTCGAAGAAACGCCATGAGAGGTGCCAGAATTTTCGTAAAAACTCTGGGTGCTGAAGCCAACCCGAATGGCAGGGCCACAAATTGGTAGAGGTCCTGACCTATGGCAAAACGAAGGAAGCGTTGGTGGGCCCTTCCGACGGGAACATGCAAATAAGCGTCGCGAATGTCGATTGACACCAAAAAATCGTTCTGCGACAGGGCCGCCACAACGGAGCGAAGTGACTCCATGCGGAATTTCCGGGTGCGGACATGCCGATTCAATCTCTTGAGATCCAGAATGGGGCGAAATTTGTCCTCCTTTTTGGGGACCACAAAGAGGTTGGAATAAAACCCTCTTCCCCGGTCCTCCGGCGGAACCGGTACCACCACACCCTTCTGCAGAAGGGAACCGACCTCCCGCAGTAGAGCGACCAATAGCTCGGGCTCTGACGGGATGCGAGATTGGCAAAAAACTGTCTGGGGGTCGAGAAAGAAACTCTATGAAGTAGCCTGTCGACACAACCCGCGTCACCCAAGAGTCCGACACGCGGGAAGTCCAAGTCGGTTTGAATTGGAGCAGGCGACCTCCCACTCGAGAGCCCTCGAGTGAGACCCTGGCGTCAGTCCACCTTAGCGGGCTTTTTGTCAGCTTCTCGCTTGTCTCGGCGGAAGCTCTGTTTCCAGGGAGTGTGGGATTTCTGAGCGTTCTTTTTTCCTGAAAAAGAGGGACGACCCGATCCCCAAGGGGGCTGACCGAACCGTCCCCTGGACCGAAAGGACCGCCGACTACTACCGACACTATGCCTGCCAGACGCAGAAGTCACAGCTCTTCGCTGCGGTAAGGCCGTTTCTTTTACCTTTGCCTTGGCAATCAGCTCTGTGAGGTCAGATCCAAATAGCTGACCACCCTTTGTAAGCTAAAGATAGCAAACCTTGCTTGGAAACCGCATCCCCGGTCCACTGTCTAAGCCACAGTGCTCTCCTGACTGTGACCGCCGAGGATTGCGCCCTGGACAGCAGTGACGCAGTATCCAAACCTGCATCACTGCCATATCGGGCTGCATTCTCCAACAACTTGAAGAGCCCATCTATCTCGGATAGCGGGGATCCATCTTGCCACGCCGTCCGTAGACGGTCTAACCAGCTTAGGGAAGCTTTACAAGCACACATGGACCCTAGTACTGCTCTGAATCCATGACCCGCGGCCTCGTAGATGGATTTCGTCGCCATCTCCGTTTTTCTGTCCAGCGGATCCTGCAGACTCGCCTTCCCTTTAACAGGAAGTAATGAGGATTTGCTAAGCTGGGATAAAGGGACATCCACTTCAGGAGAAGCAATCCAATTAACAATCAACTCCGTCGTACACGGATACAGCGTCTCAAAAAAAACAGTGTCCCCTGAAAACGTTTATCTGGACACAGGCGTTCCTTCTCCACTGCCCCATTAAGCTCATTCAGAGATGGTAATGTTGATCGCGACCTATGCGACTCCTGAAACATCCGGGCCGACTTACCAGGACGTCTAGTTACCTCCCGGTAACTGTAAGGCCTCCCTCATGGCTCCAAAAAAAAGCCTCTGTACGGCCCAAAAGAGAGGCAGAGTGTCCCTGCCGATCCTCCTTGTCCGAATCGGACATCTCCCCATCAGAGCTTGAAGGGGAACCCTCCATGCCTGAGATCTCCGAGTCGCTACACGGGAAGGATGGCACCGGCCTGTGTCGCTTCCTGCCATGAGAGGATCTAGCTGACACCCAATAACCTAGAAGTTCAGACAGGCCATCAATAGAACAAGCGAGGGCCTCCATTTTGACATCACTGACACCTCCGACCGCTGCGCTAGACGCCGTCGAGGTCTGCGTGTCAGATACGCGAGACTGATCCTGTAGCGGATCTGGGAGACGGTCCGCACCTCCTGGACCCTGATCAGACATGGCTTCACACAGTATATGGCAGGTTAAACCTGTCAGCAACTAGAACAGTGTGTTTTTTTTTTAAAAAAAAAAGAAAAAACGAACGCTGAAGGGTTAAAGCTCTTAAAGAGAGAGCTACCCCAGCTGTCCCCCAATTAAGGGTTAACCACCTAAGAAGGGGTTAATGTCGCAGACTCCCCACAACCCCTGTTAATGAAAAGGGTGTGCGAGCCCCAGGTGCCTCTTATGAGGTAGCAGCTGCAGGACAATGCCTCAAGGGTATGCCACACTAAACAAAAACGCCAACGAGATCGCTAACATATTGCGCTGATTTGTACATCGCAATGACCGCCAAAGTCGTTAAGGAGATCGCTAACCACTTTGCCACAGTGGACGATCTCATTAACGACGCAGCTACTAGCGACTTTAAAACGATCACAAAAAAAAAAAACGATCGCATTAGTATGCGTCGTTATCGTGATCATCAGCGGGAGCGCTCAGTGTGGCAGTGCCCTGCGCTGTGGGAGTGAGGGGGTCAAGCTTCTGCCCTCAGTAAGGTAGAAGCGACTCACCCAGCTGGCCGCGGTGCAGTGTCCTTTTCCTTTCGGTCAGTCGGGGGGAGCGGAGAGAGAGGAGCCCGAGGAGTCCGTCAGTAATGGCCGCCGCGCTAGAGGAGAGAGGCCGGAAGAGAAGAGGCAGGGTAAAGCGCGCGATCAGAGCGCTTCCTGCCCGCGAAAGAATGGGAAGGCGCAAAGCCACGCCCCCCGCCGGCTTAAAAAAAAAAAAAAAAAAAAAAAAAAAAAAAAAGCACGCGACTCACTCTGCTCTCCGCTCCTGTCCCGCTCCCATGCCCTGCAGGCATCCACCTGCGGACAAAAGTACACAATCACCACACTGCAAACATGTAGCAGTGGCTTCCGCAGCAGCTGCTGAAGCACTCAAACACATTAAAATGTTGAGTACTTACCCAGCTGAGCACCACAGGGACCCCCAGGGATTTGTGGCGCTGTGCCCGTAGCTTCCCCCCAGGGCGGGGAACGCAGTGACCCCAGAAGCGCGGTTTGCGTCCCCGCCAGGGAAACAACCCTCATCCCCCAGGGCCGGCAGGGTTCTGCAGGGACCACCTTAAAGGGTAATGCAGATCCGCCAAGGGAGGGGTGGGGGTCCTGCAGCGCTGAGACCCCTGAGACCTCAAGACCACGGGGGTCCAAGTCCCTGTCCGATAAAAATAAAAAATTCTTCTGAGGAGCTGCTTCAGCAGCGACTATCCTCTGTGACCTCAAATTTTAGACTGGAGAGCTGAGTAGGAGGAGCCCAAGCTGGAGGGGCCGGTCAACACTTTTAATCTGAGGTGTTCTATCCTGTGTGGGCTCCGCCTACCCACTAGTAATGACTGTGTTTCCCTTCCTTCCATCTGCTGCTGAAAGTAAACTTATGAAATAACGCAAAATGTTAATCCTTAAAAATAGTAGAATAAAAAGTAGACAAGGCACTGTTTCAGCCATATTTTGTCTTTTGAGCCAGAGACTAAAAATACAGCTATAGGATTATTTTTACTTTCTGGCTTGAAAAAGGCCCAATATGGCTGAAGCGTTCCCTTGTCTTTATGTTGCTATGCCATTTTAAAGTATGGAATAAAAGTGAAGTCATTTTCAGTACATTAGCACTTATGTGAAAAAAAAAAACCCACAAGGTTCTAAAATACAAAAATGGTGCAAGTCATGAAAAAAAGTGTTCTAGTGCAAATTACACCAGAATTCTGGTGCATTTATAATTATGCCTCAATGTGTTTCAATGGCTACAGGAAATGGAGAGGGTGTCATTTCAGAAAGAGAAACAGAGACTGTATAATTAGTACTGTAGTAACAAAACAAAAAAAAAACAAAACTGTAGAACATGGTGGGTGACCCCACAACATAGACCAGTTACCGGAATATGAGAGGGGGAAAAGTTAAGATCTTTATTCAGTTTCACTTGTGCAGCATGCTTTTCTGGCAGAAATAATCCAAACATACTTGTTCAAAGTAGAATTATTCCATCAAGTACTAAAACTATACCTCTGAGGCAAGAATAAATCTCATTCTCCAATCTGGTATATATAATGTAAACACATGGGCAGAATTAGAACCACAATTTTTATCCACATGTGCCAATCAGTGAATATGCTTTATAAAAAAAAAATAAAATCAGACAATAAGCTTGGTCAATTGTATTTGTCATACAATGTCTACAGTACATACAGTTCGAGATAAGCCTAGCACTGCTTCTCAGAAGCTGAAAAACAGAGGCCTGAACTAGACATCACTGACTGGGGTTAGGCTACAACTATACTGATAGATGGAGAACACCTTGACAGATGCATTTCTGGGCTCTTCTCCTTACTTAAAACTAGCTGGCCAAGTAGGGATACATCTAAAGTGTTTTGGGCACCTTGGCTTCATACTTTGTGTGACATTCCTTTGTGTTACACAAAACTGACTTATGGTGCTAAAAAGAGGCCTCCGCTGTCCATTCTAAAAAGATTAAACTCCTGAGGGTTCCAATGCAAGTGTGAAAGCTCAGGTCTAGATCTCTCTCCACCAAGCCCAAACACTGCTCCTACATTAGACAGAAAATAAAGTAAAATGCAGAAAAGTTAGAGGGCAGTCAATAGAAAAAGCATCCTTTTGTCTTAGTCTCCTATTTTTAATAGCGTGTTCTTCCAACAGTCAGAGGATGTGGCCTAGGCCATCTTGCTCTGCCCATCTTGAAGGACGATTGACTAGTTTGAAGAAGCTGTAATTGGATTTTCCAGTTCCAAACTGGAGTGAAGATTGCTGTAACATGACTTGCATACGCGGCTGGGCTCAAACAGTTGCTGACTTGGAACAGGGACCTTCTGGTTACAACAGCTTGAACAAAAAACATTTCCACAATTCCTTTAAGAGAAAAGAAACAGCGTTAAAAATGGATTTAGTAACAGTGTAAGGCCATTTCACATTGTAGTTTGGCTTAGTATTGTGAATATTTAAGTTTTGGCTTAGAAAAAAACAAAACAAAAAAAAAAAACCTTAGTTCCTTTGTTTCATTGCAGTCAAACTAAAGGCCTTGGCTTACAAATATCTATCCAGCCACTTACACATATTGAATAGACAATTATATACTTAAGAAAAAAAAAAAACAGATAGATTGGTTAATGTGATTTGGCCACAAAAAAAAAAATAAAAAAAATAAAGCAGGATTGTCCTCCAACAATAAGTAAGAGAGCCACTGCTGCAGAATCACATCCTATAATATACACATTCATTTGTAGGGACACATTTTGAAGTACAGGAGTGAAATCAAATTGGCACATGTAACATACTAGAGCTGTTAATTATTTATTTTACAAATTATGACTATTTGTCATTTGCATTTTTATTTTAATAGATTCCCAACAAGATCATGTGAGTTACCGAGTAGTGACCTAGACATGTTCAGGTCATAATGTTAGCATTGCCAAAACTTCCATGCTCCTGTGAAACATTGGACATGTCAACATAAATGTTGCACCCCCATCAATACCAGACCTTTTAAAGAGGACCTTTCACCAATCTACACATTAGCTCTGCAGCCACCATTCCTTGATGTGGCCAGTTTGAGTAAAATGTAGTGTAGATTTAACATCTCCAATGCGGAGATCTTAAATTATGACCTAAACATTGCAAGCCATGTTCCAGTCCAACTGAGCATTAAAGATTTGTCTCTGGGGAGTGTTCTACTCCTGCATGAAGCTGACCAATCAAAAAACAGGCCACAACACAAGGGTAAAGAAATGGCAGCACAATAGCTCAAAGCAGCTCTCCCAGTGTGTGAGGCATTTCAGGATTGCTCTGCAGTGAGATCAGGGAAGAGAGCAGAATCTGTGTGCAATTACAGAGTGGCCAGTGTAAAGCAGAGCCAAGTGGGATTACAAAATAGTATCTTATCCAATATAGATACTGTTTTGTCTTCAGCTGTTTCTAGCACACACACACCACTTCACATCACAGCCAGTGTAGGGGTGAGGAGGCCCAGCACAGCAGAGCACTCCTCAAAGTTGTAAACTGCTGTATTGCCTCGATAACCAGAATGGCTGCAGTGAGATTAGCACTGCTAAAACGTGTGAAGCATTGACATGGTAAAATTTGTCTGCGGAGCTTACAAACACTTCTATTACATGTTGTGAGACATGCAATAGTTTACCTTCTTCACTGATCTTACTGCTAAACTCCCCACAAAGAAACCTGCCCCAATCATGGGGGTGTGTTCTTCTCCCGTGTATTGCTGCCAGCTTAGGATTGGTCAACCTCATGCAGGGAAACATATCCTTGCAGGCAAATCTCTGGTAATAGCTTGTAATTTTTAGGTGATCATTTGATAAAAGCTCAACTCCGCAAAGGGAGAAAAAAAAAATAAAAAATTATTCGGCTCTGAAGCCATATTTAACATGCTCAACCTGGTTAGAGGTCCACTTTAAGACTGAGTCATATGGGGAAGTTTATGCTGGAGCAGTGATAGATCGGCAGTGGGACTGGCAAGGATTTTTTTTTTTTTATCTTCCCTTCTGAGAAAGCCTTTGGGTCTATGAAAAATCAAGTAGGGAGGAGGAGAAAAAAAAAAAAAAAGTACATAACCATACAAAAAACAATTACTAGGCAAAAAAAAGTCTGTTTTATCTTTAAGCTGTCTGTGGGCTGATTATGCAGCATTTTAACAGGTGTTTGTTATGAGGCATTGTGGGCATTACTGCTGACTGGCATAGGAACATTGATTACACCAAATATTCAACTTCGAGTAAACATGCACCATGAGAACATGCAAGCAGGAGGCGGAGCACGTGCACTGAAATGCTATACACAAGAACCCTTAAAACAAATACCTAGCATAGCAATGCTTTATAGCAGCCAGCATGCATGTCTGTTAGATAACTACAGATTTAAAATTTGAGGGGAGGGAAAAATTGTCCTTTTTGACTCAAACAAAAAAAAAAAAAAAAAAAAAAAAAAACCACCAAGTCTCCATCTAAACTATTGTTTTACATTTTATAGCTGTGTACCGCCATGGGCAATAGTCACAACCATGCAACTGTGTACATGTGTTTTGGCTTCTATGTTTTTTCCCCGATTGTCCTAGTACCTATAATAGTCCTATTTTATTGGTTTGCACTATACTTACCGTCTTGAAGTAAAATATAGATTTACTCCTTGTACATATTTATTTTAGTAGTGCTCAATATACGGTTCCCTCTTGTTTTTATTTGTGTACAAAAGAAAATAGCTCACGTGTACAAGTGGGATTTTTAATATACCGTATATACTCATGTATAAGCCGACCCCCTAATTTTGCCACAAAAAACTGGGAAAACTTATTGACTCGCGTATAAGCCTAGGGTGGAAAATGCAGCAGCTACTGGTAAATTACAAAAATAAAAATAGATACCAATAAAAGTAAAATTAATTAATTGAGACATCAGTAGGTTAAATGTTTTTGAATATCCATACTGAATCAGGAGCCCCATACAGTTAATGGGCCCCATAAGATGCTCCATACAAAATACGCTCCATATAATGCTGCACAAAGGTTAATAATGGCCCCATAAGATGCTCCATAGATTATGCCCCCATAAGATGCTACATAGATTATGCCTCATATTATGCCCCATATGCTCCACAGATTATGCCCCATAGTATAGGTCCCTTATCCTGCTGCAACAAAAAAAAAAAAACAAAAAACAAAAAAAAAAAAAAACACCATACTCACCTCTCGTCGCTGGGGGCCAGGTGCCAGTGTCCTGAGCAGGTGGGGACACCGGCGTGCTATGGGGGACAGGTGCAGGTGTCACCGCTCACTCAGGGCCCCTTGCACCTGAGATTTAACTGTACCCGGTCCACCGCAGCGCACCGCTGTCTTCCGGGTCCTCTTGTCAGTGAGTGCTCAGGCAGAGGGCGCGGCGCGTACTAACTAAGTCATCGCGCCCTCTGCCTGAATATTCACAGCTAGAGGACGCGAGGACAGCGGTGGAACGGGGGACAGGTGAATATAGCATATACTCACCCCCCCCCGCCGGCGAGTCTCTGCAGCCCCTGCTCTTCTCCCGCAGCTCTTCCTTCCTACAGCGGCCACGTGGTACCGCTCATTAAAGTCATGAATGTGTATATTTATGACTTTAATGAGCGGTACCATGTGACCGCTGCAGGAAGGAGCCTGAGATTGTGGGAGAAGCAGGGGGGCTGCAGAGACGCGCCGGCTGAGGGGTAAGTGATCTGACACCCCGCCGACCCCCCGGTATATGACTCGCGTATAAGCCGAGGGGGACTTTAAGCCTTAAAAAATGAGCTGAAAATCTTGGCTTATACGCGAGTATATATGGTAATTTGTTTTTTCTCCTGCGCTTCAAAATAAAAAATAAAATAGGTAGCAAAACCAGGACAGACCTAGAGGTTTCCTACATCTCGTGCTTTAATTTAGTGGGTTCCTTACTGAATCAGTCACCTGGTGAAGAAACAAGAGCATCCCTTTGATGGTGTACCAGTTGGAAGAAGTCTTTTGCACTATTAAAAAGGAGGTGGCCATTTAAGCTTTATTTTGGGGGATGTTACACTAATACATATTACAAGTTCCCCTCCTCTGTAAAGCTCATACACTTTTGGGAAACCACACTGCACAGAACTGTTCTCAATGTCTGATCACGTGTTCCTCCATTAACTGAGCTGTCCATTAGACTCCTCCAATCAAGACACTGCTTTCCCATTGCATAGGTTCAGTTGGAGGCGGCCAATGAACAGGTCTGGACACATGCTCCTCCTTCAATTAGAATTGTGACCATAGGATTTCCTGTGCTATAGAGCAGGCAAGATTGATAAAATCTCCAGCATTAGGAAAACGGCATCTTGATAACCATGCCGACATTGAGCTTGTGTTTTCTGTAAATTGTTGCGTTTTAAAAAAAAAAAAAAAAAAAAAAGATGCATGCTATTCTTAAAGGTGAAAGTTGATTTCCTCCAAAAATGCATGCAAGTTTAATGCAAGTAGTTTCCCTGAGTTTTTCCCACTGCACATAGAGGGCATGTTATACACACGTGTGTAGGCTGAAAGGGGAAGATGCTGTTAGTTCTGTCTAACCAACCTCAACAAAAGCTCACCATGTTTCAGCCCCGGCTTCAGCATTCCTGCAAGGAAACATGGCTGAGATGGAGGAAGGTTTCACTGGCATGAAAAGTAACTGAGCGACATTTGAAATATGGTTGAACAGACAGTGGGTATGAAGTTTAAGGTCTCCTGAACTCTTGGTAGAACTTACCTACAATGGTGTTTTCGGCTCGCCAACCAAAACTTGCCGTCACAGTTATAACAGTTAGCTGCTAAATGGTCTGGAAGCCATCTTGTCACCTGCAATAACCATCAAAAACAGCAAGACTGAACAATTTGCCAGTTTTAACCAAATCTGTACACTACAATTTTGCATTAGAATGACAGATCTTTAAATAACTTTGTTCAGGGGGAAAACTCCTTTAATATTAAAGTTAACATTTTAAAGATCAATGAATAATTTCCATAATTTGACGTGATTTTGCTTCATTATAGTCTGCTGGGTGATACACCTAAATCCTGTATTTCAGGGCTTCAGATGGAAATCTAGACAGATGTGTGACACCATGTGAACCCGGCCTTAGGAGTTTGGGCAAATTCAGTGAAACTTCATGTATGGACCATAATGCCCTAACTGGCTGCAGGTCTCTGGACTTCATACGTGCCTATGAGGCCATCAAGTTGAAGCCGAATTCACCCTTGTAACAGGATGTCTATCTGTCTCCAAGTTCTACTTTGAACCCCTTCACCTCCAGCCATTTCACCTTCATGACCAGGAAAAATATTACAATTCTGACCAGTGTCACTTTAGGTGGTTATACAGTGCCTACAAGTAGTATTCAACCCCCTGCAGATTTAGCTGGTTTGATAAGATGCAAATCCTTCAAACTGCAAACGAGAGTAGGATTTATTAACAGAAGCATAAATCTTACAGACCAAAAAGTTATGTTGCTCAGTTGAATTTTAATACATTTTAAACATAAAAGTGTGGGTCAATTATTATACAACCCCTATGTTTAATATTTAATGGAATAACCCTTGTTTGCAATTACAGCTAATAATCGTCTTTTATAAGACCCGATCAGGCCGGCACAGGTCTGTGGAGTTATCTTGGCCCACTCCTCCATGCAGATCTTCTCCAAGTTATCTAGGTTCTTTGGGTGTCTCATGTGGACTTTAATCTTGAGCTCCTTCCACAAGTTTTCAATTGGGTTAAGGTCAGGAGACTGACTAGGCCACTCCAACACCTTGACTTTTTCCCTCTTGAACCAGGCCTTGGTTTTCTTGGCTGTGTGCTTTGGGTCGTTGTCTTGTTGGAAGATGAAATTACGACGCATCTTAAGATCCTTGATGAAAGAGCGGAGGTTCTTGGACAAAATCTCCAGGTAGGCCGTGCTATCCATCCTCCCATGGATGCGGACCAGATGGCCAGGCCCCTTGGCTGAGAAACAGCCCCACAGCATGATGCTGCCACCACCATGCTTGACTGTAGGGATGGTATTCTTGGGGTCGTATGCAGTGCCATCCAGTCTCCAAACATCACGTGTGTGGTTGGCACCAAAGATCTCGATCTTTGTCTCCTCAGACCATAGAACCTTGAACCAGTCTGTCTCAGAGTCCTCCAAGTGATCATGAGCAAACTGTAGACGAGCCTTCACATGACGCTTTGAAAGTAAAGGTACCTTACGGGCTCGTCTGGAACGGAGACCATTGCGGTGGAGTACGTTACTTATGGTATTGACTGAAACCAATGTCCCCACTGCCATGAGATCTTCCCGGAGCGCGTTCCTTGTTGTCCTTGGGTTAGCCTTGAATCTTCGGACAAGCCTGGCCTCGGCACGGGAGGAAACTTTCAAAGGCTGTCCAGGCCGTGGAAGGCTAACAGTAGTTCCATAAGCCTTCCACTTACGGATGATGCTCCCAACAGTGGAGACAGGTAGGCCCAACTCCTTGGAAAGGGTTTTGTACCCCTTGCCAGCCTTGTGACCCTCCACGATCTTGTCTGATGGCCTTGGAATGCTCCTTTGTCTTTCCCATGTTGACCATGTATGAGTGCTGTTCACAAGTTTGGGGAGGGTCTTAAATAGTCAGAAAAGGCTGGCAAAAGAGATCATTAATCCACACATGTGAAGCTCATTATTCTTGGTGCCTGAACTACTTCTTAATACTTTAGGGGGACCAAACAGAATTCTTGTGGTTTGAGGGGTTGAATAATAAATGACACTCTGAATTAACTTTTAACGTTTTTTTTAAAAAAAAAAAATTAAAAAATAAATTTTTGCTGCAGTGCATTTCCCACTTCCAGGCTGATCTACAGTACAAATGTCACAATGCCAAGTTAAATCCGCATGTGTCAACCAGCTAAATCTGCAGGGGGTTGAATACTACTTGTAGGCACTGTCACTCTGGAACGCTTCAATCTCACCGATTGAGACTTTGACATATTGTATTTCACGATAGCAGTAAAACTTTGAGTTACAAAATATATAAACAATTCCCATATGTCTATTTTACAGCACACTTTTTTGAAACAATTTTTTTCTATTAGGAAGTAAAGGATGAAAAGCAATTCTAATTTTTCCAACAAAATTTACAAAAACGTTTTTTGGGATCACATCACATTTGAAGTGACTTTGAGGGGCCTATATGAAAGAAAATACCCAAGAGTGACACCATTCTAGAAACTGCACCCCTCAAGGTGCTCAAAACCACATTTCAATAAGTTTAACCCTTCAGATTTTTTTTTTTTCCTTCCACATTCCAGAAATTCCTGTGAAACCTTACTAAAAATTTTAATTTAGGCCAAATTTATTTTTTGCAAGTGTAACAAAAAAAAAACCTCCCAGTTTGTTTTGTTCTTTTGAGCATGAAGATACCCCATATGTAGGGGAAAGTTAGTTTGGGAGGACACCAAGGCTCAGAAGGGTAGGAATGCCATTTGACTTTTTGAATGCAATATTTGATGGCATAATTAGCAGATGATATGTCACATTTAGAGAGCCTGAACAGCGGAAACCCTCCACAAGTGACCCCATTTTGGAAACTATATCCCTCAAGAAGTGCATTTAAATGGTGAGCACCTTAAACCCCCAGGTGATTCACAGAAGTTTATAATGTAGAGCCATAAATAAAAATCACATTTTACCCACAAAAATGATTTTAGCCCTAAAATTTTTTTTATTTTCACAAGAGGTAAAAGGGAGAAATTGCACAACAAATTTTGGAGTTTATTTTCTCCTAATTAGATACCCCATATGTGGTCTAAAACTGCATTTGAGGCACAGTGCAAACCTCAGAAGAGAAGAAAAGCCATAGGGGAGTTCAGATTTTGCCGAAATGGTTTGAGGGTGCCATGTCACATAGGCAGAGCCTCAGAGGTGCCAGAACAGGAGAAACTCCCCATAGGACTATTCTGCAAACTACACCTCAAATGAACTCCTAGGGATGTAGTGGTCAGACCGACACCACCGATGGGTCACAGAATTTTATACCATTGGGGTGATTAAAAAAATAAAATAAAAAAAAAAATAAAAAAAATAAAAAAGTGTTACTTTTTAGCCCCAGATTTTACTTTTTCACAGAGAAGTGGGTAAAAATGGCACCACAATTTGTCCCCAAATTTCTGCTGAATGCAGAAATACCCCATATGTGGCTGTACAGTACTGCTTAGCTATACAGTGAGACTAGGAAGGGACGCGCATCATTTGCCTCCTGGAGCACAGATTTTCCTAGAACAGTTTGTGGACTCCGTATACAGAGTCCCCCAAGTGCTAGAAGAGCAGAAGCCCCCCTCAAGTGACCCCATTTGGGAAATTATCCCCCATTGGAAGTTTAGCTACAGGTGTAGTGACAATTGACTCCATGGGTGTTTTCTAGAAACAAGCAGCAGTAGATGTTGAGTGAAAATTGCAGGCTGTTGTCACTAGTACATTGTGCCAGCTCATGCTTAAAGTGAACCTGTCAGCAGGATTGTGCTCAGCCCCAACCTGGCATTGTCTGCAAGTTATTCTACTGATTAAAATGATACCTTGGTTGATGAAATCCATCTTATGGTTGTTTATCTCTTCAGTTTTGATTTAGAATGCTGTGGTTTGGGGCGGCCTGGGTTGGGGGGGCTTTATGTGGTGCTCCGATTAGCTATTCATAATGCAGACTGCTGACCGGTCAGCGATCCCTCAGTAACCTGCACCCTAGTTTACATAATTACATTTAATGTGCAGTTAATAGATGTGCTGTTCTTATATATTTAGAGCTGTATGGTGGCACAGAGATGTGACGTCACCTGTCTAGTTCTACAGCAGCAATACAGCCCACTTTAAAAAAAAATAAATAAAAAAAAAATAAAAAATTTAAAGGAATTCTGACTTTGGAATTCACCGGCTGCATGGCCAAATCTACAAAATTTCATTTGTTCTTTTATTAAAATGTATCCTGTGCTTTGACTTCTCATCTAGCCTAGGACTGCTCCAGGTATCCATAGGGTCACATCTGCTGAGGATGGCAGCATACAATTAATTAAAGTTTCTCAGGTGCCTTTTTCAGTAGACTGCAAAATAATTTATGGTTCATTTAGGTTTTCAGTGGCATGCAGCTCAACTTTGTAGAAGAGAACTTTAATCCCTCCGGTAAGGCCACGGTCATGTGGAAAGTGGTACTCCTATGCATAGGGGCTTTATACAAACGTTCCAGCAGGACAATAGCCTATTCCGCAAGTTGCCATACTGAGCCCTCACACCCTTCTCCCACGAGGATTACATTAATGACCCTCTACCAATATCCTAACTCGTGCCAAGATTTTCCAGTTGCTACTTCTCTAGTAGCAATATAGCTGGGAGCTGTAGTTTAAGACTCTGCTGCACCCATGTCAGACAGTAGTACATTGTAAGTAAGTGTGGGGGGGCAACGCTGGTGATGTCACTTGTCAGCGTTTACCACTGGTGACAATCCATGATGCTGTACCTCAGTGTCCCGTTTGTCCACCTGCTCCCAGCTAGCTTCAGAGAAGAGCTCTGTACTGCAGCCTGACAAGCAGCTAGGATCTCTGTTGCCTTCAGAGTCAGGAATTGAGGTCTGTAAAGAGTAACAGTTATATTGTATATAAGTGTTAACAGCCGCCAATTGCCAGCACGAATTTTAATGTAGAAAGACCAAGAAATCAGTTATTTACTCGTATGGCAATTTTTATATTTTTTATATTAAGAACATGAAATATCCATTAAACCAGAGGTCTCAAACATACAGCCCACATGCACTGTAGAAACCTTGGCGATCCCTACCTGGTCCAGGGGGGCCGCCAACAGCATCATGCCATTTTTGCTGAACTGCAGCCCCCCGGACTGGGAGTCGGTAGTACTTTCAGACGCCAGTACAACTGAAGCTCTGGCCGCCGTGTCAGAGCGGCGTTAGGAACATGATCACACTGATGTCACTCGCTGGCACCCAGAGGTGCACATTGGTGGTAAGTGCTCCACGTTCGTGGAACTGAAGACAATGAAGATTGGTGGTGGGTGTGTTTTACTCTAATGGGGGTATTTAGTGTAACAGGCCAATTATTTATTCAGGGGCTCAGCGCAAGGCAGATATTTTTATTCAGGGGCATTATAACGACACTGCTATCTTTAAGGGCGTCATGTGGGGATGTGTTGCACAAGCCTGGAGAAGATGGAAGTCTGCAGAGATGGCCATGGATGAGAAAAATCATGGAATCTGGACAAGAAAAAGAAGAAAGACGGATTTTGGTAAGAACTTACCTGTAAAATCCTTTTCAGCGAAGGAAGGAAAGGAGACACACTAGTAATGACTAGTGGGTAGGCGGAGCCCAGATAGGATTGACACCTCAGATTAAAAAGAGTGTTGTCCGGCCCCTCCAGCTCGGGCTCCTCCTACTCCTGCTTCTTCAGTCGTACAAAAGCTTAGGGAAGAGCAAATATCACCAGCGAGCAACATAACCCCTTCTGAAGGACTTCAGAGAAAAAGCAAGAATACAGGTTATGCATGCATGTAGGCAAAAGTCTAAGTTACTTACCGTTAACGGTATTTTTCGAAGTCCATGACAGCACTACAGAGAGAGGGGATCCGCCCCTTAGGAACAGGAAACCTACAGATATAAAAGGGCGGCACCTCTCCCACACATCAGTTGGATTACAGAGCATAAGAGGACATCAAGGTTAAATGGTATACAGCAAAAAAATTTCATGCATCACACAGTAACATTAATCAATTGTTTATTACATGTGGACTACATAAGCGGAAGAAGTGCACATAAAACCTGGGTGGGAATGTAAGGGTGCTGTCATGGACTTCGAAAAATACCGTTAACGGTAAGTAACTTAGACTTTATTCGAACGTCCATGACAGCACTAAGAGAGAATTACAGAGAGTAATAACTACTTAGGGAGGGACTACTGCCTGCAGCACCCTTAGTCCGAAAGAAAGGTCTGAGGAAGCACCCAAATCTAATCTATAATGAGTGTAAAACGTGTGTGGAGAAGACCACGTAGCTGCCTTACATATCTGGTCAATCGAGACTTCTGCCCTTTCTGCCCATGAAGTCGCCACAGCTCGAGTGGAATGCGCCCTTAGCCTCTCAGGTGGCTGCTTGCCCCTCGAGGTGTATGCCAGAGAAATTGCTTCCCTAATCCATCTGGCCAATGAGCTCTTTGTCAATCTACGGCCTTTGTTAATTCCTTGAAAAGAGACAAACAATGCATTGTCCCGTTTCCAAGGATCAGTGACTGCCAAATATTGCAGCAGACATCTTCTAACATCTAAAGTATGAAGTTTCATCTCTTTTTGATTAGATGGATTAGGGATGAACGAAGGGAGAATAATTTCCTGTGTTCTGTGGAAAGCGGAAGACACCTTAGGTAGGTATGCTGGATCCGGTCTAAGTATTATCCTGTCATTCAGGACCTGAGTGTAAGGAGACAGTCTAGATAGTGCCTGGATGTCACTTACCCTCCTAGCCGAGGTTAATGCTACCAGGAAAGCGGTCTTAAGAGAAAGTTTTTATTGATGCTGCTGATATAGGTTCAAAAGGGGGCTCTGTTAAAGCAGTGAGAACAAGATTTAAGTCCCATGGCATGATTCTCACCTTCACTATGGGTCTCGACCTACCCGCAGCTTTAATGAATCTACTGACCCAGTAATTATTTGCGATGTTGCAACTAAAGAGTGCCCCCAAAGCTGAAACTTGCACCTTAAGGGTGCTTGTGGAGAGACCTAAGTCCAGACCCTTTTGTAGGAATTCTAGAATCTGGGTTATCGGTGTTGTGTCCCCTGCTACAACTGCCGAGCTCTGAAGAAATTTCTTCCAAATCCTAGCGTAGATCCTAGTTGTAACCTCTTTTCTGCTTTTAAGGAGAGTATTAATTACATTAGCAGAAAACCCCTTATCTGTCAGCAGCGACCGTTCAAAATCCACGCCGTCAGGTGGAGGCCCGCTACTCGAGGATGGTAGACTGGACCCTGGGAGAGCAGATCGGGAATGTCCGGCAGGACCCACGGGTCGGCTATCGACATGTTTCTGAGACATGAAAACCATGCCCTCCTGGGCCAAAAAGGAGCGATTAATATTATCCTTGCCCTGTCCTTCCTGACCTTCCTCAATACTAGGGGGAGTAAGGACAGGGGAGGGAAGGCGTAGGCTAGATTGAAATCCCACTGTAATAGAAGAGCGTCCACTGCCAGAGGGCGTTCTTTGGGATTCAGAGAGCAGAACTGTCTCACTTTTCTGTTGCTTTTGGTAGCAAAGAGATCTACTTCCGGTAGACCCCATTTCCGCACAATTAGGTCGAAGATGGAAGTCTTTAATGACCACTCTCCTTGGCTCAGGAGATTGCGGCTTAAGAAGTCCGCCTTGGTATTTTCTTCTCCCCTTATATATAGAGCCGTTAGAGAAAGAACTGATGTGTGGGAGAGGTGCCGCCCTTTTATATCTGTAGGTTTCCTGTTCCTAAGGGGCGGATCCCCTCTCTCTGTAGTGCTGTCATGGACGTTCGAATAAAAACCACAGTTCCAGGTACTAACTGGACCTGACCACCGCGATGAGCTGGCAATGCTGGAAAGGAGCCGTAGCGCGTCAACCTCAGTCCAGATAATCGCTATCAGAAGAGGGTCACGCCGCATCTGAAAACACATCAACACACTTCTGCCATGGGCGGGTGCTGTGTCTCCTTTCCTTCCTTCGCTGAAAAGGATTTTACAGGTAAGTTCTTACCAAAATCCGTCTTTCAGCAGCAGAATGGAAGGAAAGGAGACACACTAGTAATGACTAGTGGGACGTCCCAAAGCAGTCCAAAAATTAAGGGTGGGAATATAACCAAGAAAAAACAGGCAGAATCCCAACAACCTTGGTAAATGCGCAACAGGCGCCAAATACAAGTTAACTAGAACTTCACACTACAGCCGCCTGTAGGACCCTGCGTCCTAAGGCCGCATTAGCGGAAGCACTGACGTCCACCTTATAAAACTTTGTAAACGTGTGGACGGAGCGCCAAGTCGCCGCTCGGCAGAGCTGAGCTGCCGAAGCCCCTTGATGAAAGGCCCACGATGAGGCCACAGCCCTCGTGGAATGAGCACGAATCTTAATCGGGCAAGGTTCACCTTTAAGTCGGTAAGCCTCCAAAATGACTGACCGAATCCAACGAGCTATAGAGTCCTTGAAAGCTCGTTGACCACGTCGACGACCTGCTGGAATCACAAACAAGGAGTCTGACTTCCTAAAACCTTGAGTAACAGACAAATAGAACTTCAAGGCCCGCACTAAATCCAATGTGTGCAAAACCCGTTCCTTTGCATTCCTCGGGCCCGGGCAAAGTGAAGGCAAAACAATATCCTGGTTAACATGGAATTGCGACACTACCTTAGGTAGAAAGTCGCCCCATGTGCGAAGCACTACTCGATCCGGGTAAAATTCCAGGAAAGGAGGCGAGCAAGAAAGAGCCGCCAACTCAGAAACCCTTCTCAAAGAAGTGACTGCGACTAGGAAGGCAACCTTCCAAGAAAGCAAAGAAAGGTTAGCAGAATCCATTGGCTCAAAAGGCCCATGCTGAAGAGCCTCCAGGACAAGGTTGAGCCGCCAAGGAGACACAGGTGCCTTCCGCGGCAGAAACTGACGGGTTACCCCGCGAAAAAAGGAGCGCATGTCCCTACGCGAGGCGATAACTTTCCGGAACAACAGGGACAGGGCAGAAACCTGACCCTCAGGGTGCTAACTGCCAAACCCTTGTCCATCCCGTACTGTAGAAAAGCCAACAGATTGGGAATGGAAAAAATCCTCGGGTTCCTTGAAGAACCCAAACACCACGAGAAGAAGGCTTCCCAGGTCTTGTGGTAAATTCTAGTAGTAGCCGGACCTCTGGCAGCTTGCAGAGTGGCAATGACTTCGGCTGAAAAACCTCTACGGGTCAGTATTTCGGTCTCAAGAGCCACGCCGTCAAACGCAGAGACTTCAAGTCCGGATGACGGACAGGACCCTGGGTTAACAGGTCCGGGCGAAGAGGAAGTGGAAATGGCGGTGCTGCCAAAAGCGACACCAGTGTCGAGAACCACGTCCTCCTTGGCCAATCTGGAGCTATCAACATAGCCAGGATTCTCTCCAGTCTGATCCGACGCAGCACCAGAGGAAGTAAGGATATCGGCGGAAACACAGATTAGCTCGAATCGGTCCCACGGGGCTACCAGAGCATCCACCGCCACAGCCTTCTGGTCCTTGTATCTGGACATGAAGGTCGGCAACTTGGCATTGGACCTGGATGCCATCAAATCCACTTGGGGAACTCCCCAAAGGGAGCACAGCAGTGCAAAGATCTCCGGATGAAGACTCCATTCTCCGGGATCCATCTTCTCTCGACTGAGGAAGTCAACCGTGATATTCTGAACTCCTGAAATGTGAATCGCAGAGAAGGCTGGTACTCTGTCCTCGGCCCAATTCAGGATTCGAGACACTTCCACCATGAGCCTGGAACTCCTCGTCCGCCTTGGTGGTTGATATACGCGACCGCAGTTGCGTTGTCTGTCTGCACTCGGACTGGTAGACCGCTCAAAGGGACCGTCCAGTGTTGGAGGCAAAGGAAAATTGCCCTCAATTCCAAGATGTTGATCGGTAGAACAGACTCCTCCGATGACCATACTCCCTGAACCCAGAGATCATTCCAGACACCCCCCCAGCCCGTCAGGCTGGCATTGGTGGTTATGACCGACCACCTCGGAGGAAGGAAAGACTTCCCCAGTGATAACGTTCCTGGACGTGACCACCAACTTAGGGACTCTCGCACCCTGCGAGAGATGAGGATACTGCGATCCAGTGCAATCTGCGATCGATCCCAATGACTCAGAATGAGCCTTTGGAGGGTTCTGGAATGAAACTGGGCACACGGAAGTGCTTCCATGGAAGCCACCATCAGACCTAAAAGGCGCATACACTTCCGAAGGGACATTGCTGTCGAAGACTTCATAGTCTGTACATGTCGAAGGAGACATGCCCGCTTGTCTGGAGGTAGGGACACCACTGCCCGTACAGTGTCGAAATGCATCCCCAAAAACAGGATTGACTGCGACGGTTCCAGAGACGACTTCTCCCAATTGACCAGCCACCCGAAGTCCTCCAGGAGCTGAAGGGATAGATTGCGAGCCGTCACCGCCTCCTCCTTTGAGGACGCCACAATCAAAAGGTCGTCCAGATAGGGAATAATTGTGACTCCCTGTCTTCGAAGAATTGCCATGAGAGGCGCTAGAATTTTTGTAAAAACTCTGGGCGCTGAAGCCAAGCCGAATGCGGAATTTTTGGGTGTGGACATGCTGATTCAATCTTTTGAGATCCAGAATAGGACGAAATTTGTCCTCTTTTTTGGGGACCACAAAGATTTGAATAAAAACCTTTTCCCCGGTCCTCTGTCGGAACCGGTATTACTACACCCTTCTGCAGAAGGAATTCCACCTCTCGCAGCAGAGCGGCAAATAGCTCGGGCTCTGACGGAACGCGAGACTGGCAAAAACTGTCCGGGGGTCGAGAAGAAAACTATGAAATAGCCTGCCGACAACTCGCGTTACCCAGGAATCCGGAATGCGGGAAATCCAATTCGCCTTGAATTGGAGCAGGCGACCCCCCCACTCGAGAGCCCTCGAGTGAGGACCTGGCGTCAGTCTGCCTTGGCGGGCTTCTTGTCAGTTTCCCGCTTGTCTTGACGGAAACTTTGTTTCCAAGGGGTGCGGGATTTCTGAGAAGACTTCTTTCCCGAAAAAGAGGGACGACCCGATCCCCAAGAAGACTGACCGGATCGTCCCCTAGACCGAAAATACCGCCGACCATTACCGGCACTAGGTCTGCCAGACGTAGAAGCCATAGCCCTTCGCTGTGGTAAAGCCGCTTCTTTAGCCTTTGCCTTGGCAATCAGCTCTGTGAGATCAGATCCAAATAGCTGACCACCCTTGTAGGCTAAAGACAGTAAACCCTGCTTGGAAACCGCGTCCCCGGTCCACTGTCTAAGCCACAGTGCTCTTCTGACTTGTGACCGCTGAGGATTGCGTCCTGGATAATAATGACGCAGTATCCAGACCTGCATCACAGCTATATCGGGCTGCAGTCTCCAATAAATCGAGAAGTCCATCTATCTCGGATAATGGAGATCTATTTTGCAACGCCTTCCGTAAACTGACCAACCAGCACAGGGAAGCCTTAGAAGCACACATGGATCCTAGTACTGCTCTGAATCCATGACCTGCAGCTTCATAGATGGATTTCGCCGCCATCTCCGTTTTTCTGTCCAGCGGCACTTGCAGACTCGCTTTCCCTTTAACCGGAAGCAATGAGGATTTACTAAGCTGGGATAAAGGAACATCCACTTCAGGAGAAGGAATCCAATTATCCGTCAATTCCGTTGAACACGGATATAATGCTTCAAAGAACCGTGTCCCTTGAAAACGTTTATCTGGACACAGACGTTCCTTCTCCACTACCGTATTAAGCTCTTCGAGAGCCGGTAATGTTGACCGCGACTTATGGTACTCCTGGTACATGCGGCCCGACTTACCAGGCCGTGTAGTTACCTCCTCCGGTAACTAACGCCTCTCTCATAGCTTCAATTAAAGCCTCTGTTCGGCTCACAAGAGAGAAAGAATGTCCCTGCCGATCCTCCTTATCCGAATCGGATAACTCCCCTTCTGAGTTTGAAGGAGAACCCTGTCCGCATTCCATATCAGATACCTCTGATTCGCTACGCGGAAAAGATGGCACCGGCCTGCGCTGCTTCCTGTCATGAGAGGATCTAGCTGACACCCACTGACCTAAAAGGTCAGACAAGCCATTAATTGACTGAGCGATGGCATCTAATTTGGTATCGCTGTAAATCGCAGCGCTTGATGCCGTCGAAGTCTGCGTATCAGATACTTGCGACTGATCCTGTAGCGGATCTGGCAGATGGTCCGCACCTTCCGGACCCTGAACCGACATGTCAGCAGTAAATGGCAGGTCAAAACCCTGTTAGTAACTGGAAACAGTGTGGTTACTAAGCAGACTGAGCAAGTATGCTGAAGGGTTAAAGCTCTTAAAGAAGAGAGTTACCCCAGCTATCTCTCAGTATATAAATAACCTCCTGCGTTCTGATCCCTACCGGGTAGAACCTGCAGCGGTTATTGCTGAAAGGGTTAACCCTTCATAGGGGTTAATGCCGCCAACTCCCCACAACTCCCTATATAAAATAAAAGGAGTGTGCGAGTCCCAGGTCTCTATAAGAGAACGCGGCTGCAGATAAACGCTATCTGTCACTTGGAACACAGATAGGTTCTGCGCTGTGGGGTGATGATGTTCACTCACCCAGCTGGCCTCGGTGAAAGTATACCTTAAACAGGAGGAGCGGAGCATGAAGAGCCCGGAGCCTTTGTAATGGCCGCCGCGCTGAGAGAAGCCGGAAGAGAAGGACAGTGAAGCTGCAGTCTCCTCAGAGCGATTCCTGTCACAAAAAGAGCGGGAAGCATGAAGCCACGCCCCCCTCCGGCTTCAAAAAAGAGCGCGAACTCCTCGCTCTCTGCTCTCCTCTGTCCTGCAGGCATCTGCCTGCGGACATAAAATACAGTCACCAAACATGTCATCTAATACATGTACCAGCGGCTGCCGCAGCAGCTGCTGAGAGCACACACACATTCACATAAAAATGCGGTACTCACCAGCCGAGCGCCACAGGGACCCCCAGGGGTTTGTGGCGCTGTGCCCATCGCTTCCCCCCGGGCAGGGAACGCAGTGACCCCGATGTGCGGTTTGCGTCCCCGCCAGGGAAGCAATCCTCATCCCCCAGGGCCGGCGTGAAACTGCAGGGACCACCATACAGGGTATTACAGATCGCCAAGGAGAGGTGGGGGTCCAGCAGCGCTGAGACCCCTGAGACCTCTAGACCACTTCTGATGATCCAAGTCTCTTGTCCGATAAAAATAATAAAGTTTTCTGAGGAGCTGCTTCCAGCAACGACCATCCTCTGGACCTCAAATTTTAGACTGAAGAAGCAGGAGTAGGAGGAGCCCGAGCTGGAGGGGCCGGTCAACACTCTTTAATCTGAGGTGTCAATCCTATCTGGGCTCCGCCTACCCACTAGTCATTACTAGTGTCTCCTTTCCTTCCATTCTGCTGCTGAAAGAACGACTCCACAGACAACGTCATCTTTAAGGTACCTGGAGGTAAATGTTTGTGATACTGACTAATTCTCATTTTAAATAGGAACATTTAAGGGGTTGTCCAAGTTTGTGAAGAGACTGCAGTCATTCTACAGGATTCTCTTGTGCCAGTGATTTGCATACATAGTCACTTGCTGACTAGACGTGTAGCCTCATTCAATGAAAATGAATTGAGCAAGGCAAAACACGTATAGATGGAATGTGGCCAAGTACACAAATCACATACTTATGCAAGGGAGAATCCTTAAAATGTGCAGTGCATGCACTATGAGAGTTCAGAAGCCCTGTAGCATGCCAATCCTAACGTGTGTAATATCCTCGCTGTTAGGATTCAGCTCTGCAACTTCCAACCGTCATCACATGGCCACGTCACTCATGCGATTTTCAGACTTCCGGTCACATAATCTTCTCTTCCTACTTTGTTTCAGTGAACATTGAATTAGGAAGAGCAGCTCGTCGCCACACGACTAAGTGTACACATCCCATATGTGCTTGGGCACCAAACAGTTCTTGCCCCAGGTGCCAGAAAACCCAGATACACCTCTGCTGTAATGCGCCAGCATGCGGATGTCAGTTGCTGGCCTCTGATTGGCCAGTGGTTTGCATTGGTATTACTGTGCAGAGTCTCTGCCCAGCAATACATTTCAATTGAATGTGCATCCAAGGGCAGACATTCTACTGAAATAAAGTGCTGCCGGCATAGTGTCACTTTGTCCTTCAAAGAATGCGGCGCCCCCAAGTGCAAATTTTTTCTACATGCAGCCCATATACCCAGCCGAGTTTGAGACCCCTGTGTTACACAGTAAGACAATGGTCAAACAGTGACTTGATCCACATGCAGTTTTTGGCCATTAGCCATTGAGAGCTGTAGATCATGCTAGGCATCACATATGCCATGGCCATAAGCAAACTGGCAACTTAAGACGCATGGCATTCATCAAAGCAAGTTATACCCTGCTGAACCATAATATCAGTTCCCGTGCCACATACTTTCATAAATCAAGGCAGAGTCTTAGTTTGTGCTTATTGGAACTTACCACCTCATCTGTAAAGTCCCCATTAAAACGCAATGAGTCAATATGTAAATGGCTTTCAAGCCGACAACGTAGCTCTTGCACTTGCTTCTTTAAAGTTTCCACCTCCTGCTGATGACCACTTTCCATCTGCCTCAATCTTTGCTGGATTACATCTACATATAAAGGCATCCCATCATCATCCAGGTGATTGCGGCCTGGTTGCTCTGGAGTACTCCCAATCCGGTGTCTCCCACAACTATGCAAAGGGCACTTGTGTGGGAAGTTTCTGAGGTGGACCTGGGGGTTGTTTGAACTAGAGTTCTGCCTTGAAAGCTTCCCCTGATGATTGTCCTGACTAAGACATGGTCCATCAACAACAGGAGGGGAAGATTGGTCCCTATTACACACATTTTGCAAGTTGCATTCAGTGGGGGGAAAGGCACTATGAATACAGGGAGGAGAATGAGTCCTTTCATCATGGGTTTGCAACCCCTTCAAGCCCATCATAATTATGCCTTCATCAGACACTGGTTCAGCTTTCATTGAAAGTTCATTTGCTGCAGTTACATGGTCTAGCTTGCATGGCCATGAAGTTAAAGGATCATCTACCAGAGTTTCTGTAGAGCTTTCAAGGACATGGGGCAATAGCAAATTCTGTGAAAAATCAGAACTTGGGCAGCATCGATTTTCTTTTAATAAATCTGAATCTTGGCTTTCACTTCCCTCTGGATCAGAAGACTGCTCGCTAACAACCTGAATGACTTCTCCATCACACACGAGAGCAACCTTCTCAGCTTCAGAATGGTTACAAATACTAGCTTCACAAGGCAGTTGGTCAAAATCTGTACACTGTACATCAGCAAGGTTTGCGGTTTCCCCATCGCTCTTTCCTGTGCTGTCCTCAGTCTTTGATGCACCATTACTAGAAGAGTCCTCATCCTCCTCGGTTATGTTTTTCTCAGGGTCGTGACATTTCTCAGTTTGTTCAACCTTAGCCGCCTCCTCTATATTCACAAGCTTCCCATTTGGTTCCTCTCCTCCACCCTCCTCAATGCTGGCTTCTTGTAATATATTTTCCATTTGTCCTTCCCCAACACCAGCAGCCATGGAAAGCTGTGCCCCCAGCAGTAGTCTCTCTGCCTCTTGGCACTCTTCTGCAGAATTTGCTATTCCATTCAATTCCAAAGAACGCCGATGCTCCTGCCACTTCTCATTTATACTGGGGTCACTACTGCGCCTGTTTACACAGGGGACACTTATGTCACAGGCAGTCGGGAGGTCATCGTATGATCGGGTCTTGTGTAACCTAGGACCACAAAAAAAAAAAAAAAAAAAAAAAAAAAAAAAATGCTTGTAATCGGTTCATATATACAGGTCCTTCTCAAAAAATTAGCATATAGTGCTAAATTTCATTATTTTCCATAATGTAATGATTAAAATTAAACTTTCATATATTTTAGATTCATTACACACCAACTGAAATTTTTCAGGTCTTTTATTGTTTTAATACTGATGATTTTGGCATACAGCTCATGAAAACCCAAAAATCCTGTCTCAAAAAATTAGCATATTTCATCCGTCCAATAAAATAAAAGTGTTTAAAACAAAATAAAAAAAAACCCATCAAATAATAAAGTTCAGTTATGCACTCAATACTTGGTCGGGAATCCTTTGGCAGAAATGACTGCTTCAATGCGGTGTGGCATGGAGGCAATCAGCCTGTGGCACTGCTGAGGTGTTATGGAGTCCCAGGATGCTTCGATAGCGGCCTTAAGCTCATCCAGAGTGTTGGGTCTTGCGTCTCTCAACTTTCTCTTCACAATATCCCACAGATTCTCTATGGGGTTCAGGTCAGGAGAGTTGGCAGGCCAATTGAGCACAGTAATACCATGGTCAGTAAACCATTTACCAGTGGTTTTGGCACTGTGAGCAGGTGCCAGGTCGTGCTGAAAAATGAAATCTTCATCTCCATAAAGCATTTCAGCCGATGGAAGCATGAAGTGCTCCAAAATCTCCTGATAGCTAGCTGCATTGACCCTGCCCTTGATGAAACACAGTGGACCAACACCAGCAGCTGACATGGCACCCCACACCATCACTGACTGTGGGTACTTGACACTGGACTTCAGGCATTTTGGCATTTCCTTCTCCCCAGTCTTCCTCCAGACTCTGGCACCTTGATTTCCGAATGACATGCACAATTTGCTTTCATCAGAAAAAAGTACTTGGGACCACTTAGCAACAGTCCAGTGCTGCTTCTCTGTAGCCCAGGTCAGGCGCTTCTGCCGCTGTTTATGGTTCAAAAGTGGCTTTACCTGGGGAATGCGGCACCTGTAGCCCATTTCCTGCACACGCCTGTGCACGGTGGCTCTGGATGTTTCTACTCCAGACTCAGTCCACTGCTTCCTCAGGTCCCCCAAGGTCTGGAATCGGTCCTTCTCCACAATCTTCCTCAGGGTCCGGTCACCTTTTCTCGTTGTACAGCGTTTTCTGCCACATTGTTTCCTTCCAACAGACTTCCCATTGAGGTGCCTTGATACAGCACTCTGGGAACAGCCTAATTGTTCAGAAATTTCTTTCTGGGTCTTACCCTCTTGCTTGAGGGTGTCAATGATGGCCTTCTGGACATCAGTCAGGTCGGCAGTCTTACCCATGATGGGGGTTTTGAGTAATGAACCAGGCAGGGAGTTTTTAAAAGCCTCAGGAATCTTTTACATGTGTTTAGAGTTAATTAGTTGATTCAGAAGATTAGGGTAATAGCTCGTTTAGAGAACCTTTTCTTGATATGCTAATTTTTTGAGACAGGATTTTTGAGTTTTCATGAGCTGTATGCCAAAATCATCAGTATTAAAACAATAAAAGACCTGAAAAATTTCAGTTGGTGTGTAATGAATCTAAAATATATGAAAGTTTAATTTTAATCATTACATTATGGAAAATAATGAAATTTAGCACTATATGCTAATTTTTTGAGAAGGACCTGTACATGTAATATATACTTTAAAACTTGCAATTGTAACATTAATTTTCCCAACTGGATTTCAAAAAGTGTTGGTGCTTTAATTTCAGGTTTACACAGGCAGACCAAACTAAATTGTGCACCAAGCACTGCATAGATGCCATGGTTCTCAGCTGTGCAAGTTTTATATACACAGGATGATGACCTGCCTAAGAACCATGACCTTTGCACAAAAGATAGTTTATCAGGTGATTGGCAGCCATTTTACACTGCAAGATGATTGTAAAAAGTGTGGCTTTAATCATGTAAACTTAGCTTTTGTCCCATTTTGTAGAGATTCTAAAGAGGGTATAATAAAATAAAATAACATACATTTCAATTTCTCACCTGCATAGAGGTGGTTCCTCTGCAGCAGGCCCAGGCTTTGGGTATGGGGTACAGGATTCTTCACTAGGTGTGGATGGGGACGAGCCAGGGAGGTAGACAGCACTCCACAACATTAGATTGCGGACATGGCACACGGGATACAGCACCTGTAACACATGCAGAAACAAAAAACCTGTACATCACATACACTTCACATTCTATAAACACGCAGAGTGTCCACAGGATATTTTATAGGGATTTGGATCTTCTAATATAAGGCTACTTACAGTTTCTGATTGAGAGGAATACAGCAAGTTTTTAAAGGAACGGTTGCCAGCCCTTAAAAGTGACCAAACTGAACAAGTCCGCTCTTGAATATGCTTTTCACTTCTTTCCTTGGCATTATTGCAAAGAAAGGTACCGAACAGACATGAGTAAGTGTGCTGCACCAATTTCACCTATAAATAAAAAAAACAAAAACAAAACAAAAACAAAAAAATTTTTGGAAGATAAGTGACAACTGAAAGCCAAATACTGATACTATTACTGATAGTGTACACGATCAGAACACTGGTCACTTTTCAAATATAGACTATCTGCTTAATGACAGGTTATTCTTCATGTGCAAATTGCCTCTTCAGAGAGAAAGAACTTGTAGGATTGCTACTTCCAACAGGTGGCGCTATAGTCAAGTTATAATCAACCCTTTAATTAAATTTCCCAGAGAAGCATTGCACGGTGACTAAGCCTCCTTACCTCGACAAGCCAGAGCTTACCCCTTGCAACCCAGGTTATTCTTCAGACATTTGATTAACCTCTTTCTAAGGGCCCCGTCACACATAGCGACACCAGCGATCCCGACAACGATATGAACTTGTCATGATCGCTGGTGTCGCTACATGATCGCTGCCAAACAGGCAGCTCTCAGCAGTGATCAAGACAGCAACTATGCGGGTAACAAGCGACGCACGTCGCCTAGTTACCTGCAGTGTACGTTGGTTACCAGCTCCCTGCACCAGAGCGCTGGTAACCAAGGTACACAGCGGGTTTCCAGGCACCGCTTAGAAACCCGCTGTGTACCTTGGTTACCAGCTCCCCTGCACAAGCGTGCTGGTATCCAACGTACACATCGGGTTTCTAGGCACCGCCCGGCGCCTAGAAACCCGATGTGCACTTTAGTTACCAGCTGATCACTGGTCTCCCGCCTGCCACACGCAGCGATGCGTGCTGGCCAGCGGGAGACCAACGATCAAAAAAATGTCAAGAACATTCAGCGATGATCAGCGATAACCAGCAGGGGGGCTGATCGTTGCTGAATGTCACACAGCGCCATATCGCTGGGGAGATTGCTGTTGCATCACAAAACAGGTGACTCAGCAGCGATCTCGCTATGTGAGACAGGGGCTTAACTCAGTGAGTGCCATTACGCAACATATAAGTGTTCAGCTTGATTAGCTGAGAGACAGTAAAGGGTATGCCACACTGAACAATATCGCTAACGGGATCGCTAAAAAACGTCACTATTTAGCGATCCCGTTAGCGATGTTGTTCAGTGCGGCAGCTGCCAGCGACGAGCTTCCTGCTGTGATCTCGCTCGTCGCTGGAATCGTTCCGGACCCTATTTTCTCGTCGGCGCTCCAGCTGGGTAAGTATATATCGCTAGTGTGGCACCTTTTCTTAGCGATTTAGCGGTACTTTTGTACCGCTAAAGTCGTTAAGAAGATCGCTAACGGCGATAGCGTCGTTAACTATATCGCTAAATGTGGCCGCACTTCGCGATATAGAAACAATCCCGCTAGCGATCGCATTAGTATGCGTCGTTATTGTGATCGCTAGCGGGATTGTTTAGTGTGGCAGTACCTTAAAGCCCCCGTCACACTAAGCGAGAACGCTGCTGAGTCACAAGTTTTGTGACGCAACAGCGATCTCGCTATGTTTGACACTTACCAGCGATCAGGCCCCTGCTGTGAGATCGCTGGTCGTGTCGGAAATGCCTGGACCTTTCTTTGGTCATTGAGATCCCGCTGGGTAGCATGCATAGGTGTGTCTGACACCTTTTACCAACGATCTCGCTAGCGACTCTGCACTGAGACACATAGTTACACAGGTCGCTGATCGTTGCTGCGTCGTTAGGAAGATCTGACTGTTTGGCATCTCACCAGTGACCATAAAGCGACGCAGCAGCGATCCCTGCCAGGTCGTATCGTTGTCGGGATCGTTGCTGCGCCGCTGAGTGTGATGGTACCCTAAGCTACTACTATTCCACTCACTGATGTGATTTAAAGGGATTATCCATTTTTTTTTTTTTTTTTTTTTTTAAACAGATGTGGCAAGAATGCAATTTACAGGATCTCCTCCTGTAGGAACATCAATCCTTACAAACTGCACAGCCATTTCCAAAAACAGCAGCAGCTGGAGGAGCCTGGGACCAGACCTGTCCAGCAGCCTACTTCAATTGAAAAGCACTTCGATTTGAAAAAGCTTTCTCATGTGGAGAATGCCGACTGATCACATGCCCCACCATCAACTGAATAGGAACGCTGCAAAGTTTGAAGTGGTCACTACTAAAAGAGTATAGGAGAATTACTTATATATATATGTTGAAACCCTTTAAATGATAACTAGTAGCATATTGCTTATAGGCATTTTACTACATCAAATAACACACAGAACAGACTAGATACAACATGCTATAAAGGAAGCCATTACAGTCGGATAATCACCAATTGCAGACCGTGCTTACCAGAAAAGCTTCATTGAACTCAAATGAACAAGGGAACTGTCTCTGTAACTGGTGAACGCAGTCTAGCCACTGCAAGAAGACTGGGCAGCGCTCATTCAGATCTTCAGAGTTTTCTCCATGGCCACAGCGATCAGCAAACTTGTGCCCAAAGTCCAGCCACTCAGTCTCCACCAACACTTGGAAACCCTAAAGATTGTGGTACGGTTAAATTATTAGAATATATCTATATTAATCTTACATATAGTAGATACCCCCAAAAATTATGCTGAATTTTTATTACAGAGAGACAAGGTACAGTTCACATAACATAAATAGCATAAATGAGACATGAATGTAATGGGGCGGTCTGGGACTAGCATGTAGAATTACCCTGTATATTCTATGATTGACATTAAGGTCAACCTTAGGCCTGTCTGGAAACCTTTTACTTTTTTGGTTTTAATATCAGTACACATTAGGGTCAATGACAATTCATACCTCAATGCTCCTGTAATAAGGGTCCAAAAGGAGTTTGGAGAGAGCGACAATCTGTGGAGTGCGGTCCCATCCATCCGAGCAGTGCACAAGAACCGGTCGCTGATCACGATCCAAGGCGTGCACCACCAGAGAGGAGGACTTCAGCAACATAGAGAGGTGCTGCAGCCACTTGGTTCCCTCCAGGGCAGACAGCCAGCTGAGAAAGAGAGACAGACCCGCTTTTACAACACTCTGGCTGTTAACCAGTAGTCAGATCTCCTGCTTGAAGAAAACAAGGAAGAGAAGCATAACCAAATCTCAAGATCAGCGAAAATCACTTACTTGGCCGGGTCTGGCATCTGAGTGCACAGAAGTCGTAGAGACTGGAAACTCTTGCGAATGGAGTGTATATTAGCCATTCCCATAAACACCACTTCACAGTTGGGGTAATACTCTAAAGAAAGAAAATAGTGCGCAAATATCCTTGTAATTAAAACTCATGCAAAGTCGTAAAGCAAAGACTGAGTGAAAACTCACAAGCTTTTGAGGATTTGGAACTTCTGCTCCAAAAACAAAGCACAATGTTAAATGGCTAAACCTTTATCTGCTAAAAAGCTTGTTCTCAATTTGGGAGGCCATGTCCAATGACTGCATAAATGAATGCAATACTGCGACACTTCACTTGCAGCTGGGGTTGGCTGACCTCTACAGGAAACATTTAATACTACAAACTTCTGGCCGCAACAAGCCATCTCCACACAGATATTGCCAGATGTCTGGCAGGGATACAACGTACGTTCACAGTCTGGAAAGAATGTCACAACTGCCTCCAGCTTCATTACCCAGTTTTCTTTAGGGAGTCAATAAATTGTAAGGTTTCCTTTAAAAAGCAAACAGTCTGCAATTTATTAATGTGGAGGGTCTCCAGTTAAAAGAAATCTGTCCGACAACTGGTGGAGCAGCAAACATTCCCAGGTGTATGGTCATGGAGGCTGCGTCACTAGAGGTCACGATGTGCAGGGTCCCAGGCCCTCTACACCAAAACATGTCCCAACCCCTCACTTCTGCCAAGTACATGGTTTCAGAAGTTCTTCTTTTGCATGACTGTAGCAGAGGATGTTCTGTGCAGAGCCCAGGACAATGCAGATGAAGGGACCTACAGCCATGAAGGTTTCAGCTGCTCTCATTATCTATTAAGCACAGTCAGTTTGAAGGATAAAAAAAAAAAAAATTAAATACCAGAGTCAGTTGCTCTACCCTGTCCTCACTATACAAGTTTTAAATGAAACCGCACAAGTGAAAAATCCCAGACAAACTAATTCTAGAATAATTGGGTGACTCTTTGTAAACCATAGTCAACATGTTTTGCGATGAGTGAGCATACTCAGATAGAGTGTTACCCCGAGCATCTTGGACGTGCTCAAGTAATATCGTAGAGTCTCCGCGGTTCCATGTTTCCCAGCTGTTGGACAATCCCAGCTCGTGTTGTGGCTGTGTACAGCCATGAAACATACCTCAGCGGGAAATCTAACATTACTCGAGCACGCCAAAGACATGGATAACACCCGAGCATGCTCGTTCATTACCATTTATATGCAGAAAAAAAAAAAAAAAAAAAAAAAAATTAAGCAAAGCCTACCACCTCCCCATTAGGCAAAACCGGTCAACAGAAGAAAAAAAAAAAAAAATTAACCTGTAATATACAGGGTTAATCTGAAGGTTAATGGCATTATCAAACTGCTTGGCACCTTCATTTTAGCCAAACACAGGGGTGAAAGTAAGTTTTATCCCCCCTCCCTGCAGGATTTCAGGTCTGCATGCTGTCATTTATGCAATCTGTTTTCTCTGCTGCAGATCTAGCAGTGCTCAAAATGCGGAGCCCTATATAACCCTGCACACACCACTGATTGCATACACTGTATATTGACAGAAAGCAGAGTCAGTGGTGGAGGCAGGGTTACACAGCAGGAGGACTACTTGGATTGTGCTACCTAGTTCTGTACTGATCTGATTTTGAGACAGCAACACTACTGGAATCAGGTTCTCAGCCCCTACAACATGCTGCGCCCAAATTACACAGCAAAAACCTGCTGATTGATTCCCTTTAAGAAAATGGGAGCCTATACATTTGTAGGTTATCTACACCCCCTCCCACTCTTTTGTAGTGATATTCATTTAAAGTTTAGAACTGGTAAATAGGAAACAAAAGTAATCTACATAAAAATCTAGTACAAGACTCACCAGGACATTCACAGCCTCCACCTTTGGCGCGGTTAGCAACAGCTGCAGCATAGGAGCGTGCATCAAGGATCAACAGCTTTTGTGGTTGGTTCTCAGGAAATGGGGGTGCGTTAGACAAAGAAGAATCTGAGGGTAAATTAAGACACATCACTAATCTAGCCGTTAGAATTGCCAACGCAAACTTTCCTTCCAATATTACTACTTACCAAAATCAATATCTGTCAGCACTCCATTAATATGGTTATGGGAACATGAGCCGTTGGCCACCTTGCCTGAACTGCTTCTACTGCTGTCAACAGCACACGCCTTGGCTATGGATTGTACAAGGTTCTCATCGTCTGCATTCCTCCAGCCCCACCAGCTAACCTCCGGCTGCCCACAGCGTGCAATAACAGCGCCATTATTCTGGTGCCTGTATGAGAACAGAAAGCAATAGAACACCAGCCATGTAGCAAACTACTGCAATTTAAGGTCAGATATAACCACTAGGGACCAAATTCATCATTTTCACCAGTGCATTGTGTGACTACCTCTCAATCACCGACTCTTGATTTGTGTTTTGTTCCATGGGTTTGATGTAATGGGAACCAAGTCACAAAAAAAACAAAAAAAAAACAAAAACACAAACCTCAAATACAAAATGCATTTATACATGCTGGATGTGATATGTGGGGCAGTGTTTTTGCTACTTTATAAGGGAGCAGCATGATGTAGTTGCAGAGGAACAGATTCTAGCAGTTTATCACTTGGTGTAGTTTTGATAAAGTTGCAGTAAGATTTTTGTTTTATCCGCTGCAGATACAGAGTCCTGTATAACCTTGTTCACATCACTGATTGGCAGCTTTCCTTCTATGCACAGTGTACACAGAAAGGTGCACGTGCGTGTTATACAGAGCTCATGAATATGGAGTACAGGCTAAAGGTACTGCCACACTAAACAATCCCGCTAGCGATCACGATAACGACGCATACTAATGCGATCGCTAGCGGGATTGTTTCTATATCGCTGATAGCGGCTTAACTTAGCGATTTCATTAAGGACGCTATCGCGGTTAGCGATCTCCTTAACGACTTTAGCGGTACAAAAGTACCGCTAAATCGCTAAGAAAAGGTGCCACACTCAGCGATATATACTTACCAGCGGGGCGCCGACGATAAAATAGGGTCCGGAACGATGTCAGCGACGAGCGAGATCACAGCAGGATCTCAGCAGGGGCCACGTCGCTGGTAGATGCCGCACACAACAACATCGCTAACGGGATCGCTAAATAGTGATGTTTTTTAGCGATCCCGTTAGCGATGTTGTTTAGTGTGGCATACCCTTTAAAAGTCCTATAGGGAGTTGTCTACAGCTGATAAAGTCGGATTTGGGTAAGAACTTACCTGTAAAATCCTTTTCAGCGAAGGAAGGAAGAGAGACACAGTATTCTTTACTGATGGTAGGCGGAGCCCAGACGGGATAGACACCTCAGATTAAAAAAGCGTGTTGACCAGCCCCTCCAGCTCGGGCTCCTCCTACTCAGCTTTCTCCAGTTGTACACAAGCTTAAGGAAGAGCAATATCACCAGCGGAGCAACATAACCCCTTCTGAAGAACTTCAGAGACAAAAACACAAGAATACAGGTTATGCATGCAGATAGGCAAAAAACCACACAGTTCCAGGTACTACTCACGGGACCTGACCACTGCGATGAGCTGGCAATGCTGGAACAGCCGTAGCGCGTCGACCTCAGCCCAGAAATCGTTATCAGAGAAGGGCCACGCTGCTTCTGTAAATCAACAACACACTTCTGCCATGGGAGGGAGCTGTGTCTCTTCCTTCGCTGAAAAGGATTTTACAGGTAAGTTCTTACCAAAATCCGTCTTTCAGCTGCAGATGGAAGGAAGAGAGCCACAGTATTCTTTACTGATGGGACGTCCCAAAGCAGTTCAAAAATTAGGGTGGGAAAAGAAAACCAAAATAGGCAGAAACCCAACAACCTAGATAAAAGCGCAACAGGCGCCAAATACAAGTTTACTAGAAAACTTAAACCACCGCTGCCTGCAGGACCCTACATCCCAAGGCTGCATCAGCGGAAGCACTAACGTCCACCTTATAAAATTTTGTAAAAGTGTGGACGGAGCGCCAGGTCGCCGCCCGGCAGAGCTGAGCCGCCGAGGCCCCTTGATGGAAAGCCCACAGCCCTCGTGGAGTGAGCTTGAAGTTTAACCGGGCAAGGCTCGTCCTTAAGTCGGTAAGCCTCCAAAATGGCCGACCGAATCCAACGAGCTATAGAATCCTTGGAAGCTCGCTGACCACGTCGACGACCTGCTGGAATCACAAACAAAGTCTGATTTCTGAAAACCTTGAGTAACATTCAAGTAGAATTTCAAAGCCCGCACCAAATCCAATGTGTGCAAGGCCCGTTCCTTCTCAGTCCTTGGCCTCGGACAAAGAAGGTAACACAATATCCTGGTTAACATGGAATCGTGACACCACCTTAGGTAGGAAGTCGCCCCGAGTGTGAAGCACTACACGATCCGGGTGAAACTCCAAGAAGGGAGGCGAACAAGAAAGAGCCGCCAACTCAGAAACCCTCCTCAAAGAAGTGACTGCCACTAAGAAGGCCACCTTCCAAGAAAGTAAATAAAGGCTAACCGAATCCATAGGCTCAAAGGGCTGATGTTGAAGAGCCTCCAAAACAAAATTAAGACGCCAAGGAGATACAGGTGTCCTCCGCAGCGGAAACTGACGGGTTATTCCACGAAAAAAGGAACGCACGTCCCTACGTGAGGCGATAGCCCTCCGAAAAAGTAAGGACAGAGCAGAAACCTGACCCCTCAGGGTGCTAACGGCCAAACCTTTGTCCAACCCGTGTTGTATAAAAGCCAACAAATTGAGAATAGAAAATTCTCGGGTTCCTTGAAGAACTCGAACACCACAAAAAGAAAGCTTCCCAAGTCCTGTGGTAAATCTTAGCAGTAGCCGGACTCCTAGCAGCACGCAGAGTAGCAATGACTTCGGCTGAGAAACCTCTACGGGTCAAAATTTCGGTCTCAAGAGCCACGCCGTCAAACGCAGAGACTTCAGGTCTGGATGACGAACGGGCCCTTGGGTTAACAGGTCCGGACGAAGAGGAAGCGAAAATGGCGGTGCCGCTAGAAGCGACACCAGTGTCGAGAACCACGTTCTCCTTGGCCAATCTGGAGCTATCAATATAGCTGAGATTCTCTCCAGCCTGATCCGACGGAGTACCAGAGGTAGCATAGAAATCAGCGGGAACACAAATTAGTTTGAATTGGTCCAACGGGGCCACTAGAGCATCCACCGCTACAGCCTTCGGATCCCTGTACCTGGACACGAATGTCGGTAACTTGGCATTGGCCCTGGATGCCATCAGATCCACTTGGGGAGTTCCCCAACGGGAGCACAGCAGTGCAAAAATTTCCGGATGGAGACTCCATTCTCCGGGATCCATCTTCTCGCGACTTAGGAAGTCCGCTGTGATATTCTGAACTCCTGGAATGTGGATAGCAGAGATGGCTGGGACTCTGGCCTCTGCCCAGACCAGGATCCGAGATACCTCCACCATGAGTCTGGAACTCCTTGTCCCGCCTTGGTGGTTGATATATGCGACCGCCGTCACATTGTCTGTCTGCACTCGGACAGGCAGACCGCGTAAAGGGACCGTCCAATGTTGGAGGCAAAGGAAAATTGCCCTCAATTCGAGGATGTTGATCGGCAAGACAGACTCCTCTGGCGACCATACTCCCTGAATCCAGAGATCGTTCCAAACGCCCCCCCAGCCCGTCAGGCTGGCATCGGTGGTTATGACTGACCACTTCAGAGGAAGAAAAGACTTCCCCCCGAGACAATTCTGTCGAACGGATCCACCATCCTAGAGACTCTCGTACATCGCGGGAGATAACTACACTGCAATCCAGTGAGGTCTGCGACCGATCCCAGCGGTTTAGAATGAACCTCTGGAGCGTCCTGGAATGGAACTGGGCAAACGGAAGTGCCTCCATTGAGGCCACCATAAACCCCAGAAGACACATACATCTTCGAAGGGACATTGTCACTGAAGACTTCATCACCTGCGTATGTCGGATGAGACATGCTTGCTTGTCTGGAGGTAGAGACACCACTGCTCGTACTGTGTCAAAATGCATCCCCAGAAACAGGATTGATTGTGACGGTTCCAGAGACGACTTCTCCCAATTGACCAGCCACCCGAAGTCCTCCAGGAGCTGAAGGGATAGATTGCGAGCCGTCACAGCCTCCTCCTTTGAGGATGCCACAATCAAAAGGTCGTCCAGATAAGGAAGGATCGTGACTCCCTGTCTTCGAAGTATAGCCATGAGAGGTGCCAGAATCTTTGTAAAGACTCTGGGTGCTGAGGCCAAACCGAATGGTAGAGCCACAAATTGGTAATGGTCTTGTCCTATGGCAAAGCGAAGATAACGCTGGTGAGCCCCTCCGATTGGAACGTGCAAATAGGCGTCGCGTATGTCGATTGACACCAAAAAAATCGTTCTGCGACAATGCTGCCACTATGGAGCGAAGCGACTCCATGCGAAACTTTCGGGTGTGGACATGCCGATTCAATCTTTTGAGATCCAGGACGGGGCGAAACTTTCCCTCTTTTTTGGGAACCACAAAGAGGTTGGAATAAAAACCTCTTCCCCTGTCCTCTGGTGAAACCGGAACCACCACACCCTTCTGCAGAAGAAATTCGACTTCCTGCAGTAAAGCGGCACATAGCTCGGGCTCTGACGGAATGCGAGATTGACAATAACTGTTCGGGGGTCGGGAAGAAAATTCTATGAAATAGCCTGCCGACACAACCCGCGTCACCCAGGAGACTGGGACACGGAAAACCCAAGTCAATTTGAATTGGAGCAGGCGACCCCCCACTCAAAAGCCCTCGAGCGGGCCCCTGGCGTCAATCCGCCTTAGCGGGCTTTTTGTCAGATTCCCTTTTATCTTGACGGAAACTCTGTTTCCAGGGAGTGCAGGATTTCTGATTTGTCTTTTTTCCCGAAAAAGAGGGACGACCCGACCCCCAAGAGGGCTGACCGAATCGTCCCCTGGACCGAAAGGACCGTCGACCACTACTGGTACCAGATCTGCCAGACGTAGAAGCCCCAGTTCTACGCTGCGGTAAGGCTGTCTCCTTTGCCTTTGCTTTGGTAATCAGCTCCGTAAGGTCAGATCCAAATAACTGACCGCCTTTGTAAGCTAAGGCTAGCAAACCATGTTTAGAAACCGCATCACCGGTCCACTGTCTAAGCCACAGTGCCCTCCTGACTGAGACCGCCGAGGATTGTGCCCTGGACAGCAGTGACACAGTATCCAGGTTTGCATCATGGCCATATTGTAAGGCACTTTCTAACAATTCGAACAGTTCATCCACCTCAGGCACTTGAGGTTCACATTTCTTCCGCAAACGGTCCAACCAGACCAGGGCAGCTTTATAAACACACATGGAGCCTAGCACCGCTCTGAAGCCATAACCCGCGGCTTCGTAAATGGATTTTGCCGCTGACTCCGCTCTTCTGTCTAGCGGGTCCTGCAAACTCGCCTTCCCTTTAATAGGTAGCAAAGAAGATTTGCTAAGCTGAGATAAAGAGACATCCACCTCGGGAGAATGAATCCAAAAATCAATAGATTCCGTAGCACACGGATACAGTGACTCCAAAAGACGAGTCCCCTGAAAACGCTTGTCTGGACACAGACGCTCCTTCTCCACTGCCTGGTTGAACTCAGATGGTAAAGTCGCGACTGACTTACGCGACTCCTGGAACATCCTGGCCGACTTACCAGGGCGAGTAGTTACATCTTCCTGTAACTGCAACGCCTCTCTCATTGCTTCAATTAAAGCTTCTACACGGCCCGAGAAAAAGGCAGAGTGCTTTTGCCGATCCTCTCTATCCGAATTGGATATCCCCTCTGAACTTAAAGGGGAACCCTCCATGTCAGAACTCCGAGTCGCTATACGAGAGAAAAGTCACCGGCCTATGCCGCTTCCTGCCATGAGGGGGTTTGGCTGACACCCAACAACTTATAAGGTTAGACAGGCTATCAATCGAACGAGTGAGAGCCTCCATTTTTGCGTCACTGGGTCCTCCGACCGCTGCACTCGATGTCGAGGTCTGTGTGTCAGATATGCGAGACTGATCTCGTAACGGAGCTGGGTGATGATCTGCACCAGTGCCCTGATCTGACATGTCTTACCCAGTACAATGACAGGTAACACCTGATAGTAACACGAAACAGTGTGGTTTTAGGAAAAAAAATCCTAACCGGATGCTGAAGGGTTAACTCTTAAAGAAAAAAGGTTACCCCAGCCCACCATTAAGGATTAACCGCCTGACAAGGGGTTAAAATTAGAAACTCTTCACAACCTGCATTAATGTGCGAGTTCCAGGTGCCTCAATGAGGCAGCAGGCTCCAAAAATGCCACACTTTAATCGCCAAATCACTTAGTCACTTTCTGCATCGCAAAAAGTTCTAGCGACTCCAATAGCGTCGCTAAACTTAGCGTGTGGCAACCTGCGCTGCGGGGGAGAAAAAAAATTCTCTAAGCTTCTGCCCCGATAGGCAGAAGCGACTCACAGTTTGCGGTGCTGTTTCTTCTTTAGGCTTGTGCAGGAGAGACGGAGAAGGAGAGGAGCCCGGAGCACTGTAATGGCCGCCGCACTGAGGAGGCAGCCGGAAGAGAAGACAGCAGGAAAGCGCGCTCAGCGAGCACTTCCTGCCCGGGAGACGCGAAGCCATGCCCCCCGCCTTCAAAAAAAGCGCGGGAACTCCCTTCTCCGGTCCCACGATCCCCGTCCTGCAGGCATCCACCTGCGGACAAAAATACCACAGTCACCACATGTAATGTACCAGCGGCTGCCGCAGCGGCCGGTGAATCACTCAACACATATAATAAAAATGTGGAGTACTCACCCCGCCATGCGCCACAGGGACCCCCAGGGGTTTCTGGTGCGTGCCCATGCTTCCCCCCAGGGCGGGGATCGCAGTGACCCCTGCAGCGCGGTGTGCGTCCCCGCCAGGGAAGCCATCCTCATCCCCCCCGGGCCGGCAGGTTTCTGCAGGGACCACCCTTAGGGTAATACAGATCCGCCAAGGGAGAGGTTGGGGTCCAGCAGCGCTGAGACCCCTGAGACCTCTAGACCACATTTGGTGATCCAAGTCTCTTGTCCGATAAAAAAATAATAAAATCTTCTGAGGAGCTGCTTCCAGCAGCAACCATCCTCTGAGACCTCAAATTGTAAACTGGAGAAAGCTGAGTAGGAGGAGCCCGAGCTGGAGGGGCCGGTCAACACGCTTTTTTAATCTGAGGTGTCTATCCCGTCTGGGCTCCGCCTACCATCAGTAAAGAATACTGTGGCTCTCTTCCTTCCATCTGCAGCTGAAAACAGCGCTTTTAGCCCTTAAGTGACAGTGCTGGAATCAGGGACTGTCTACATTCTGCTGCTCCAAGACTAGGTGCCATGTTTTACTTTTTCCCCTTTGCCACAGAACCGGGAGCATTAGTTGTCAGTAGTAGTACTATGGGATTACCTGTACACCACAGCAGGAATACGTTTCCATGAACGAAAACTGGCAACACTCTCCAATTCAGGGTCTGTTATCCATGCTGGGACAATCAGTTCTTGGGGATAGCTAGAACAGAGCCTTAGAGAGTAGAGACATTAGTTTTAGAAAAGTTTTCACCATTGGATTGTACACAAAAAAAGCAGACCACTGCATGCGACAATTATACCAATAGAAACGCTAGCAATGCCCACGATGAGCCCCGGACTGAAGGGGTTAATCGGTTTATTGCAGCGTACAAAATTAAAGCCAAAGAACAATGGATTGTTTATAGTCACTATCTGTAATCTTACATTAAGTTACAAAAAGATTCCTCCGTTACTACAAATATATGCCGAGCCTATTGAAACGGGCCCGTTGTATTTTAGACGTATGTATGTAATAAATAGTTATGCTGTCAATATTATAGAGTCACGCTTTAGTCAAATTTCAACCACCAAATTCATGGTTTCAAGTGTATTAAAGGGCTATTTTTCAGAAGTAAATAACCGAGTAATCCTATTTACAAGGCCGTAAGTGGTGAAACAAGTGCAGTGAATGAACAGTGTTACTGTAAATGAATGTATTCAAATAACATGTTCCCCTGACAGTGTATTCTGACATTGCCTTTAATCCTTGAAGTATTAGATGTCATATTAAAGTTGAAACAGCAACACAGCTATTAAATCCCATCAATCGGTAGAATGACCATAATGAAAGTATACAAATGACGCAATGTGTACTACAAGGTGCCAAATTAACCATTTGCTTGTGTGTCGCTATAAATCTTCTGTACCTGAATTTCTCATTAATGTTAGAAATTCTCCATGCATTATCCATGTCAAACCCCATCCGTTCCACTTCATTCTTAAAGCGCGAGATGACATGATCACCTAAAAAAAAATAAATAAAAAAAAAAAAAAAGTGTATTGGAGAGAGGTGACAAAGCTGCTGTTTGTAGCACTATAGCAAACGGCAGATGAGATTATAGATACTCACAGGCATAAAGGTACTGTCACACTAAGCAATCGCACCAGCGATCACGACAATGACAACCTGGCGAGATCATTGGTGTGATCGCTATATGGTCGCTAGTAGCTTCCAAACAGGAAGATCTCATTAAAGACATCAGTGATCAGTATAACGACCTTGGCGGTCGTTGGGACCTGTCACACAGCATGGATTGAAAGCAACCTTTTCCACGCCCCTCAGTACAGATTGGTGGTCACTGTATGTTTTATAATTATGTTATAATTAATGTT
>JARQOD010000001.1:730390953-730423078 GCA_033576555.1 Oophaga sylvatica
AAAGTGTTTCCAGACTGCTTAGTTCTATGAACTTGTGATTACACAACCACTTAAAATGGGAACATTTGTTAAAGTTCTTGAGCTGCATGAAGTGTACATACGGTACATCATGCAAAACATGTACGTGTCCTATAAATCAGACCCTGATGGAGCAAGTCATATCTTCTATAAATACCCCAATCCTCAGTCATTTAAGTCCATTCCTGCCAAAGGATCAATATTGTTTAAGAATCTTACATCGTATGTTTGGGATTTAAAAAAAAAATTAGCCAGGACTGGAACGGAGAAATATTTACTGGATTACATTTAATGGGCTGGCAAAATATTGCCGGATTGTAGCCACATGCATCAGGCCACCACTTTACCCAATGAGAAGAGACCCAGAAATGCGAGTGTGTCTGCTATAGTCAGCATCTTGTCCAATAAATGCTAAAGTACCTGCTTGCCCCCAAACATGTAGATTGCAACAATGATTTGTCAAACATTACATTTAATAGGGGATCTGTCAGCAGGATTTAACACCTCAAACTAAATTTTATGTGCATGTAGCTCTGTCAAAGTCCACCTATAATACCTTTACATGGCCAGTCAGTTACTCCTAAGAAAGCTAGACACTTGAAACATGCAATTGAGGGCAGGAACCATTTCACCCAGCGCCGCCTCCTGCTTCACTGAGCCTCTATGCTGTGTGACTTCAAGCAAAGGGGTTATCATCACTCAAGCAGGAGCAGGTAGCGAGAACTGGAGTGACAGATGCTTCAGATCCAGAGTAGTGCAGTCTGGTCTATCAGGCCATATAGTTTGTGAAATCTTGCAGATTCACCTCCATCCATATTTACACGCTATAGCACAAGTTCAGCAATGTTGAGCAGTGGTGATCTCAAACCAGAGGGCAGAGATGCCCTACAACCAAGGTGGGGGAGGCAGCTCTTGAACCTATAATCACTAGTAAACTGTTTCTATAAACAGTCAAAAATATAGCAAACAGGTAACCTGTCATTTCCAAAATGTTAGTTTTAGAAAATTTAGCCCATATGCAAATGAGAGGCCTGAAGTACCAAAAGCTGCTTCCATGTGTGCAGCACCCACCCTTCCACTGATACTCTAGCTGGCCATTTTCATTCCCCCCCCCCCCCACTATCAATTCACAGCCCTGTTCTGTGCATGCTCCCAGAAGCTACACAGGTACATTATTTTAGGAAACAGCACTAGCATCACTAGAACACACAACATGGAGCGAAGGAAATGTGTTCTGCCTACCATGCGTTGACCACCATCTCTAGATTGACAAAAAGGTATTAAAAAAAAAAAAAAAATTAAAATATATATAAAAATTTTTGAGAACCTTCTTTTTGTCAAAGATACAGCTCTTAGGTCACATTTAAACACAATTGGTCAATCCATGTACTCTGCATGTAACATCTGAATGTAGCTATACAGAAAAAAAAATCTGAATGGCTTCATGTAACGAATACAGTCAGTGTTGCATTTGTGTGCCACCCATTCAGCAAAATTCAGACAGGAGAAGGAGCCTTTGTGCAAGCACCTGCGCTTACTTTGATAGGGGTTTGGGAGATGCCAGACCCCTTTAAAATGTAGTTACCCTTTAAACATTACTTGAAATGCTTTATAAATGATGCAATATGTGGCCAAACCTGAGAGAATATGGGGGAGAGCACTCTCAGACAAGGCAAGCTTTGTATGCCATAAATGCCTGTTCCACATCCAGAAAGCAGAACTGTCAGGTTTCATTACAGCTTGAGTTCCTACTTTCACTTTACAAGCAAGAAAATAAACATGGTGGAGTCTGAAATAACCAATAGGATCCTGTGGAAATACGGAGTCCTTCACCCTACCAATGAGAATTGACCGTCCTGAGCTACAGAGGGTCACCTACTTAGCAATGTCATTCATGAGACAATGCCCTGGAACCTCCTCCTATAGCCGGAGTCAGGAGCTCTGCCAGGGAATATAATGAGGAAGATGCAATTGCCGGAGGCAGAAAGGGCATGGACACTGTTGTCACATGTCAGTTGCTATATTTTAGGTACAGGATGACCTCTACCCCACCAAACACTGCTACTAACACTGACCAGCAAAGGTTAGGAAGACTAGCAGGACGGAGAGCCTTACGGAGGTTTCTACCTCTGATCTGGGCGACTTCTCCTCGGGATAGGTTAGCAGTTTTACATTTGTGGTTACCTGTCAGACCACAAACAAAACAAACAGTCCATGCAAGTAAAAGTTCTTAATGATGCGAGCACTTATGCCCAAAAAAGTGTATTCTAGGAGAGATCTCTATTGGCAGCCAATACAGGGATAGAATACTTTAGGTCATAAAAGTATTTACAGTTATTTTTCTGGCCAACTGTAACACAACATAATTGATTATACTTTATTAGTTAAAAAATGGGACAAGTTTACAGACTACAGTGACCCTCAGCAAGTTTGAAACCTACATGTTTTGGACATTTGTTAGACATGTATATTATCCTGCCATGATTAAGAACTACTGTATCTTGGCCAAACTGCGTAGGATTCAACTTTCCTGACTGTCACTGTAGGCAGGGTTTTGTTTTGTCCCATTTTAACTAATAAAGATTGCTCATGTGCTGGATTGCGTTTTGGGGTCCCAGGACGCTTCCTCCCCCGGTCAAGTGTCACCTGTAAGGCAGCAGTTTCTTGCACTGTGCATGAGTGGGACGCTTAGGCTATGTGCAGAGGGTGCGGATTCTGCTAAGGAATTGTCCGCGCAGATTTTGGTAAATCCGCAGGTAAAATGACTTGGCTTTTCCGCGTTTTTTGTGCTGATTTCCCCTGCGTTTTTAGACCTGCAGATTTCTATTTAGAGCAGGTCTGACAATGCTGCGGAACTGCACAAAATAAGTGACATGCTGCGGATTTAAATCCACACGAAATCCGCGTGGAAAAATCCGCAGCATGTGCACTGCGTTTTTTTTTTTTTTTTACATTGAATCTAATGCTACTGTACATCACTTGCAGTTCTGCAGTGGAAAATCCACAACGTGTGCAGACCCTCAAGGAGTTATACAGGTGAACTACAGCCTTTTCTTCCAACCATTGCATACTAGAGGATAGGATTGTCCTGATTTGCGTACATCATGGTGGGAAAGGTTTTAAGCTTTTGATTAAACTAGTGTTAAACCAAGTACCACCATGCCATTTGCATGTACTAACACCAATTACATACTACATGGTATATGCTCATTTTGTTTTTTCTTGCGTTATATGTTGAAGGTGGATGCTGCCCTCAGATTACATAGCAACACCTGCTGACAGAATCCCTTGAAGGCATGGCCTTATAGGAGCACAAAGATAACCCCCTCACCAGCACAACCACTCAGAGGACACGTTTACCACCGACATAGGCACGACCACTGCAGTTAGAGGTGGGTGGCAGGCGTAGAATTCAGCTGCACTTGTTATATAAAGCAGGCTCAGCTCCTGCATGTGACGATAAGGAATAAAGCAAATAGGGTTTAGTAAACCCTTACAATACAAGTTAAATAGTTCAAAACATTTGATTAGAGTCTGTTGTGTGGTTTCTAGGTTTTGCCTCCTGGAAAAAGTATGAAACCCATGACAATGTGGTTACCATTTCCCATTGTCATTAAAGATATCCCAATTGTATATAGTCAGTGATGACAGTGTCAGACCACGAAGGAACACAAATGAGAAGTGGATCAGTAACACTGCGAATGACCAACCAGATGTAAGAAAAGATATTCCCAATGCACCAAGGAACTGACAAGTCTAGAGTGCTGATACATACTGTACTCTGATTTGGACTAAAGATGGCAAATGGAAGACAGAATTACAATAATTGGCCACTTATCATAGTTTGAAAAACTACTCAAACACCTTAGATAGCGGTCGGTTAGAAGCTTAACCATAGCCATTCCTCCCAACTGCAATTCACTTGCTTAATTGGCCAAGGCCGAAGTCAGATGCCCATGTATCACTGTCTAAGATGCTTGTGCTGGCTGTGGGTCTCCCAATCTGAGAGACAGCCTCAAATGTGCCTATGAGGCTGTAGAGTTTGGGTCAAGAGATCTGTGGACTGTCCATACCCAGACCGTGATACATGGACACCCGAATCTGTCCAATGCTTCCATGTTATCAATGGAAAGCAGGTACTACTAGACTGAAGTGACTCTTTACAAGCTACACTGTCAATTTATTTATTTTTTTTTTTTGAGGGGGGGAGCGGTTAGAAGATTCTAAGGGTTCCCTTTAAGTGTCCTCAGCATAGTGGTGCTTCAGGCCACCCAGCTGTGTATGGTATAGCAGTTAGCCCTATATAATTAAAAAAAAAAAAAAAAAAAAAAAAGCACTCGATCTCATGATCAATTTGGATTTGCAAATCATAACATAGTATTTCATGATATGAGAAGATCTAAAAAATAAAACTTTCATAACAAGCAATGACTGGCCAGATGTTTACCAAGTATCAAAAAAGGAAGTTACATTAAAATTCTGCTAGCACCATCTGTCCAATGTCACATCCAACAAAGTTGACAAGTATGCTTTAAATGATAAGAAAAAAAAGTAATGGAGAGTTTGATTTGGAATTCAGAGAAAAACTGATAAAAACTTTATATCAGTCACTGGTATCTTTATAATTTTCCCCTACATTAGCCAAAAAGTTTCCAGCATCCACAACTTTGAGTAAAAACAAGGGGCTGCATAACAGGTACAAGCAGTCCAACTGTCAGTTATCAGCTTGTGCACACTTGCTCATCTGGGTACTGAATCATTAGCGTCTGCAATAAAATAATTCTCGGCAGCACATCATCCTGTGTAAACAGGACTTGCTGATATATTTTTTTTTTTTTAGGGACAGCGGCATTGTTTAGAGTGTCAGCCTGGCTGAAAGGGCCTCTAAAGGGAAACTCACCAGGTTTTTGTTGCCCCTACTGCTCCAGGAGCAGCATGATGTAGGAGGAAAGATCCCAATCCCATCAATGTGTCACTTACTAGGCTGCAGTTTTGATAAAATCATTTATCTGCTGCAGAGCTAGCAGTTGTCTGAATATTGAACCATGTATAATCCCACGCCCCACCACTGACCGCTCTCTGCCTATGCACAGTGTAAAAAGAGTGAGATTCTTCAGCGCTCACGACAATGGAGGTAGTGCTACATAGCAGCAGGTTTACCATCACTTTAGTAGTCAGCAGAAAAATTAATTAACAAAGTGGGGAGAATAAGTATTTGATTCACTGAAGATTTTGCAAGTTTTCCTGCCTATAAAGAATGGAGTTCCAATTTATCGTAGGTACACAGAATCTAAAAAGATCCCAATGCATTATACAATTGTTATTGTAGATTTTAGTAATTTGCTATACTGGATAGGTGCCATCAATGTGCTGCAGTGGAGAACACCCTGAATGAACACTGCATTTTTTTGTCTAGTGTGTTCACGATAAGTGGCTGGGAGTGTAAGGGGTGGCATTAACATTCAGAAGTGTGTGGCTCCATAATGAGCATGGCGCCAACTTCATGTGTCAGGTATTGCTTTGACACTGCTGAGGAAAGGGAAGGGGCGGCTGGACCTGCAATGATTGCCAATGACTATTGGGCTAGTGATGGATTTCAGGCCACATGTGCATGGACATGCTAGACCGCCTGCTAGTTGTAGTGCACCATAGAACTTGCATTTTATTCTTTCCTTAAATAAAGTAAACGTAGAAAGCATCTCCACTAGGCTTTGTGCCCCTAGAATAAGCCATCTTTTCCAAGAAACCGGTTTTGTTGGGTATAAAACGATTATACGCCATTATGATGAAGGTCCTCATTTTATAGGCCTTATATTACAACACATGAGCATTGTTTCAGGATGAACACAATCAGCTGACAGATCAAGAGACGCGCTCACCGAGCAGGTGACTGTCACACCTGGCATGACGTAACAGGTAGAAAGACACTAAACAATGTCAGGTATTCATCAGATGGCTGGAGAATGAATCATTTAACATGCCAGGAGGCGGATGTAGCCTGGTTGTGAAATTATACTAGCTGTGGCTGGAAAGGTTTATATGAACTCTGCCAGGGCAGAAATACTGTACCAGTGAGGGCCCAGATCTAAAGTGCAGCAGGACACATGGGATGGGTGTCCAAAATAGTGCTGCAGACCCAAACTAAGACCAAGTTCACATGTACAGTACTGCTTAAAATTCATCCGTCAAGCAGAAAACTGGTTACATTTCAAACCAAGGTCTGTGGAAGACATCTGTTTTCTGTGTTATGACAAATTGCAACTGGGTCTCAGACAGACCCCCCAAAAAAATAAGTGTTAGCACAACTTGTTCAGCTAAAGACCCCCATACAAATTAAATACTGTTTATGGGGGCACCTGCCAACTGATAGTAAGGGGAACTTGTGTAGTGGGTCTGTCCAGTCTTCTACTAGATGTATCTTGGCATGGTTCTACAGGAGCACCAATATGCCCAAGCGCTCATGTGTATGGGAGAGCCGACTGACGGCCGACAGATTGGATGACTCTTCATTCGGTCGACAGCAGCCCAACAATACCCATTGCTGAAGGATCTGGGTCTTATCCAGTTATTAACAGTGGCCAGTCCTCCCCATGGCTGTGGTGTGAAGACCGCAGGTTGGGAGCAGTCTAACATGTAACAGGACTTTGAGTGATCTCTGAGAGCCCAGGACAATGAGCTGACTAGGACAGATCCTTAAACCAGAGACAAGTAAAAAGGGAAGATTCAGCCTTTTAATCAAACACTCCAAAGAAAATAGTTATTACATACACTTGAAGGACTATGCTCAGGAGGAAAGCTGCAAGATCATAGGCTGCATTGCAGAGCTACTGGTCTGTGCAGGCATTGAGACTATTACAGAAGCTCCTCCACGTCACGGGTGCTGACAGCTGGGCTGACTGATAACAGACAACTGTCACCATCACCACATGCAGTCAGGTTAGCACACCCTAGAATTGGTGTGCAAGAAGACGGCCATGTGCCTGCCAGCAGATCAGATATCACAACAGAGCATGCATGTACTTTACGCACCAGCCTGCTGTTATCACAGGACAGTCATATAACATGTTTGTTACACCACATTTACCAGATAGAACACAAGTGACACTTTAGTAAAATGGACAACTACAACCACTAAACTTAGGCACAATAGTAATAGCTTTCTGAAGACAAACAGAATGTAGAGCATAAAGTCATTAGTAAAGAGTCAAGGGGGTGGGACCAGTTTCCTCCAGAGTCAAGAAGGCCTGTCATTATAAGCCATTACTGGCCGAGGCCTAAATATCTTACCTTCACTGAGCTGGAAGCTTTAGTAAGCTTGTAATGCCAATACTGTATAACTCTAGACAAAGGAACCAGCTCTAACTCCACAACCCCCAGGAGAGCCCTGTGCCCACAGCCATGCATAGGAAAGATTCTTGTTTTCACCTCTTTATAGGCAGTGGTGCTGCAATGGCATCTAACAGTAGCAAGACATTTCCAGGATGTTTGTTGAATACCAAGAATTCTGTTTACCGTAATTACTGCAGATATATGGTACCTTTAGGTAAGATGGGGGAGCAGTTATGTTCCATAGGGTTTGGGCACACTGTTTTAGAACAAACACTAAGAGAGCAGGGTTGTGGAGTTGGTGACTCCAAAAATAAATTGGGTACAGTCGTACAATGCAGGATGTGCTGAATTTGGGAAAGTTATGAAGTGCCCTATAAATGTCTGTTCCGTTTCAAGGATCTCTGCTTTTAGACCAGTTGAATCTGTGCTGCTCTTTATGTACATGCTCAGTAGTGACCTGTGCTGTGGAGTCAGAGGTTTAAGTGAGATAAATCTATGCTGCACATTATGTACATGCTCAGTAGTGACAAGTGCTGTGGAGTCGGAGGATTAGTTGAGATGAATCTGTGCTGCACTTTATGTACATGCTCAGTAGTGACCAGTGCTGTGGGGTCAGAGGTTTAGGTGAGATGAATCTGTGCTGCACTTTATGTACATGCTCAGTAGTGACCGTGCTGTGGGTAGAGGTTTAGGTGAGAGAATCTGTGCTGCACTTTATGTACATGCTCAGTAGTGACCAGTGCTGTGGGTCAGAGGTTTAGGTGAGATGAATCTGTGCTGCACTTTATGTACATGCTCAGTAGTGACCAGTGCTGTGGGGTTCGGAGGTTTAGGTGAGATAATTCTGTGCTGCACTTTATGTACATGCTCAGTAGTGACCAGTGCTGTGGGTCGGAGGTTTAGTGAGATGAAGCTGTACTGCACTTTATGTACATGCTCAGTAGTGCATGCTCAGTAGTGACCAGTGCTGTGGAGTCGGAGGTTTAGGTGAGATGAATCTGTGCTGCACTTTATGTACATGCTCAGTAGTGACCAGTGCTGTGGGGTCAGAGGTTTAGTTTAGATTAATCTGTGCTGCACTCTATGTACATGCTCAGTAGTGATCAGTGCTATGGGGTCGGAGGTTTAGGTGAGATGAATCTGTGCTGCACTTTATATACATGCTCAGTAGTGACCAGTGCTGTGGAGTCGGAGGTTTAGGTGAGATAAATCTGTGCTGCCCTTTATGTACATACTCAGTAATGATCAGTGCTGTGGAGTTGGAGGTTTAGGTGAGATGAATCTGTGCTGCACTTTATGTACATGCTCAGTAGTGAGGCAGTGCTGTGGGTCGGAGGTTTAGGTGAGATGAATCTGTGCTGCACTTTATGTACATGCTCAGTAGTAACAGTGCTGTGGGTCGGAGGTTTAGGTGAGATGAATCTGTGCTGCACTTTATGTACATGCTCAGTAGTGAGGCAGTGCTGTGGGTCGAGGTTAGGTGAGATGAATCTGTGCTGCACTTTATGTACATGCTCAGTAGTGACCAGTGCTGTGGAGTCGGAGGTTTAGGTGAGATGAATCACAATATAACCTCTCATTGTGTTTAAGCTATGTAATTGCGGTGTGTCTGGATATACCTTCCTTTGAACACACTCCTGACTCTGACTATGGTAATCAGCTATGGGATTATGGTATGCCCAGGTTTTCTAGTATTCATTATATCTAGGGATTTTTTCCTCCTGTTACTGAATTGGCTATATTGTGTTATGGTGTTTTTCTGCTTGCCATATGTTTTTGTGTCTTTTTATACACATCATTGTCATGTTATGTCTTATGTTTTGTCGCCTTATTGTGGCTTCAATAAACTTTTTATATTTTTGCAATGAAAATGAAAACTCCATTTTTTCTCCTGTTTTGTCGCCTTATCTAATGGAGATTTATGTAGTCATTTTGTGAAGAGGGTTCACAACCGCATTACTTTATAATCTGGATATGTGGTTATTAATGTAAAAACTTGCTGGGCATATGTTCTGCTCCCTTCACCATCAGCAACTGCACGGTGTTCCAGATACACACCAAAAAAAGCTACACCACATTCAGCAGTAACCCCTTGGCATTTGACTATTGCAGTCTTAAAAATTGGCAGAAGTGGCCAAATTAAGTCAATGCAAGCCAAATTCACAGAAATTTTTTTTTTTTTTTTTTAAAAAAGAAAAAAAAAAAAAAAAAAACATTGCTTGGCTGCCATAGTCTGAATCCTGATAGGGAAATCAACAGGATTTTTTTTTTTTTTTTTTTTGAGAAGACCTTTTGGACTCCACCTCAACAAATACATGCAGACTGATGACAATTTGTCCAATAAAATTTTCTGTGGAATCTTTGTTGAGTGGAAGTTGTTCCATTTAAGTGGATGCACACATTAAATGATCTATAGAAAGAGGGACACTGAAGTCATCTTTTGACATGCTGATGTATGTCATTTACATAGACTATGTGCATAAAAGAATGGCAGGGGCATGGATGAGCGAGAACAATATGCAGTCTAATCCCACCAAACAAAACCCATGATTATCAGTAAAACAAAAACCCAGCAAGGCCATTACCCTGGCACAGAGACAGGTATGTTGCTACTCCCTTCAGACATGTGAAACAGTTCAGAAGATAGTTACCCTGCAATGTGGAATATGTAAATAAATTCCCTGTGTAGTGATCTGAAATCACAAGACTTATCACATTATGAGGTTATAACTCTGGAACGCTTCAACGGATCTTCACGATTCTGAGATTGTTTTCTCATGACATATTGTACTTCAGGATAGTGGTAAAATTTCTTTGATAAAACTTTAGTTTATTTTTGAAAAAAAATGCCAATATGGTACTTCAGGATAGTGGTAAAATTTCTTTGATAAAACTTTAGTTTATTTTTGAAAAAAAATGCCAATATGGTGAAAATTTTGCAATTTTCAAACTTTGAATTTTTATTCCCTTAAAACAGAGAAATATGTCACAAAATAGTTAATAAACAACATTTCCCACATGTCTACTTTACATCAGCACAATTTCAGAACCAAAATTTTTTTTGTTACGAAGTTAAGGGTTAAAAGTTGACTAGCGATTTCTCATTTTTAAACGCCAGTTTTTTTTTTTTAGGGATGACCTCACATTTGAAGTCACTTTGAGGGGTCTGTATGGCAGATAATACCCAAAAGTGACACCATTCTAAAAACTGCACCCCTCAAGGTGCTCAAAACCACATGAGAAGTTTATTAACCCTTCAGGTGCTTCACAACAGCTGAAGCAACGTCAAAGGAAAAAAATGAACATTTAACTTTAGTCACAAAAATGCTCTTTTACAAACATTTTAATTATTTTCACAAAGGTAAAAGGAGAAATTGTACAACAACCATCTGTCCATTTTCTCCTGAGTACACCAATACCCCATATGTGGGGGAAAACCACTGTTTGGGCGCACAGCAGAGCTTGTAAGGGAAGGAGCACCATTTCAATTTTCAAACCAAGATTGGCTGGAATGGAGATTGGATGCCATGTCGCGTTTGGAGAGCCCCTGATGCGCCTAAACAGTGGAAACCCCACAAGTGACCCCATTTTGGAAACTAGCCTGCCTATGGAGCTTATCTAGATGTGTGGGGAGAACTTTGAACCCCCAAGTGCTTCACAGAAGTTTATAACGTAGAGCCATAAAAAAAAAAAAAACTACTGTTTGGGCACATGGCAGAGCTCAGAAGGAAAGGAGCACCGCTTGACTTTTTCAACGCAGAATTGGCTGGAATTGAGATCAGATGCCAAGTCACATTTGGAGAGCCCCTTATGTGCCTAAACAGCGGAACCCCTCCCCCCCCAAGTCTAACCCCAACACACCCCTAAACCTAATCTCAACCCTAATCATAACCCTAACCACACCCCTAGCCATAGTCCAAACCCTAACACTAACGGGAAAATGGAAATAAATTTTTAAAATTTTATTATTTTTCCCTAACTAAGGGGGTGATAAAGGGGGGGGGGTTGATTTACCATTAATAGCAGGTTTTTATGTTTGGCAGCTGTCACACGCTAAAAAAAAAAAAAAAAAAAAAGAAAAAAAAAAACCCTTATTGCAAAGAAAAGTAGTTTTTGCATCACCACATTTTGAGAACTATAATTTTTGCTTCTTTTGGCCCAGAGAGTCATGTGAGGTCTTGTTTTTTGCGGGATGAGTTGATGTTTTTATTGGTACCATTTTTGGGCATGTGACATTTTTTGGATCTCTTTATTAGGCTATGTGCACACGTTGCAGAATGGCAAATTCCGCACCTCCCTGCCGCAGGAAATCCGCATATTATAGGTATGCGTATTCCCGCTAAAAACTAGCGTTTTGCAAGCGTAATTAGCTTGCAGAATGCTAGCGGTTTACAAGCGATGTGATAGCTTGGTCACACGAGCGGCAAAACCGCTAGGAATCCGCAACGTGTGCACAGGCCCTTACGATTTTTGGGAGGTTAGAATGAACAAAAATCAGCAATTCATGAATTTCTTTTGGGGGAGGCGTTTTTACCATTCTGCATGTGGTAAAATTGATAAAGCAGTTTTATTCTTCGGGTCAGTACGATTACGACGATACCTCATTTATATCATTCATGTTTTGGCACTTATATGCAATAAAAACATTTATATAAAAAAAAAATTTGTATAGCTTTATTCTGCAAGCTGTAACTTATTTTTTCGCTGATGAATGGCAAACCGCTTTTTGCGGGACAAGATGACTTTTCTGTGGTACCATGTTTATTTATATCCGTCTTTTTGATCGCGTGTTATTCCACTTTTTGTTCGGCGGTATGATAAAGCATTGTTTTTTGCTTTGTTTTTATTTATTTTTTTAAGGGGTTCACTAGTGGGACAGTTTTATAGGGCGGGTCGTTACGGATGCGGTGATACCAAAGATATGTACTATTGGTTGTTTTTTTTATTTACATGAAGGAATGAATTTATTGGGGAATATTTTTTTTTTTTCACGTGATTTTTATTTTTTTAATTTTACTTTGTCCTAGGGTGGGACATCACAGTATAGTGTCAGATCGCTGGTGTGACAGTTTGTGCAACACTGTCAGACCAGCGATCTGACAGGCAGTGCTGCAGGCTCTCAGTGCCTGCTCTCAGCAGGCACTGAGGAAGCCATCTTGGATCCAGGGTCCTGCAGGGAGGAAGTCCTCAGAACAGCACGATCACATTGTGCTGTTCTGAGGGTCTCAAGGAAGCACGCAGGGAGCCCTCCCTGCGCAATGCTTCCCTGTGCCCCCGATACACTACGATCATGTTTGATCGCAGTGTGCCAGGGGTTAATGTGCCGGGAGCCGTCCGTGAACGCTCCTGGCACTTAGTGCCGGGTGTCAGCTGTGATAATCAGCTGACACCCGACCGATCGCATGTGACGTACTATCCCGTCCATGGTCATACGGGCCCAGGCACCATGGACGGTATAGTATGTCGGATGGCAGAAAGGGGTTAAATCAATTTGCCAGTTCTGCAAAATAATTTAGGGGCATGATCAGGTACAGAGGTAAGGGGGCTTGTGATGGACTCCAGAGAACACTCCTAAAGCACCTTGTCTGCCTTAATGTACATCTACACACGTGTTCCTATATAGGAGCCTGCTCCAGTTTTCTTATTCATCTGCTAGGAGGAGAAAAGTTAATGAGGAAGTGTCAGTTCTTCAGAACTACATTTCTAATACAAGGAAGTCATTCACATTCATTATCACGTCCCATAAAAATTTGTCATTAATGCAGAGCTCAAATTATTCTTTAAGGGGTTATCAACAGCCTCTTACTTCTGCATAAGAGCCATTGTAATGACATTACATCAGCACCTCGCACCTGTCCTGTATCAGGCATGAGGACGATGATGCTACATCCTGAGCATCCAATACGGCATGTCATCTGTCTCTCACCTCCCATGCATCAGACGCTGGAAATCCCGCAGCGCCATTATTAGACTTGCAGCAATTAAAGGCATTCTAATTAGGGCTTGTGTACACAAATATTGAGTAGTGATGAGCGAGATGTTCGGAGACCTATGGATTTTTTAGCATGATCCAAGACCCCTGAACAGGTCTGCATGTAAGTGGGCTGCCGCTAAGGGACAAGTGTTCCATACACAGGTTTCAATAGTCCTGCACTACAATTTTGCCATCATGAAAAGTGGTCGTGAATCCTGACATTGTTCCATTACACCACCACTGTCATAGAAACAAGTTTAACCCCTTGCTCCCACAGCCAATTTTCCCTTTACTTTTTTGAGAAATGCAGAGACAAGACTAATTTTGCCATTGACAGCCATATGAGAGCTTTTTTTTGCAAGACAGTCATTGTTCCAAGTGACAATTTTACTATACAATGTACTAAAAACAGAAAGATTCAATGTGGTATGAAATTGTGTGAAAAAAAATCCAAATAAACAAATAGACTTGTGCCATTGGATTTTGCGCCATTGTAGTAAAAATTACCTGGAAACCCGACACTCCAGGTGGGTAGGATTACAGCAGTGCTAGACATGTCCAGTTGTTTCTCATAGCAAAAAAAAAAATCATAATTCTCCATCTCCCATAAGGTTTATATTTTTTGCTGAGCTTATGGTGTTCTACATACCAATTTTATAGTTTTTGTTGCATTTTTAGGGAAGTGTGGTGACCCAAATACACCTCACAATTCTGGCTTTTATTTTGTTTATTTTTGTCAAGTTACTTACTAACATAGGCTGGACTTATGGATGCAGTGGTAGAACAAAGTTATGATTATTAACTAGATGCTGCAGAATTGTTATTACGATTACTACAAGTTGGTCACAAGAGCTGACAAGGTCGACTTTCAAACCTCAAAAACATTCAATGAAAAAAAAAAAAAAAAACTAATGAAAAAAAATTACGTACACACAGACACCCAAGTCAGAAAACATCTCCTAACTGACCAGTCAGACAGCCGCAGGCCAGCACCGAGTAAATATTGATCAGAGCACCAAATAGCTGGGTCTAGCTACACATAACCCAGACAGTCTCAAGGACGAGGAGCACGAGTTTCATTTCCCACTGAACGATTACATATCATTCACAAAGAAAAAAAAAAATACATACTTTTTATTTGGATTAAACAAGATAATAAAAACAGGAGAGAACAGATATTGCCATCCCATGTGTAACAGAGGAAATCCTGACATGTCAGGGGCCACGAGGACTTGAGTTTGGAAAATTCATCTGCAGTGAATTGGAGCGGGAGGGGAGGAATCTTCCCGCATCCTTTAAAGGGAATCTGTCACCCCATTTTAGCCATATCAGCTAAAGATATGACTGAATAGTGCGTCCCATAAGCAACCCATCGGTATGTAGCTTATATCCCGATACCCCCGTTTTGATAGCAAAATACCTTTGTAAAGTCCGGACTCATTTCTGTAAATCAGGGCGGTCCGGAGGGCAGGGATTTCTCTTCTCCCCCGCATCTCTTGCGTATGACAGTCTGAATCGCACAGGCGGCGTTCTGCTTCCCGCGATTGCACATTTCAAATTCCCCCCCGCACATGTGCAGTGTGCTTTCCCAACAGTGGCAAGAGCATAGAATCATTACAGCGCATGCGCAACTTTCCTTGCCGCGTGCTGCGTGGGGGGCTCCGTCGGCATTTCGTCATAGCCGTAAAGCCCCCCGCAGCTCCGCTGCTGAGACAGTGGCCTCCTGAAAGATGGCCAGCAGGGGCCTCTGGAAAGATGGCCGCTGGAGGCGGCGCATGCTCTGAGTCAGATCTCGGCTGCGAGATCTTGTCCCGAGATCACCGCACAGCAGAGTGAGGCTGCATCGGGACTGCCGCCATCGGATTTGTAAGTATGTTGCGACCATAAGACGCACCTGCATTTTCCCCCAAATTTTTTTTTGGGGAAAACAGTGCGTCTTATGGTCCGAAAAATATGGTAACTAATAGGGCATGTATTGGTGCACATGTGTTTCACCCTCATTATTGCTAGGAGTATGTCTGTATTCCAATGCCAAGTGTGGAACTTACAGAGAAAACCTACAATTGAAAAGATTGACACCTGTTCTGTATTGAAGACAGTTGTCATACAAATCAGGGCTCTGGAGTCTGAGTCCATTTTGGTAGAGTCGGAATAAAATGGACAAACTGCGATAAATAAATTGGGTACAGTAATTCAGTACAGAATGTGCTGTAAATGTTTTCCTAGCTTGGGAAAGTTATGTTCCTGATCTAAGGATCTCTGCTTTTAGTGGAGATGAATCTGTGCTGCACTTTATGTACATGCTCAGTAGTGACCAGTGCTGTGGGGTCAGAGGTTTAGGCGAGATGAATCTGTGCTGCACTTTATGCACATGCTCAGTAGTGATCAGTGCTGTGGGTCAGAGGTTTAGGTGAGATGAATCTGTGCTGCACTTTCTGTACATGCTCAGTAGTGAGGCTGTGCTGTGGGGTCGGAGGTTTAGGTGAGATGAATCTGTTCTGCACTTTATGTACATGCTCAGTAGTGACCAGTGCTGTGGGGTCGGAGGTTTAGGTGAGATGAATCTGTGCTGCACTTTATGTACATGCTCAGTAGTGACCAGTGCTGTGGGTCAGAGGTTTAGGTGAGATGAATCTGTGCAGCACTTTATGTACATGCTCATTAGTGACCAGTGCTGTGGGGTCAGAGGTTTAGGCGAGATGAATCTGTGCTGCACTTTCTGTACATGCTCAGTAGTGACCAGTGCTGTGGGGTCGGAGGTTTAGGTGAGATGAATCTGTTCTGCACTTTATGTACATGCTCAGTAGTGACCAGTGCTGTGGGTCGGGTTTGGTGATATCTGTGCTGCCCTTTAGTACATACAGTATGACAGTGCTGTGGTAGAGGTTAGGAATGAATCTGTGCTGCCCTTTATGTACATGCCATAGTGACATGCTGTGGGTCAGAGGTTAGTGAGATGAATCGTGCTGCCTTTATGTACTATCAGTAGTGACCAGTGCTGTGGAGTCGGAGGTTTAGGTGAGATGAATCTGTGTCTGCACTTTATGTACATGCTCAGTAGTGACCAGTGCTGTGGAGTCGGAGGTTTAGGTGAGATGAATCTGTGCTGCACTTTATGTACATGCTCAGTAGTGATCAGTCTGTGGGTCGAGGTTTAGGTGAGATGAATCTGTGCTGCCCTTTATATACATGCTCAGTAGTGACCAGTGCTGTGGGGTCAGAGGTTTAGGTGAGATGAATCTGTGCTGCCCTTTATGTACATACTCAGTAGTGACCAGCTGTGACGAGGTTGTGATGAATCTGTGCTGCACTATGTCATGCTAGGACAGTGCTTGGTCGAGGTTAGGTGAGATGAATCTGTGCTACACTTTATGTACATGCTCAGTAGTGATTAGTGCTGTGGGGTCGGAGGTTTAGGTGAGATGAAGCTGTGCTGCACTTTATGTACATGCTCAGTAGTGACCAGTGCTGTGGAGTCAAAAAGTCAGGGAAATTGAGGAGTCAGAGTTTTGAATTACCAACTTCACAGCTTTGATACACATTACTGTCTAGGACACAGAAGCAGACATCAATTGTCAGCCATATTGTATTAGTCCTACACATACAAGCCACCAACAGGCTGCAATTTTAGCTTATCTTACACAGCTGTCAGTTACTGGCTGGTTGTTTTACATCATTGCTCTTTGCACTGTATAATATAAATGTGTGGATACAATGCAGCCAGTCCAGAGAGACTGCCAGACAGGTCTCCTGAGATTTATGGGTGGCTGTGGATATAGTGGAGCTTTCCCTGTCTGTATCTGCCCTATGCCAATAAATGCATTCATCATTGTGCTCCTGACCTGCAGCTTGTAGAAATCTGCCTTTGAATCAGTCACCAATACAAGACAGTTCTGCCTATTCCATTTCTAGTAGACGCCGTCATTAGTGACTGCTCCGGGACCAGCACTCGGCTTGTAAGGAGCAGAACAATGGGGCTATGCAGGTGCTGGGAGAATTCCTGAATGGCAGAGTGAACACATTCCTGACAAGTATGACACAGTAAGGCGATGTGCCAGAGAGTGCTGGTTCACCCCGCTGGAATTTGGATTTTTCATCTCACCTCTGTCACATGACTACTTACTGAACTAAAAGCATGTGGAATTAAAGGGACTGACAAAACTGGACCCAGGAAGCTTGCAGCAATGTTTATGTAGTGCTGGTAGAAATCCAGGAGTGTGAGTGACACTACATACCAACAATACAGCATCAGTATTCAGGCATACAATGAGCACATCTGGCCATTCATAAGTTCATTAAAGTTGCCCTTTTTGAAGGCTGTAAAGACATTGGATGGGTGGGCTCAACATATGTACTGAGACTCTGCACTGGGCTCCTCCTCTGGGAAAGACTTTACTGACCACACAGGACAGGATCTGTCCTAAACATTTCCTGCTGAGGGACAGAATACAGCCATGTACACGCTCCTGACCAGGGTGCCAGTAGCCAGAGACCGCAGCTGGGATGTCACAAGTCTGCGGACCTGTCCATTCACAGAGCAGGAGCCATTGCTTCTCCCAGATCTGGAATCAGACACATCTTATATAGACAAATGCACAAAACTCAGGAAAGAAGTCTGAACCTCCATCTTCTCCCACGCACTGGCTGCGGATCCACTGATGGACCCATTGGAGCCCAGCTGGGATAGCCGACAGCCTTTGGAGAAGACATGAACATGAACGCTGCGGACCAACATCTGCACAGACTTATCCCACTGTGTGAAAATGGTAAATAAATGCCCCCTTACACATGAGGTCATGGCCTTACGGGTCCCGGTGACCATTCTGAGGTTTCCAAGCCCACCCATCACCTATAACGCAAGAAAACGCCCTCCGAGTACAGGAACGTAAAGAGCACAAACAATGGCCACCGATGCTGATGGGAAACCCAGGCCAGCAGGGGTTAACCTCTATTTGCTCAGGTTATTACACTGTGTGCACTTGTGGCACTGATCAAACACCACACAGAGCATGACCCCACAGCACCAAGATAATGCATACTCCCTGCTGCAAGAACACAAGCGAGCCAACAGGAGCACACTCAGTGAGCGGGGATAATGATGGGATGTAGTACCTGTCCTCAACACCTGCCAGGGACAATGCCCACCCCAATAGGGGAGACAGACAAGCTGAGAATCATGGGAAAAATGAATTAACATGCCCTCAAACAGGGCTGCACGCCACAGTGCGTCCATAGCGGGAGACGGTGACATACACACTACACAGGTAGCAGGTCTCACATGTACAGGCGGCCATGACACCCTACCAGTGCCCTGTCTCGTTACCGTGCGGCTCTGCAGGATGACGTCCCCGGTGTCAGCTGTCTCGCCCCCCCCTCCCCGTTGTCGGTTGCTGTCAGTCCGAGCTCCGGGTTCTTCCTTCCTCTTCACAACCACAACAACATGGCGGAAGCGCGGGCACGTCGGGAAGGCCTATAGCCGGGAGTTGGGAACGTCACGGTCACGAGAACGCTCACGCAAGGAGACACACCCACTGATAGGACAAGCGTGAACGCGCGGACACGCCCCTTCTCGTGTAAACGCAGCAGTGCTGATCCTCAGCCAAAGGCAGAAGGCGCTGGGGTGGGTGTGGCGCTGGTGGGCGGGGCTAACGTGTCGGGACTTCTACCTGTCACTGTCATCTGTCTGGGTTGTGGGCGGGGCTAAATACTGCACTAGGCGCGTAGCTCGGCCCCAAACAAACCGCTTAAAGCGACACTGCACCGACGATGTGCTCGGCTGTGCGAGGATCCTAGTGCATCATGTAGGGTTATTTAATTGGCTGGATGCCAGATAAATAGGTTGTGCACGATACATCTGGGGACCCGTCTCCCATAGCGACGCTCTAGCGATCCCAACAACAATACGACCTGGTAAGGATCGCTGCTACATGGTCGCTAGTAAGTTGTCAAACAGGTAGAGCTACTCAACGACGCAGCAATGATACGGCGATCCGTATAACGACCTCGGCGGTCGTTGGGACCTTGTCACAGCAGCTATTGTGACAAAGAAAGGAAAATCACGCCTGCGTCGCTGAGTTCTGAGTCGCCAATGAGGTCGCTCGTCGTTTTTATGGCGTCAAACACGAGGAATGCTGGCCAGCAGGACACCAACGATCAAAAAATGGCCCAGGACATTCCAGCACGATCAGCGATATCGCAGCGGGGTGCCGGTCGCCGCTATGTGTCATACGTAGCGAGATCACTGGCGAGGTCACAAAACCTGTGACGTTTCAGCACTCTCGCTATGTGTGAAGCACCCTTGACGCATGTATTTGGGGACCCTAAATACTTTCAGTACATGTTTTGCACCATTTGCTTTTACAGGCGGTTTCTTTCCACATTCAGGTCTGGAGTCAGATCTGAGAGGAGCTCAAATAGTAATGTGTGAGAAGGAGGACGACCCCTTTCATTTGTGTAGGGCGTGGAATAACCACAGCTGTATGCCCTAGGAAACAGCAGTTCTGGGGTCTCCTACCAGGCCTCATTACTCCCACCGATAACCATGGTGCAGATTACATGCTGGTTATCCGGAGGGGAGCGGCTCCCAGCCCACAGGGGCTTGTACAGACCCCACATGTACACAAGTAACTGAGGCTGGGCAAGTTGTGTAAAGAGACGAGCCATGTAAAGCGGGGTCCGGGCAGGTTCAGGACCCCACTAACCCTATATCTGCATTTTAGGCCATGTTCAGATGGTCAGTATTTCACAACAGCATTTGTAAGCCAAATAACTCTTCAAACCAAGCACAAGCGCTCTGTGCATCACTGTAGATGGCAGTGGGGCTTTGTTGAAACAGTCATTCTGTGCTGGCAGGGTCCTTTAAATCCAGTTTTATCTTTCATTTTTGAAGGCGATGCCAATAAAGTAGAGTGTTTGCTTCTCTTGGCACTATCAGTAAATGGTGTCTGTTATATTGCACATGTTGCTGCGTGCAAGAATTTTAATCAGTCTGTTTCACAAAAGTCTATAAAAAATAAATCTTGAATGTCCACATTTAGAATTGAGTATGCAAATTGCCTCTTCAGAGAGGAAAAGAACTTCAACTCTGGACAACCCCTTTAATAACTCCTTGGTGAGCCTTACCACATGACAGGAAGGAGTTTCCCCTTCCTCAGTACAAAGCATGAGACCTGAATTGGCTATGTTAGAAGCCTGACTGAGGTCTGAGGGGGTAAGGCCATTCTCCATAGTGAGAAACATGCCTGTGTAAGGAGACCTGGGCTGTAGGCCATACAATACTCCAATGGGAAACTAAGTGCCACTTATTGGAAGTAGCAAATAGTACTCACAGCCAAATCAGATCTCATGCTTTGCACTAAGGTGGGGCAACAGCCTGAAACATCTGCAAGTTGAGATTTTGGTTTGGCTTTCATCCTGTGACAAGGCTCATTATAGATTTTTTTAGGATTGATACTTCTAATAGGTGGCACTAAAGTTCAAGTCCTCTTCAGCTCTTAAGAGAAAATGTACACATTTAATTTCCCACAGGAGCATTGTATGGCCTTTAAGTCTCCTTATATATACACACAAACATGTTGCTCTACAAAGAAACATTAGACCCCATTTAGAATTGGAGATGGGGAGGTATGAGTGAGTATTAGAGTAGAACTCAGAGTATTAGATTTCTGGCTAAAGTTATAGCCAAGTCTGTCATACAGACTGCCACATCTATCAAGAGATTTAGATGCTTCCCGCCTGGCAGGAATGGGTCATTGCCAGAAATGGGACACAGCCTGAGAGTTTTGTGACAGCTTAAAAGAAGTACACCCATTTTATTTTCCTTAATGTATGTATTAACATTTTCATCTGCCACCTCTGTCCAGTACCGACCTGGTCACACTGCACAGCTTGTTGGGGGCTCAAGTCCACCATATAATTTTATAAGTCAGGGCCTTCTCATTTAGTGCTAATAGTTAGGTTTTTTTTCAGGGGCTTTGCAATACGCTATTCTACCTTATTACCCTGTGAGCATCACTCCACCTCAGGAACACCAACAACCAAAAAAATTAGCAATAAACAAAAAAAAAAAAAGTCTATATAGATAAAACATGGCAGATTAAAAAAACAAAAACTGAATACTCAGGGAAGCATGAGATAAGAGCAAAAACTGGGCCCCTATGCATGACATAATCAGCTAGATTCCACCCCCATAGCAGACAAACCAGCAGCTACTCACCAACACAGGTCAGAAAACTAAGCACTGCAGGATGTGGCAGCCCCCCTTGATAAAGGCTGATTTATCACAGGTGCGAAATACTGATGACACCACTCACACTACAATTCATGGAGGGGGTGGTCGCCTGCTATTAGAATTGCAACTGAAAAGTTTCTGTCCTTTTAGGCCTCTTTCACACATCCGTTGTGCGCCTCACGGCACCCTCCGTCATTTTTTTTCCAACTGCATCCGGCGAAATGTAATGCCGGATGCGTTTTTTTTTGCATTGACTTTCATTAGCGCCGGATGGTCCGCATGTCATGCGTTGTATCCGTTTTTGTCCGGATCCGGCGGAAATGTACATTCCGCGGCCGGACACAACGCAGCATGTAACGTTTTTATTTTTTGCCGTAGCCGCCTGATGTGCCTGAAGCGGCGCATCAGGCGGCCGGAAACAATAGAATTCAATGGAACCGGATCGACTTTTGTGCAATCCGGCAAAAGTCTGATCCGGATTCTGGAAATCGAGGTCTACTACACTACTACTACTACTACTACTACACTACTACTACTACTACTACTACTACATTTTCCAGTGTCTCCGGGCATCAGAAACCCTCTTTTTCTGGGTTCAAAAGTTCAGGTCGGATCCAGCAAAAAACCGGATCCGTTTGCATCAGTTTTTTTGTTTCAGCGCCGGATCCGTCCCTTCAGGCATAGGACGGATCATGCCTGATACAAAAAGACGGATGTGTGAAAGAGGCCTAAGGCCTAATGCCTCTTTCACACATCCGTCTTTTTGTATCAGGCATGATCCGTCCTATGCCTGAAGGGACGGATCCGGCGCTGAAAACAAAAAACTGATGCAACGGATCCGGTTTTTTGCTGGATCCGACCTGAACTTTTGAACCCAGAAAAAGAGGGTTTCTGATGCCCGGAGACGCCGGATTGCACAAAAGTCTGATCCGGTTCCATTGAATTCTATTGTTTCCGGCCCCTGATGCGCCGCTTCAGGCACTATCAGGCGGCTTCGGTAAACAAAAAAAAACGTTACATGCACCGTTTTGTCCGGCTGCCGGAATGTACATTTCCGCCGGATCCGGACAAAAACTGATACAACGCAATGACATCAGGCACGATCCGGTGCTAATGAAAGTCAATGGTAAAAAAACGCATCCGATACCGGATCCGTTTTTTTAGCAACACGCCGAATCATGCCTGAAGTCAAAAAACGGATGTGTGAAAGCAGCCTTAGTGTAGGGTTTCTAAAGACATTAAGGACCCTTGACATGGGTTGCTTGCATAGTTTTGCCAAAGTATCGACCAGTGTCACATACATATAATATAGATTTGACTGTACATTTTTCATTTTTATGCAGAATGCAGCCAGTGGGGTGCACTTATATAGTGCTGGGCAGCATCACTGTGCATTATCTGTGTGACTGGCACCTTTTATAAGCCGTATCTGTGTTCGCTTCTAAGGCCTTGTTTACACATTCAGTATTGGGTCAGTATTTATATCAGTATTTGTAAGCCAAAATCAGGAGAGGAACAATCAGAGGAAAAGTATAATAGGAACATGTCACCATTTCTGTATTTATCACCCACTCCTGGTTTTGGCTTACAAATACTGATGTGAAATACTGACCAAATACTGAACGTGTGAACATGGCCTACGACCATGTTTACAATCAGTATTTGGGCGCGTTCACACTGTCAGTATTTGGTCAGTATTTTACCTCAGTTTGTGTTAAGGCCCCGTCTCACATAGCGATACACCAGCGATCCCGACAACGATCGCTGGTGTGTCGCTACATGATTGCTGCTGAGCTGCCAGGCAGCTCAGGCAGCGATCAGGACAGCGACATTGCGGGTAACGTCACCTAGGTACCCGCAGTGTACGTTGGATACCAGCCCGCTGATGCAGGGAGCTGGTAACCAAGGTACACATCGGGTTTCCAGGCGCTGCGCGGTGCCTGGAAACCCGATGTGTACCTTGGTTAACAGCTCCCCTGCAGCAGCACGCTGGTATCCAACGTACACATCGGGTTTCAGGCACAGCCCCGCGCTGGAAACCCGATGTGTATCTTGGTTACCAGGAGATCACTGGTCTCCTGCCTGTCACACGCAGCGATGCGTGCTGGCCAGCGGGAGACCAGCTATAAAAAAAAGTCCAGTCATTTCTGACACGACCAGCGATTCACAGCAGGGGCCTGATCGCTGGTACGTGTCAGCCATAGCGAGATCGCTGCTGAGATCGCTGTTTAGCACCGATCTCGCTAGTGATCTTGCTATGTGTGACGGGGCCCTAAGCCAAAACCAGGAGAGGAACAATCAGAGGAAAGTATAATAGAAACACGTCTTGTATTTATCACCCACTCCTGGTTTTGGCTTACAGATACTGATGTAAAATACTGACCAGATACTGATAGTGTGAACGTGGCCATATACTAGGCAATCCGTCCCTTCATGAAGTGGAAGGTGTGGGAGTGGTTGTTTCATCAGTATTTTGCATCTTTGTTGCTTCCACCTTTTATCAAGGGGTGCTGCTGCATCCTGGAAGATAAAAACAAAATGAGCAAATACCCTGCAGTAAGTAAATACATAGTAATAGAGCAGGAAAATAACTCAGGGGCCTGCTCTGCCCTTATCTGTGACATCTGCTGACAGTGAGGTGACCTACAAGAGTCAGGTACCGTCCCGATTAGGGTACACCTTGACGTGGTGGGATAGCTTTTAAAATTTTAACAAAACAATGTTAACTAAGCACCCCATGTTCTTTCCATGTACTATTACTATTTGCTTACTTCAGGGTATATGCTCCTTTTGTTTTTATCTTAGATTCTGCTTGTTTCATGACCAGTGTGAATACACACCTATGCCTTGCACTTACACCATGTGCTCTGGCTCCATTATTTTAGATCCTGTAAGTGCATTAGTTTCCTGACCTGTGTTGGTAAATGAAGCTGCCTTTTTATGTTTTTTTTTTTACATTTTGTGTGCTTTTGCTTTTAAATTCCACACTATAACAAAAACCTCTTCTTTTACACATGGCTTTATTAGTGATTCCTGTGGCGATTTTAAGGTCAGATCAGAAATTCTTGCAAATAACGTTATAGTTTGAACGTATCATAAGGTCTCATTCAAATACCCATTTTTTTGTTATACGTGAAAAAGAAAACTGATTTCCATTAGTGTGCTGGATCAGATTTTCATCAGCGTTTAGTTAGTGCGTCCATTTTTACTATCGGTAATTTTTTTTAGATGGCAAAAAAATTAAGTTTCTTCTACCACCAGCTACAATGTTAAAATCAGGCGACACGCAGACTAGATACAGATGGCTTCTGTGTGTTTGCCATATTTCAAAAGACCCATGGACTTGTATGGGTGATTTTGATCTGTGACAAATCAAGAATAAACATGGCTTTTAGTCTTTTTTATGCTAATTTAAAAAAATAATACCACGTCAGATAATGCTATTATCCTGCAGATATAGGGTTAATCTGGAAGTTAATAGCGTTATGACGGTGCCCAGAAGCTGTACTGAAAGTGTGACACCCGGGAGTAGATGAACTTTATTCCTCCCAGGAGCCGCCAGCTTTCAATCACAGGCCGGCGTCACACTAGCGAGTTTGATGCGAGTTAGTTGCACGACTTACTCGCATCAACACCCGGCACGGCTGCCCGCTCTTGGACCAGAGTGCGCGGCGGCATAGAAATACATGCAGCCGCACACTCTGGTCCGAGAGCGGGCAGCCGTGCCGGGTGTTGATGCGAGTAAGTCGTGCGACTAACTCGCATCAAACTCGCTAGTGTGATGCCGGCCATACAGGTGTGACGGCGCAGCTACAGTCATCTCACAGCTGTATGAGCGGCGGCTGTAAGCATGCGCTGGTACTGACTGACAGCTCTGCACTGAGGCACTATTGGGTTCGCTGTCAGTCCGTGCCGGGGTGTTCTTACAGCCACTGCTCAATGTGTACTGAGTAATGACTGTAGCTGCGCCGTCACACCTGTATGACTGAAAGCTGGCGTCTCCTGGGAGGAATAAAGTTCATCTCCCGGGTGTCACAGTTTCGCTACAGTGGCCGGTCACCTTCCTAACAGTAGATTGACCCCATATCTGCAGGTCAATAGGGTTATCCGACCTGACAGGTTCCCTTTAAGTTTTTTTTTAATCAACTTCATGGATTTAAAAAAATTCAGTTTTAATACAAAATAAATGTAAAACCAAAAACACAATTATTGCATTTTTTTCACCATTTCACCTTCATTGGATTTTTTTCCCCAATGTTTCAGTACGTTATATTGTAAAATGAATGGCGTTATTAAAAATTACACCTCATCCCGCAAAAAAACAATCCCTGATACGGCTGCATGGACAGAAAAGTAAAAGAAAGTGGCTCTTGCAAGAAGGTGAGAAAAACTGAACCACAAAAAGAAATATTATCTGTGTCCTTGAGGGGTACACATCATTGTCATGTAGCAGTGCCTTACTATCAAACTGTGTGAGGAACGAATCTGGGGGCTGCAATACCGGTATCGATTGTGGCCCATCTCTCCCAGAGAAAACCACTGTAATATATGAAGGGTTTAGTGACTATTTGTTTTAGGAGGGCATTGTCTTTACTTTCCACTTTAATTGTTAATGTTGACATCACGTTACAATAACATGGAATATGAATGACAGTATAAAACAGAAAAACACATGGAAAAGGGATCTTCTATAAGGAATCCTATCCACGGACATGTAAAGACAACAGGGGAGGGGAAGGGCAAGATTTCCTGAGAGAAAGGTGGGGCAGGGTACCACAGCTACAACACAGACGTTTCTGAGACATGGTTGGCAGCCATCATGCCAGAGACGGACTACGATAAGATGGCGTCTGTGCAGACTCCAGCGCTGGATACAGTGAGCCCTCTAGTGACCAGAGGGACATCCCGGTCAGACATCACTTCTGGTCCGGCGGTGCGGTGCAGCTGTCGGCAGGTTGCAGGAGAAAGCTGTGTGCGGACCTTACGTCTTCTGCTTGGGAAACCGCAAGTGACAGGTGACATGTGGTTGTCATGTCCGGGGGGAGACTCCGCCGATCACTTCTGCCTCCACTGATAGAAGCTGGGACCATTACATGCTAGTGACATTACATGGCGTTTCCACCTTATTCATCTCTGTTTAGAACTAATTAAAAGGTTTTATTTATTTCTAAGCCCCCCAAAGGCTATATAATTCCTGTGGATCCAGGCAGGGTATATAAGCCTCATCAATCACTTATCACTGGAAAGAGTGACAAGTGGTGGTACTTCCAGCTGGGAAGCATAGGGGGCAGTGTGCCTCCCCTAAGACATGGGCCTGGGTGTAGATGACTCATGCATTCACAGTGGTAATGTGATGGGTTAGTTAGACACTGGTCGGACAGAGACAAACATGGGTGCACCTAGCAGTTGGACGTGGCTGGAAGCAGCAGTGATGCTATTGATTAGTGTGCCACTATATGGCAGACAGGTGGGGTTCTGTTGTGTTTCCACGATCAAAGGGAATCTGTCACCAGGGTTTTGCCACCTAATCTGAGAGCAGCATAATGTAGAGACAGAGACCCTGATCCCACTGATGTGTCACATACTGGGCTACTTGCAGTAGATTTGATTAAATCACAGTTTTATCAGCCGGAGATGATCACTAGAGGCCAGAGACCCACACATTTGGGGATACTGGCAGCTCTGTGTTGCAATCTCACACACAGGTTGCAATCCAACACCATGAAAACCATTACAGTGATGTCGCAATGTGCCCCATGTCCCAGTGTAGCCCTGGCATTAATGTTGCCTTATTACCTTTGTGTTGCTTGGCACAAGCCCTTATCTCACTAAATCGTCTTTCAAACAGGCATATTTGTAATCTATATTTCATCCGATTTTGCTACTGTAAACCAATAGGGGTATTTGCATGGCCTTTTATATGTCCTTTCCTAAAAGCATGTGTTACCGACTTTAATTTTACTGTTAGAATATCACATGTGAAGTCTATGAGAGTGCATAAAGGGGTTGTCCGGGCTTCTGATAAGTCTGCAGTCACCTAGATAGACTACAGGCTTTTATCAAACAAAGGGGATTGCACAATTTTATTCATTTTCTAACTTGGGACAGGTCGTTACCAGATCAGTGGGTACGGGGTCCTGAGACGCTCACATGTGTACTGCTCAGAAAGCAGGAGCGTTGTACATGGCTCCTAGATTTTCTACTTTCTGAGCAGCGCACATTTGACAAGTGTTTTGAGTGGCGCTCTCAGGACCCAGACCTTCCTGAACGGGAAACTTCCTATAAAAAAAAATAAATAAAAAAATTCAGCTACGCTTAAAATGCATATACATCAATATCCTATCAGTAATCGTTTTTGCATTCGTTGCTAATACTTTGTTATAACTATGACTCGACAGCTGACCAAATACTGATGCATCGTGTTTAGATTTTCCTTATTGTGGATCCGTATTACACACACAGAATAACAAATAAAGCTCACCTTCCGTCTGGGTACTCGCCAGTGTACACACACTAATTACATAGGAGTAATGTATACTAATTAAAGCAGAATGACCTGACAATAGTAGGTGGCGTATTCCTGATATTTTATTAGCATGCTGCCCCTTGCACATCACAATATCTCATGATTATTATGGTACCACTCATTCATTTGTGCACTTGTGGATGGTTACCAGTGTGCTTTCTTCCCAGGATGCCAAGCCTACCACTAGATGAGCGACAAGTGACCCTGAAAGGATCCGGTGACTGGGAGGTTACGCACAATACCTGCTCTAGTAAGATATCTGCATCTTGTATATGTATTTTGCATGGTTAGGGATGCTTGTTTTTTTTTTTTTTTTTTTTTTGGGCCAGAAAATATTCAGCAGATTAACTTTCTAAAAATATCTATTTCATATTTTCACATGAACACGATGACTACACCTTATCAATATCCCAAAAGGCTGCATACAATCTATACCTCCCTCTTAGATTGGAGCGGCTCCTCTGATCTCAGCCCTGAGTCCACTACCAGTCTCCTGAATTAAATATTGTCAGGAGATTGCTGCAGCCGTTGCTGCAGCCTTCAATATAACATCAGATCAGAAAAAGGACAGTATCATGTTTAACTCTGTTAGGCCGCGTTCAGTATTTGGTGAGTGTTTTACCTCAGTATTTGTAAGCCAAAACCAGGAGTGGGTGATAAATACAGAAGTGCTGACGTGTTTCTATTATACTTTTCCTCTGATTGTTCCACTCCAGGTTTTGGCTTACACATACTGAGGTAAAATACTGACCAAATATCGGCTGTGTGAACGTGGCCTTAGGTATGAGCATATTCTCCTCCATATTAAGTACCTAAGTGGTTTTATAGGGAATCTGTCAACTGATTCATGCTGCCAAAACCTCGGGCAGGATTAATCAGATCCCGGCTGCATTATTGCATCTGTATATACCAAGTATATTTTTCTCTAGAAGATCGGTCCGGAGGCAAGAGTACCCCGACACCGCCCCAGCCGGCATCTCCCAATGCTTGATAGTCTCTCCCATAGAAGAGACCTGCCAATCACCTGGAGTGGTGCAGAGAGAGCCTACCCAGCGGGCAGGGCTCCCCAGACTTGTCTCATCTCCAGCCCCATCTTCGAACTGTTTTCTCGGAAAGCAACACATGAATATATTCTTGGCTGCGTTTGTGCCGCCAGGCTCTTGATTGCTCACCGTGGTTTGGACCGCATGAAGCAGGTGACCGGTTCCCTATAAGCGGTTTAAAGGGCATCACTCTTCAACCCTTCAGCATGAAATGATTTTATTTCTCTTCAACCCTTCAGCATCAAAGCCGCATGACAGCCAGACATTTTATAGTGTATTCTCCTCCACCGGGGTCCTGTGCTCCTGCGCTCTTGGAGGAGTTTTTGGAAAGGGTAGACTTCATTCTGAAGGATCTAAAGTTCCTGCTGGCCCTGCCTCATGATCTTTTCTGGTGTCAGGTGAGGAGATGCCATGTTTCTTCCAGTTTTATTACTTGTATTACTGTAGTGGTGTTGTCTCCATTATTTTATTCTTTGGCTTATGTCTCCAGGTAATATACGATGAGTCCCTTCAAAAATGCTTGGATTCCTTTCTGAGCTGTGCGCCCCGAAGATTTGATCGCCACATCCCTTTCCCGCCTGCGGTGCAGCAGGTACATGATGAACTCCACCGCCATGTTTTTCTCACGTTTTTGAGGATGTCTACACACAAGGAGTCCAAGGTATCTCTTTTGCTGACTTTAAGCTTATAAGATTGATTTTAGAAGTGTGTAAAATGATTTATTCCTCTTATGTTCACGTCTACATGCACACAAAATCATCACAACCCAGAAAACTGAACACAATACGGCCTTGAAAAAAGTTTACCTCCCACCTTTTGATGTCTCCTGTGCGCAAACCATCTGAACGTGGTAACATTTCTACATTATTAGATTATTTACAATTCCACAATCCAATTTTGGGGAAAGATAAAAGGAAAAAAATATTTTTGGGGAAGAAATGCATAGAATGTCACATTTTATGAATTACAGAGTAAAAATAGCAAATCAATGTGTGCACCATGTGTATGCACCAACGTCTCTATATCTATAAAATCCTGTGCTGAAAAAAACACGGAGGCAGCAGCCATGCAACATCTGGCCTTCACTTGCAAATTTTATAAAAAATAATGTGTGTGTGATATATTTTGGTAAATCAAGCAAAAAAGGGAGACAATACACTGTCAAAGGGAGCGCTAAGAACACACGGACAATGCAAAAATTTATTTAGCCAACAACGCGTTTCAACGGTAACCCATCTTCATCTGGTGGCAGTTTATTGTCAAGAAACAGGAAGGGGTATATATACAAAGAATGACCAATCGCATGATCAAAGTACACTCCCTGACAGAAGTTATGTCGCTTATCCGTGATATGTAAATAAAAGCTTATAACCTGACGTTAAATTCATCCATTGGTTGTATAAATTATTCTTTTGAAAGCTGAAACCCTCTGAAATGTGGTTTAGGTTAAGAAAATAAATTGGCATCAATGCAGAAATATTGATCATTTAATGGACACAGAATGGTCAGATTATGGCAAGACAAAAGTTTTGTCGCTCACAGAAAGTAATGTGATATTCAAACAAATAATTAACTTAAAATACAAATATATGTTGCATAACATTGGTAAATGAAGTTGTGGTGCTATTAGAGTCAAATTTAATATTTTGTGTGACTTCCATGAGCTTGAAGGCCCCAGCGACGAGAGGTGAGTATGTCTTTTTTTTATTATTATATTCGCAGCAGCATATGGGGGCACAATCTATGGAGCATCTTGTGGGGCATAATATATGGGGCATAATATATGGGGCATAATCTGTGGAGCATAATCTGTGGAGCAGCATATGGGGCATAATCTATGGAGCAGCATATGGGGGCATAATACATGGGGCAGCATATGGGGCCAATCTATGGAGCATCTTGTGGGGCATAATATATGGGGCATAATCTGTGGAGCATCTTGTGGGGCATAATATATGGGGCAGCATATGGGGCATAATCTGTGGAGCAGCATATGGGGCATAATCTATGGAGCAGCATATGGGGCTCCTGATTCAATGTGGCTATTCAAAAACATTTAACCTACTTTAATTTTACTTTTATTGGTATCTATTTTTATTTTTAAAATTTACCAGTAGCTGCCTCATTTTCCACCCTAGGCTTATACTCGAGTCAATAAGTTTTCCCAGTTTTTTGTGGCAAAATTAGGGGGGTCGGCTTATACTCGAGTATATACGGTAATTGTTTTTATTGTATAAAAGCGCCAAAACAAAAAAAATATATAAATGAGGTATCGCTGTAATCGTACTAACCCGAAGAATAATATCAATTTCTCTATCGCTTCATTGGGGGACCAGGTAACCATGGGTATATGCTGCTGTCGCTAGGAGGCTGACACTATGCAAAAAAGGAAAAAAGTGGCTCCTCCCCGGCAGTATACACCCACCGACAGGCACTAAGTACCTCAGTTTGTGCTTAGTGTCTGTAGGAGGCGGACCTGGATCTCCCCTGATCCGCAACTAATCCCTTTTTCCTTTTCAGGTTTTGTTGTGTTTTATTAATCTTTTCTCTTTGTTTTTCAGATACAGCCATCAGGGAATCAGGGTTGTAATTTCTCACCCTGCCTTCCCATTATGCGGCTGAGCGAGCAGTGTGGTGTCACCCACATCGCAACTCTCAGGCCCGCAGGCAGGACCCTATCCCCTTCACCCTCACAGGTTCTCCAGGGTTGATACCGGTGGCTGGTCCTTGCCATTTCCCTCCTCACCCCTCTCCTCGGAGAGGGCTGAGAGGAAGACGTGGTCACCGGCTGTGACCTTCCCCCTTTCCCTGAAGGGTCGAGGCCGTCTTCTACAATGTCCAGATTCAGTGTGGGAAGAAGGATGCGTCTCCAGCGACCCTCTTCACCCAAAGGCCCCTGAGCGATCCTCACCCTCCTCAGCACGTGGAGCTGGGCAGCTCAGGCAAGAAAAGCTGGTGCGACCTGGCCCCCCACACACTTCAGCCAAACCCCACATCGCGCTAGA
>JARQOD010000001.1:730423178-730450386 GCA_033576555.1 Oophaga sylvatica
CCTGCTGGTTTTTGCCCCGGGATTAATGGCCGGGCCTTTAAACTCAGTACTCTCGAGCCGGGTGGAAAGGGTCCCTGGGAAAGTAATCCCCGATCCGGTAACCGCCGGGGACTGGCGAGTAGAAAATCCCTCCGCAACAAGCCGGCGTGGCCATCGGGACGACAAGGCCCGGGAAAAGCCTTCCTTTTTTGATTTCCCCGAATGACCATTGGGATCGGGGAAGTGGAAAAAAAAAAAAAGGGGGGGAGAAAACGGCCCGGGGAAGTACACACGTCCAGACGAGGCGAGGACCCGGGGGAGGGCTACAAACCCGGCCGGGGTTCACCCTGGGGCCAGGGTTCAATCGGGATCCCCACCGGAAATTTTTGAAAAGACTTTTCCGGGGGAAGACACCTTCCTGAGGCAAAGCTCGCGGCTGAAAATCCCCCCCAAATTCTCTACCCCGGGAATTTAAAAAACTGCAGAGATGAGCGAGTGATTTGTCTCCCACGCAAAAGGGCGACTTCGATCACGTTTTTCGCGATTCAATGGCCGGGCCTTTAAAATTTTCAGTACCCGGCTTGGTGGAAAATGGGTCCCGGAAAAAAGTAAACCGGCCGATCCGGTAACCCGGGGGGACGCGGGGGTAGAGTACTAACCCGATATAACTGGCGGGCCAGGGGGGAGCGACAGGATCACCGGAACCCCTTCCCTTTGATCCCAAGACCATTGGGAAACGGAATGGGGGAAAGATATAAGGGAAAAACTGGTCCCTTGGAAGTATACACGCCGGACGAGGCGAGGGACGGGGAGGGGGGCTAAAAACCCCCGGGCCCTTGGGGGTTCAGCCTGGAGGCCATGGGGTTCACACGGAGTCCCACACTGGAAATTTAATAAAGACTTCCGGGGGAAGAGACCACCTTGGGCTAAGCTCTGGGGGCTAAAAAATCCGCCCCCAATTTCCTACTGGGGAAAAAACTGCAAGAGAGCGGGATTTGTCCGGCCCACTGAAAAATCTTAAAATTCGCATCGTTTTTCTGCTTCCTGCCCCTTGGCGATTGATGTACCCAAAAGCCGGTGTTTTCTGACTGGCCGGAGGGGACCCCCGGCCAAAAGATGAGAAGTGATGAAGACCACCTTAATCCCGGGATCCGAAATTTTTATCGGGGGCGGTTCCTTCCAACCACCCCTGAGGTGGGTGACAAAGTCGCACCCCATCCGATAGGCGGAGGGTGGCCACCACCATGTACAGGAAGAAAAAAATCTTCCCGATTAAATACATTTTGCCCCCCACCACCTTGGGCCCTTGATTTGGATCCAGAAAAACGGGACCAAAAGGGGCGGGATTTTACCCAGGCTGAGATAAAGGGGGTTTTTGGAGAGACGGAGGTAAAATTGGGAAAGGTAGCCCGATGGTGCCCCATTTTGCCCGGGGCCGGCGGCGAACCGAAAGAAGGGGGGGCCAGAAAAAGTTTGGGGCTCCCGGGGGTTTAAGAGGAGATCTTGTCCGGGGGGGAAAATTCCCAACCCTCGGGAAGTTCAAATCCCCCAAAAGGAATTTCCCCGGGGGGACTTGGAAAATTTCTCCAATTTACTACCAACCAGGGGGACAGAGGTCGAGCGACACAACGCTTTCCGCACAACCCCATCATGGCCCTGACAGAAGATCGCCAGGAAAGGGGTTGAACCCCACACCCGATGTAAAAAAGACAGAGGGGGAGCCATACCTTTTGAAACCGGGGGGCTGTACCAGGGGGAATGGCAAGCATGAATTGAAAAGTTGCTCCAACCGCAAAGCGCAGGAATTTTTGAGATTTTCAAAGATTTTGGGAAGTGGGGAATGCGTCCTTATGTCGATTGCGCAAGGTATTTTCCCCCTTCCAGAGAGGCGATGACGGAAAGGGGGTACCCTCCTGAAATGGCGCACCGGCAAATTTTCAAGCTTTTAGGGCTGGTTGGGCCATGGGTTTTTTCCCCCCCTTTGGGAAAAACCCCAAAAGGGGGGTAAAAACCCTTAACTTTTTTTCCCGGGGGGAACCGGAACGTGACGGCCCTTTTGGGGGCATAATAGCCGGTAAAAGGGGGGGCCCCCTTGGTTTTGGGGAAAAGGGACTGAAAGAAGCGCGTTGGAGGGGGGATAGAACTCGATTTTTTATCCGGGAAGAACGAATCTTTACCCTCGGGGGTGAAACCTCAACCCCACTTGGGAAACAAAAAACAGGCGGGGGCCCCCTACCTGCCGTGTCTTCCGACACGGGAAGAGTCATGGAAAGAATTTTCAGGAAGGGGGCCTTCTTGGGTCTGGGCGAGGGGAAACTTTTTCCGGGTCAGAAGGGTTTAAAAGAAGGGTGTGAAACCCCTGCCCCCCCGTGGGGGGCGTGATCCTGGCGGAATGGGAGGGGTGACCAGCCTGTGGTATTGCGAAAAGGGCAAACGAGTCAAATTGGCTCCGAAGGGTCACTCGCCCACGTTGGGGGAAATTTGCTTTTCCCCCCAGTAGCATTTGGATAACTGATCAATTTATCTCCAAAAAAACACCCAACTGATAGGGGGTGGAGCAAGGATTTCTTCGACGCAGAATCCGCCCCTTCCAGCCACAATGCCTTCTGATGTAACAGCGTTGAGGCTGCAAGTGCGGCAAATTAGCCAACTGGGAAGCCTAAAAATCTCCCCGGGGGGATAAGAAGGGGAAACATCACCTCGGATGGCACTATTATTCCTAATGTTTTTGCTATGGCCTCTCCCAAGGTACCAAGTCTAGCAAACACTGGGGCGAAAAGGGAATAAGGGGCCCAGCACCCGAAACTGTTTGGCCATCGAATCTGCCGACGGGGATTTTTAAGGAAGATCCACCGCAGGGACAAAAGGGTTTTTGAAGCGGTTTTTGGGGGGCGGATCCTGCGGGGATTCTTTCCACCCAGTCTCAAAGATGAAAAGGGTCCCGGGTTTTTCTAGGGCTTTAGACCCGAGAACGCTTATCGGGGAGATTCTTTGCCTCAAGGGGAAACAGAAAACCCAAATTTTGGTTAAAAAAAAAACCTATGGGCCATTTTGTTCATTAAAAGTCACCAGGTTTGGATTAGTAGGGGTTTCGCATTCCAAATGTGATTAACCGTTCAGGGGGGAAAATCTATAGACCCCTGGAATCGGGGAGTTGGGTTGGGCCACATCAACTCATTCTGAGCATGCTCCCTCCCCCCCCTTGGAAAGGGGGAGTGAGCCCGGGGAGTGGCGGATGCTGAAGCTGGGTTTCAGCAGGAGGGCCCCCGGGACTTTCCCTAGAAGGATTACTTTTTTTTGCCGCCGCCCCTTTTCCGGGGGAAACCTTTGTGGCGAAGGACCCCACAGGGGGTGGGGCGCCTTGGTGGCGGAGGAACCTAAAAGGATTTGGGGCCTTTTGCGAGAGAAGCCAAATTGCGCCAAAAAGCAGCCCAACCCGGGACAGCACGCTTTGCCCACAGAGGGGGAGGCTCTTTAGGTTCACCCCCCGACAGAGGGAGGGGGATTTTTTCCGGGTGGGAAAACTTTTCATGCGGTAAGACAACTCACCGGTGCTCTTTCTCTTTTTTTTCCCCTTTATTGGACTAATGCTTTTTTTTTTTAAAAAACTGCGAACGCCTGCTGAAAAGGGTTGAGGGGAATTCCCTCCTGGGTCACAGTGAGCGCACTGAGGGATATCCCGCAGGGAGGGGTTAATCTGGGGCGAGGATAAAATACCGCAGGGGGGGGTTAACCCCGGGCGCGGGGGTTAAAGCCGGCGAATAAAAGCAAGTGTCCTGCCTTACTTGGCTATTTAACTCAGTCCAGCGTGCCCCCAGAAAGGCTTGCACCACGGAGGGGAAAAAAATCGTTCCCCCCAAACTCCTGAAAAAGCCCCAGGAAGTGGGGTCTGACGTAAATTGGCGCTTCTCGGGGCTGCGAGAACGCCAAAACCGATGGGCAAAAAAAAGGGGGGGGGAAGGGGGGGGAACAGCGGGTGCTCCCCCCCCGCCTGTACAGGCCCCCAAAAGTCGGAAAGGGGGGGATGGCCCAAAAAAAAGGGGGACCAGGCCGGCCACAGGGGGTTGGGCCTAACTGCCTAAAAAAGTCGGGGCAAATTAAAGGCCGGGGCGGAAAAAGGCCCGTGGCGAAAGGGGGGGGGGGGACCGCGGCGGTCACGGTCAGCCGGGTAGTAGGGGCCCCGGTCCCGGCCATAAAAAGGACCCAGGGGCCCGGCCCAATTAAAAGGAAAGGGCCCCGGGCAGCCTAAAAAAGGCCCGCAGTATAGAGGCAGGGGGGCTGAGCAGTGCGCGGCAGCCGCACTGGACTGGGCGCTGAAGGTCGCAGGGCCCCCGGGCAGGACCCGGGATCCAAGTCTCACGATGCAGGGAGTCCCCATCGAGAAAAACGAGCATTCCACACTGTAACCTTTTATCCCAACCCCTTGTAGTGGGGTGGAGAGGGGGTATTTCCCCCCGGGGACCGCCCTGTCTCAATCTCCACCCTTTGGTAGGGGGGTAGAGAAAAAAAATTGCTGCTCTGATAAAAACACGATTTTTGGGAAGAATTACCTTAAAATCCCTTTTTACGAAGGAAGGGGGGGAACAGGGGAAAATTCCGATGGGTAGGGGAGCCCCCCAAACAGGGGGCACCTCAGATCAAAGAGGCTGACTGGTGCCCCTCCGCCGGGGCCCCCTACCACTCCAGTCGTACCAAAGCTTTTAGGAAAGAACCAAGATCCCACGGGGCAACAAAAACCCCCTTTGAAGGAATTTTAAAAAAAATCACAAGGATAAAGGGTTTTGCATGCAAAGAAACCAAAAAACCCCCGGTTCCCGGTACACCCCAACCTGATACTGCGATGACTGGCGATGCGGAAAAGCCTTAGCCCTGACCTCACCCCGATAAACGCTATCAGATAAGGGCGCGCTGCATCTAAAACATCAACACACTTTTTCCTTTGGGGGGGTGCTTTTTTTCCCCCCCTCCCTTCGCAAAAGGGGTTTTACGGAAGTTCTTACCAAAACCCTTTTTTCAGCGCAATGGGGGGAGGGAGACACAGGAATTCATTACGAGGGAAGCCCAAAGCATTCAAAAATAAGGGGGGAAAAAACCCAAAAAAAGGCAAAACCCAACAAATTACAGAAAAATGTGCAAACAGCGCAAAACACAAGTTCTCTAAATTTTTTAATACAGCGCCCGGGACCCACCCGGGGGTCATCACGGAAGCAGTGACTCCACTTTTAAAAAATTTTTAAAAATTGGGGCAGAGTCCCCAATTGCCCCCCGGCAAGCTGAAATGCCGAAGAAATTGAAAAAACCCACATGAAGCCACAGCCTCGTGAAAGGGCCGAAATTATCGGAAAATTCACCCTAAGACGGTAAGCCCCCAAAATGCTGCCGGGGTCCCAAAAAAACTAGGGAACCTTGGGAAAACCGGACCAATCGAAACCCGGAACCCAAATGGGAGCCCCCTTTCGAAAACCTGATAATAGAGATAAACTTCAAGGGGCCCCCACTAAAACAATTTTGGAAAGCTCGCTCTTTGATTCTTGATCCGGGCAGAATGAGGGCCACAAAATCCGGGAACATGAAAAAATACACCACTTGTAAAAAAAACCCCCCGGGGAAGCCCCTACACGATCCGGAAAAACCCCGAAAAAAGGAGGCGAACAAGAAAAAAACTGCAATCAGAAACCTCCTCAAAAGGTGACTGCACAAGGAAGGGCCCCCCTTTCCCCAAAAAAGAAAAGAAAGGCAGCAGAACCCATGGGGTCAAAAGGTTTTTTGCTGAAAAGCTTCCAAAAAAAAGGTTGGCCGCCAAGGAGCCCGGGGGCCCTTTCCCGGGGGAAATTTACGAGCATACCGGGGAAAAAAAGGCACGTCCCTTTCGAAAATGGTTCCCGGAAAATAAGGACAAGAAAAAATCTACCTTTTGGGGTCTAATGCCAAACCCTTGTTACCCATGCCAAAAACCAAAAATTGGGAAAGGAAAAAAATTTTTTCCGGGTTCCCAAGGCCCCCCAAACCCCAAAAAAAGGGTTTCCCAAGTTTTGTGGTAAACCTAGAGTAGCCGACTTCTCGCGCCGAAGAGTAGCAAGACCCGCAAAACCCCTCTAGGGTTAAAATTTTCAAAAGACCACGCCGTCAAACGCAAACAAAAAAGTCCGGATGAAAAAGGGGCCCCAGTCAAAACCCCCGGTTAAGAGGAAGGGGGAAAAGGATCCGAAAACCCACATTATTGTCGAAAAACCACACCCTCCGGCCCCAATCGGGACATAAAAATGCTAAAATTCCCTACTGATCCGACGCAGTACTAGGGGAAAGTAAGGTATCGGGGGAAATACATGATCAGCTCGAACTTCCCACTGACACTAACATCCCCCGCCACACCTTGGCCCCTTGTCCTGGACAAAAACGTCGGAAAATTGGTTTTTACCTGGACCCCTAAACCACCTAGTCCCCAACGGGAGCACAGTATGCAAAAAACTTCCGGGTGGAGGCCCTTTCCCCCGGGGGACCATCTCCTGCACGAGAAAGTCCACTAAAATATTCAACCCGGAATTGAATCGCCGAAAGGCGGGTAAACTCCCCCCCCAAAATAAAATTTCGGGACACCCCACCATATTGGAACCCTGTCCCCCTTTTGGTGATTTAAACGCGACAGCCGTCGCTTGTCTGTCTCCTGGGCCGGCAGACCCTAAAAAGGGACTGCCAAAAGCGGAGGCAAAGGAAATCGCCCAAAATTCCGGATGTTACAAAGGACAAACTCTTCCGATGCCCCAACCCTAAACCCCAGGTTGTTCCAAACACCCCCAGGCCCGTCAGGCGGTTTTGGGGTTTTTAGACCACCACTTCGGAGGGGAAAGGTTTCCCCGGGGAAAAAACGCCCGGGACAAACCACCATCCCGGGTTTTCCGCACCCTTGAAATGGGACCGAAACCCCAGCAACCTTGCGTTTGACCCAACACTCGAGACCTTGGAGACTCGGGAATGAAATTGGACAAACAAAAAAACCTCAGGCGCCCCCGTCAGCCCAAAGGCAAACCTTCCAAGGGGACACTGCGTCGCAGATCATAGTCTGACATCGGAGCAACACCTTTTCCCCTGGAGGTGGGACAACACTGCCCTACGGTTCGAAATGCATCCCCAAAAAACAGGATTCCTGCGACTTTTTCAGAACACTTCCCTTTTTGAGGCCAAAAACCAGGGGCCCCGTCCAAATTTGGGGGACGAATCGTAAGTCCCCGTCTTCAAAATTCCCCATGAATTTAGGCGTCAAATGTTTAAAAATTCTGGGCTTAAGGGGCCGCCGAATGGTCGAGCCACCTGGTAAAGGTTTTCATGGGGAAAAAAAGAAGGGGAACGCTGGTGAGGTCTTCCGACGGAAAATGCCAAAAAGGTCGCGAAGTCATTGATCGGTCTGCACAGGGGTGCCCAAAAATGAGGAACAAATTCATGCTCGGCTCTGACGGAATTAGAAGTCAGCTGCCTTTGCGGATTTTTTTTTTTTTTTTTGCCAGCTTTCCTTAACGAAGTTCTTTTCCGGGTAGCGGGGAATTTCTGAGAATTTTTCCCCCCTCTTTTTTTTTTTTTTTTTTTTTTTTTTTAAAAAAAAGACACACAAACCCCCAGAGGGTTGGGCATCATCCCTTGAACCGAAAAAGGAAAGCCGATAAAAAATCGGCACTAGTCCTGCCAGACGCAGAATCACAGTCGCCTGCGGTAAACGCTTCTTTTTCCTTTGCCCGGACCACTCCTAGGCAGTAAAATAGCTGACCCTTTTAAGCAAAAAAAGCAAACCCTGTTGGAAAACTGCGTTCCCCAAGTCACGGCTTTCTGACTGTAATGCCCAGGATTCGCCCCGGTACAGTGACGCATTATTTTCAATAAAAAGCCCCCCTTGAGGGGAAAATTGCCACCCGCCTTAGAGGGCCCCCCGGTCGGGGAATTAACAAGTAACCTAGCCCCAAACCGAATCTATGATCCAGGCTACACAGATGGAAATTTTTGCCATCCGTTTTCGCCGCGGTCCGCAGATCGTTTTCCCTTTTACCAGAAGATTTGCTAACGGAATAAAGGGAATTCCTTCAAAGGGGGTCCAATTAACAAATAACCCGTAAAAAAAGGATACGTTTGAAAGGTCGTCGCCCCCCTGCACCCTTGCAACACCGGGCCGACTTCCGGACGAAAGTTCCTCCCCGGAAACTGTAACGTCCACACTTCCACAAAATTTTTTTGTAGGGCCCCCCGGAAGAGGCAGGGTTCCCTGCCGACCCCCTTTCCAACGGACTTCCCCCGAAAACAAAGGAAACACCGATTTGGCCTTTCCCTTTGGGAAAATCTATTGACGTCAAAAAAAGGTCATCAAAAAAAAACTAAGGCCCCCCATTTTACACCACGGGGAAACCCGACCGTGCATAGTCAGGTTGCTGCAATACCGAGGTTTTATCCGTAGGGGATCGGGGGGGGTCCCTGACAGGGGCCTTTTTCATAGATTGGCAGGTAAACCTTCGTAACCAAGCAGTACTTTAAAAAAAAAAAAACGCAAAGGTTTTTAAACCAAAAAGCGAGACTCCCCCCTGTCTCCCTTTAAAGGGTTTAAAACCCCTAAGAAGGGGAAAAAATGCTGACCCCCAAAAACCTTTTATAATGAAAAGGGGTGCAATTCAGGGCCTCTTTTAAGGCGCGCTGCGGACGCCAGCCACAAAAACAGAAAAAAAGTTCCAAATCCCCAAAAAATTGCGTGTTTTTTTAACGAAAAGACCGCAAATTTTTCAAGGAGATCGCAAAACGCCTATGCTTTTCCCAATTGGCAGCCCCCAGGACACAAAAAGACACCAAACGACGCAAATTATGCGACCCCAGGATCGTCAGCGGAAACGATAGGGCAGCATTAGTCGCAACTCCCCCCACCTTTTATTAATTTTTAAAAAGTGTGCGGCCCCTTTGCGAGAACCCGCAGGACAGAAAACTGTCACTCAAAGTGCCCGACGGCCCCCGCGCGGGAGGTGAAGGGGTAAGTTTCTCCCCGGCGGAAAGAAGCAACCCCCAGCGGACTATTCTTCCCGGGGAGGGGGGGGAACGTCCGGGGGGCTTTCACCTACGTTTTTACAAAAAAGGCCGCACCTCTCCTCCTTGGCTCCATGTTGAGGGGCCGGAAAGGGGTGCAGTAAAGCGGCCTCAGAACGGCGCGAAATTCAAAAATAAAAAAGGCGTACTCCCCCCTTTCCCCGCCTCGGCATCCTCCTGCGGACAAAAAAACATCACCGGCATATAATTAAGCGGCTGCCGCAGATCCTAAAACTCACACACTTTTACCAAAAATTGGGCTCCCATCCGAAAGCCACGGGGCCCCCCGGGGTTCTGCGCTACCCCCTGTTTCCCCCCCCGGGGGGAAAAGCCAGTGCCCCCATGTGGGTTTTTCCCCCGCCGGGAAAATTTTCCCCATCCCCGGGCCCCGCAAATTTGCGGGACCTTTTATTTACAGATCCCCAAGGGGGGGGCCGGAAAAATAACTGAAAAAATTTATGCGCTGTCACCGCACGCGAACATACTGTTATACATGTAAACGTCCATCAGACCTAAAACTCACACATTAATAAAAAATTTGTGGGATACCACCAGTTAGCGCCACAGGCCCCTCAGGTTTGTGGCGTTTTGTGCCATGTTCCCCCCGGGCGGGGAACGCGGGGACCCACGTGGGGTTTGCTCCCGCCGGAACTCTCCTCCCCCCCCCAGGGCCGGAAAGGGATTCGGGGGGGACTTTTGATAAATACAGCCCCGCCGGGGGAGGGGTTTGGGGGGTACAGCGCGTGGTCCCCCCCTGAGACCTTAACCAAGGGTGACCAATCCCTTTTCCCAAAAAAATAATAAAATCTTCTGAGGAGCGTTTTTCGCGCCACCCTGAACCTCAAATCTTGACGGGCTGAGAGGAGGACCGAGCTGGGGGGGCCACCATCAGCACTCTTTTGACTGGGTGACACCTGATCGGGGCCCGCCTACCCATCATAATGAATTCCTGTTCCCCCCCCTTTTCCCTGCCGAAAGAGGGGGTTTTTGTCCCCCTTTCGGGGTTTGGCCGGAAGGAGGTCGGGGGCGACACCCCACGGCCCGTCCGTTTTTGGTGTGGGGAACGGACCCATTTAATACCTCGCCCCAAGAGCCCAGGCCCCGGGCAGGTTCAGGAGGGGGGACGGGGGGGGGGCGCCCCTTGCCGCCTTTGAAGTTTTAGGAGATCGGGGCCCCGAAAGGCCCCCGCCCCTCTATCCGTGGAAAATTAAAAAAAAAAATTAAAAAATTACAAAAGTCGGGGGGGAAATCAGACCCCCGTGCCTTTTAAAAAAATACAAAACTGGTTAGAAGAGCCCCCAGAGGGGGGATACTGCGGAGGAGGCGTTAAATTTTTATTTTAAATTTGCTTGTGTCCTCCTATGGCGCAGCATAACCCCTTGGCCGGGCCCCCCAATTGGCAAGGGAAAATTTTTTTTTTCGTTCATCCCTTGGGGGGCACAGAACCAAGGGTTCCTAAAGTAGGGATAGAAAACATACGTACCACCAGCTTCCGCCTAACCAAATGGAAGTCTGTTACCGCTGCCTCAACTTCCCCCCCAAAGGGTTGCATCTGCTGAACAAAACGGGGCCCTTAAAATTAGAAACGTAGCACGATGCCCAAGTGCGTTTCCACACGAAACCCCCACCTGTGACAAACGCCCCGGGAAACCCCCCGATATCTAGTGGTCCAACCAAAGGGCCCCTGGTTACCCCCATAGGCCTGGGTTACTGCGTTTTGACCAGGGGGAAAAAAATTGTTTAGAAGCCCTAACCCCAAAGGGGGGCCCCTGGTTTAAAAAACGGGAATATAACAACAATGAGGTAGGGCCCCAAAATTTTCCCCTTACAGCTCAAAAAATGTCCAACCGTGCACAGCCCCAAAAATAGGATAAGGGGGAGGGAAAAAAAAGGAAAAATATTTTTTCAAAAGTGAAAACTCTAGCCACTTCAGGGAAAAGACGGGGCTTGCCTCAACAACAACCCGATGTGAAAAAAGTAAGGACTGCGACAAAAAAAGAGCTGCAAGCTCAGAGACCCTCCTAATAGAAGTGTGGCTATAAGGAAAGCTCCCTTATGAGAAAGTGATGGGGCTCAAAGGCAGAGACTGAAGAGCCTCCAAAACAAGTTTCCGATCCCAAGGTGAAAGAGAGACTGATAGGGTGGCCTAACGTCCTCAATACCTGGAGAAAATTCTTAACTTGAGGTTTAGATGCCAAATCCCTCGGGAACAGAATAGCCGGGGGGAGACAAATAGCCTGATCCAGAGACTGCTTGACCTGTCCAAGAGGTTGGAAGCTTTTTTCTGTGGGGGCCTTGAATGAAATTGAGCAAAAGGCACTGCCTCGAACATCGCCTCATCTTTCCTAGAATTTCAGCAAAATCAAAGGGCATGCCCTGTAGAAGACTGAAGAGTTATCTTTCTCCTCGAAAAATACCAATGTCTGAATGGTGTCGAAACATTCCCAGAAACCGTAGCCACTCAGTTTTGCTAAGCCAAAAAAGACTTTGTCCTGTTGACAATCCCACTGAATCGCTCTGTCTGTAGAACGATCTGCAGGCTCTCGGGATCGACACTACAGCCTAGAACCATACTGTTTAAGCAGGTTCTATCTTTCTCCCCATTTTTTCCCAAACAGGAAAGGGCTGCATTAGTTTTCCTGAATGAATACCCCCACTGGGGTTTCTCCCTTTTTACTTTAGGCCAGGCCTTTAAAAGCACTGAGGCACTTTTTTTCTCTATGGAATAATGAGCAATATGTTCCTCATGATTGTTATGCTATATCTTTCCCCTAGCAATGTACACTCCCCTGGTGACATCTCATTAATGAGAAAAGAAACGATCGGCTGGGTTTTTTTTGGGGGGGTTTTTTCATGAGAGCTACACTTCGGTACTGCCCTTGTTAGGGGGGGAGCATATGCGAGGGCACGACGGGTAGACATTTGGACCAACTGCACAAGATACTGTGAACTCCTGTTGGTGTGACATCCCTAAATGCTCAAATGGGCGAGTTTTGACACTTCTTGACTTGTTTATGATTGTTACACTTTTTATTTGCTCATCCTCCAATAGATCTAGCACATTTTAATTTAGGTTCATGTGGGGCCTTCCTTTTTTCCCTTTTTGGGGTTGGGGTATTCTTTGCCTTTGTATTGGGCTTTTGAGGTCCTTTATGCTATATGGGCTGAATTTGGTCTCATTGTGGGCTAGTGCTTTTTTGTCTAGGTTCTTTGTGAATTTAAAATATAATTTGACAAGAATTTCGTTCAATACGAAAAACAATTATCCCCTGGAAGGTAGAAATGCCAAAACGGGCCAGGATCTTTGAAAAATTCCCCTGGGTGCTGTGGCCAGCCAAATGGGAGAGCCCTAAATGGATATTGATCTTAATTGACCAAAAATAGGATTTTTGTGTTACTCACCGTAAAATCCTTTCTCCGGGACTCATTGGGGGCACGGACTGGGGGTGTATGTACTGCCCCTAGGGGGCTGATACCAAGTAAAAATAAAAAAGGTTACTCCCTCCTCGCCGTATACACCTCAGCACTGGCCGCAGGAAACCCAGTTTTTTTTTTCAAAAAAGCAGTAGGGGCTAAAACATAAATCAGTGTAATACAGGTACAATACACCCGAAGTAAAATTTACTGAATGACCCCCAACAAATAAAATTAACTTAGAAAACAAAGCCTCCGGCTATAAGGGAGGGAGCTGTGTCCCCCAATGGCGTCTCGGAAAAGGATTTTACGGTGGTAAACACAAAATCCGTATTCTCCTTCGTCTCATTTGGGGGGACACAGGACTGTGGGACGTCCCAAAGCGTCCCCTTGGGGTGGGAACTGATCCATAGTGCAATTATACTAGGCATTTTCTCTAGGGCCTACCGCCCTGAAGAAACCTTTACCCAGGAGCATCCGCTGACCGCCTGAGTATGGACATTTAATGTTTTGAAAAAAGTATGCAAATGGCCAGGTTGCCGGCCCTTACAAACCGTTCCGCCGAACCCGATGCCGAAGAGCCCAGGGGCACCCAAAGCTCTGTGGGAGTGAGCCCTGATTCCTGCGGGAACCACCCGCCTCTGATGCGGTTGGGCCTCTTGAATGGTTACCCGTATCCATCTGGCTAAAGTTGACCTAGAGGCAGCGAGTCCCTTTGCGACCCTCAGGAAGGATAAACGCGTGTCCGTCTGCCCAAAGGGGTGCCGTCCGAGATACATTTCTCCTAGTGCTCTCACCAGATCCAGCGTATGGAGACTTTTTTACCGGTGCGTGGAGTGGGCAAAATGAGGCAAAAAAAATGTCCTTATTGATGTGAAATGAGGGCAGACTTTAGGCAAAAAAAAAGGAGGTGCTGGCCTAAGCACTTTCCTTATACGGTGGAAAAGTAAGTACGGAGCCGCAGGATAGTGCTGCCAGCTCCGAACCCCCCTTTGGATGTTATGGCACTAAAAAACACCACCTTCCAGGAAAGTATGTCAGGGAAAAACCCCCTAAAGAGGCAAAAGGAGATTCTTGCAGAACTCTCAGAACAAGATTGAGATCCCAAACATCAAGGGAGCCTTGGAGGGGGGCACTATATGGACAACCCCTGAATAAAGGTCTTGACCTGTAAATTAGATCGATCCTTCGCTGAAAAAGAACCGACAGGCCGAAATTTGAGCCTAAGAGTACTTGGTGCTAGGCCTGAATCTAAGCCTGCTTGGGAGAAATGACAGAATGGGGGATTGAAAATGAAGTGGGGAATAACCATGTTCCCTGCACCAGTAAAAAAGACTTCCAAAAATACCGTGGTAGTTACGAGCGGGGGGTTTCGGGCGCTACCATTGTGGGGGGCGCCCCTTTTGGAGAATCCAGCCCTAGTCAGAATCCAAGATTCAACGGCCAGGCCGTCAAACACGGACCGCTGAGTTCTGGTGGTAAACGGGCCCTGGGAGAGAAGATCCACGCTTCTGGCAGACGCCAGGGTGCGTCGCTGAGCAAAATGTACCAGCCTGCGTACATAGCGACGCGGCCAATCCGGCGATCAATATCGCTGGGGACCCCCTCAACCTGATCTTCCTGATCACCCTTGGGGCAGAGCCACTGGTGGAAAAAGTAAGAAGATGAAATGATTCCATGGTAGAACCGGGGTCCACGCAATTGCCTGGGATCTCGGTACGGGAGACGAAGTTGGGCACCTTGGCGTTTATCCTGGAGGCCATCCCGGCCACATTGGGGTTCCCAGCGTGGCATATCTGCGGAATACCTCGGGATTGGCGACCATTCCCCTGACGCTATCCCCTGACGGCTGAAAAATCCGCTGCCCAGTTCTCCTCGCCTGGAATGGGGACCGCTGATATCACAGAGTGATTTTTTCTGCCAGGTGAATGTGTCCTACCCGCGCATGGTGCCCTGCTGGGGGTACCCCCCTGATGATTTATGTATGCCACCGCCGTGGCATTGTCCGATTGAATTCGGACGGGGCGGCCCGCCAAATGATGGTGAAAATGCCTCAGAGCCAGCCGAACAGCTCGGATCTCCAAAATATTGATTGGGGGGTCGCTTCCTGCCGACACCAAGTCCCCTGAGCTGTTAGTGACAAAACATGCCCCCCACCGAGAAGGCTGGCGTCCGTTGTGATACCCAGCCAATGGACTGGAGGAAAATATCGCCCTGGCGAAGAGTGATGTCCCTTGTCCACCACGAAAGCGTCTGTCGACCTGCCGGACAGACGGCACTGAAAATTGAGCGAGTAAGGGCTCCCGTTCCACACTGCCAAGAGAGCATGCTGAGGGAGCGGAGATGGAACTGGCAAATGGAATGGCTTTGATCGCTGCCACCATCCTTCCTAGGACCCTCATGCAAAACCGGATGGTGTGAGGTATTGGTTGGCGAAGATCCGTACCTCCTGACGGAGAACTAGAGCCTTGTCCTGAGGAAGAGTTATCAACCCTTGAGCAGTGTTGAAAATCATTCCTAAAAAGGTGATCCTTTGAGATGGCACGGGAGACGATTTCTTTAGATTCACACCACCCCAGGCGAGCAAGGGTGTCTAGCGTAATGCTGACACTCTTCTCGCAGCCTGATAGGACGGACCCTTGATGAGAGATCGTCCAAGTATGGCAAAATGACTATCCCCCGGGAGTGCAGAATGGACACAACGGCAGCCATAACCTTTGTGAAACACCCGGGGGCTGTGGCTAGTCCGAACGGCAAGGCTGTGAACTGGAAGTGAAGGTTGCGATGGCAAACCGAAGAAACCTCTGATGAGGAAGGGAAAATGGGGATGTGGAGATAGGCATCCTGAATGTCTATTGATGCTAGAAATTCCCCCTTTTCCATGGCTGCAATAACCGAGCGGAGAGACTCCATTCGAAAACCGTCGAATTCTGACAAATTGATTCAGTCGTTTTAGGTCCAAAATGGGTCTGACAGAGCCGTCCTTCTTGGGCACTATGAAACAGATTGGAGTAAAACCCCTGACCCCTTTCGACCTCTGGAACAGGAACAATGACCCCGCTGCGCCGAAGAGATTCGACCGCCTGAATAAGGCGTGAACACGGGATTCTTTTTTGGAAGACGCGAGGGAAAAAAAAATCGATTTGACGGACGACTGATGAATTCTATTTTGTACCCGAGGGAAACTAACTCCCTGACCCACTTGTCGTGAGTAATTGATAGCCAAGTGAGGCGAAACCAGAGTAAGCGGCCGCCTACTCTGGATAAATTGACCGGATTCTGCCTCCAGTCATTTATCCGAATATCTTTGGGGGTTTAGACCCTCTAGATCTTGGCTGTTGAGATAGCATTCTTCCCAAAGGGTTGGTCTTGTAGGAGACCTGGCGATCTCTGGCCTGATTAGGTCGACCTGAGCCGCTGGAGGTGGCTGGCGCGGCCCAACCTGGGTTACGAAAGCCCTAAGCGAGGCTGAAGCTGTCGGCGAAAAGGCTGTCAATCCCTTTGCTGAGGAAGGAAGCTGCCTTTCCTCCCGTCGCATCAGATATGAGCTGATCCAACTTCTCGCCAAATAATCAGCCGCTCTGATACGGTAAGGACGTAAGTGATTTCTTTGAGGTTGAATCCGCTCGCCAAGTTCTCAACCACAAAGCTCTCCTGATAGCAATCGCATTAGCTGCAGCTAATGCCGCGCAATTTGCCGCATCCATAGAAGCGTTAATTAAAAAATCTCCTGCAAGAGCTATTGATTGGAGATTTCCGTTACCTCAAAGGCACCTCTATACCGTGAGGGCCTATTTAGAGACTCCGACCAAGATATCATGGCCTTAGCAACCCAAGTCGCTGCAAAAGAAGGAGAGAGTGCAGAGCCTGATGCCTCAAACACTGAGCGGGCCAAGCTTTTCAACCAGACGATCCGTTGGATCCTTGATCGAGGAACCGTTAGGAAGGAGAGAAAGCGTTTTAGACGCTAAACGCGATACAGGAGGATCGACTGTGGAGATTCTGCCCACTTTTCAGAAGTTCGGGAGCAAAAGGATATCTGGTATTAAGGGCCTTTTGTCCTGCAAAGCGCTTGTCCGGTTTTTTCTCGGTGGCGCTGCACCAGCTCCTCAAACTCAGGATGAGCACCAAAAACCTATAAGTTTGTCTGGCTCGTTTGAAAGACACCTTATGACCGGGCCAAGGTGGATTCATCGTCTATCCCCAGGGATTGATTGACAGCTTCAATCAGACTGTCAATTGTCTCCTGACAATTCGGTGCCTCTAGATTGAGGGACCTTCAGAATCGGAATCTGAATACTGATCACTTGCCCCAAAGGAGAGGGAGAGCGAGAAACTGAGCTAAAGGATGCCGGGGCCCCCGGACGGCATAGGCGAGCAGTATGGGTTCGTTTCCCCATGCGTCTGCCTGGTAAGAGCGCGGCCCCTGCAGGCCGGAGGTTCCTGAGGCGTAGTCAAGCCGGGTGAACCACTGTCCCTGCTCCTATCGGGAGCTTGAAGGGACTCGATTGCTCTGGTTAATGACGCCACAGATTGAGAAAGAGACAAGGCCCATTCCGGAGGACCTGACGCACTAGGCTCGGTTATAGGTAAGGACTCCTGAGCCCGTTCGGAGTCACAGGCTTCGCAGACCCGATTAGTCTGGGCGTGCGGAAAAGGGGATCTACAGGCAATGCATGCAGTATAGAGCACCGTGTGGGTCTTAGCCCTTCTGGACATACTGGATCTGTCACAGATTTCCTCCTGTCAGAATAATTTGGATGTGGCGGTGCGGGTAGTAGCGGAGCGGAGCGCGGCAAAGCGGAGCAACCAGGCTGGAGGTAGTAGCACTTACCCCAGTCCTGTTCCCCGAAACGTCCTTTAATGATTTTCCACCTCACTTGCTGGACCGTGTGGCGTAAAAGGGAAGACGAAGCTCCAGACTTCCAAAAAACGCACTCCCCTTTCAGGGAGGCGTTCCTAAATAGCCGAGCCCTAGGGGGAGGGGTCGCAGGGCGCGGCCTAGCGCCGGCCGAAGCCGGGGACCCGATTTCCAGCCGCGGCCTAGTCTCCGGCCGAAGCCGGGGGCTAAATTTCAGGCCGCGGCCTAGCGCTGGCCTAAGCCGCGGCCTAAATTTTCGGCGGCGGCCGCCCGGGATCAGGCCCGCCGGAAGTGCCGCTGCTGGGGGGAGGAGCCCGAGAACGCGCTCATTCTGGAACGCCGAATTACCCCCCGCGCTGCCTGACCCTCGGCAAAAAGCCGGGGGCTAGATTTCCGCCCGCGGCCTAGCGCCGGCTGAATCCCCCGCTTCTGCTTTGGACGCGCTGCTCCTGAATCCTCCTTTGCTCCAACTACCCCCACGACCGACGATCCCAGATTAAAGGTGGGTTCCCGGCCGTGATCCATTGGAGCATACGCAGGAAAAAAGGTCCCAGCGTCTCTCAGCCGCAGTCTCAGGTTAGAGAGGAGTTTTCACAGAAAAAAAGGGGTGAGGACGGTGCAGGCACCCTAACTCCATCACCCCTTCGGGGGTGAGGGAGGGGACCGTCCGCCTCCTTGCAGCACCGCGGTCTTGCCTTGGTGGTGCAGTGGGGGCCGCACGGACTATTTTCTGCCTCTGTACAGCCTAGGGTTTCAATACCCTAGGGTGGTCAGGGCTGAGTCCGGCACTTGTGTCCCACGTTGCGGGAAAGGATACGTGGAGGCTTTACTCCACGTGCTCGCCCGTTGATGGTTTGGGGAGATCGGACCCCTTCAAAAGGGTCCGTCGCCCCTGTCACATCTTCGTGGGAAAGTAGAAAAAAAAAAAAAAAATGGTCTGGAGAAACCAGACGTGTGCCTCCATCAGACACTAAGCATGAACTGGTTTGCCTGCGACCAGTGCTGAGGTGTATACGGCGGAGGAGGAGCTAACCTTTTTTTATGTTTACTTAGTGTCAGCCTCCTAGCGGCAGTAGCATACACCCACAGTCCTGTGTCCCCCAATGAGATGAAGGAGAAAACAAAGAAATCACTGATGAGCTTGAAAACTTGGCACATGCATATAAGCTTCTGTATGTCTTCAGAAGAAAAATTCCAGGGCTTCCATGGATGCGATCACTGACTGGAGTGACATCATTTTGAAGCGACAAAGCCAAACCTATTTGTTCAGGTGCCTTAAATCAAAAGTAGGCTATGTTGAGCCGTCTTTTTGGGGATGACTAATAGGTTTGAATAAAACCCCTGACGTGCTCTGAAATGGGAACATCTACAATCACGCCTACTTGAAGCAGGGAAATTATCGCCTGGTCGAAACTGACTCTCATGCAGCGAGACCTGGGAGGGTGAGAGCAAAAGATAGGATAGAGGGAGAGCGAGAGAGAGAGACAGAGAAGCCCGCACATACACAGGTCGGTGCGTCGGCCGGTCCAATTCCAGCTCACCGACCTGTCTAACCACAGCCATCTAAGGCCCAGGGCAGCTCAGATGGGCAAGTAGAACAGCCCGCAGCAGCACCTGGCCCCTGCACAAGGATCGTCCCCTTCTCTCCCCCCAGAGCCATACACTGGATGGAGAGGGAAGAAAAGTATAACCCTGTCATGAACCTGTCTTGGAGATACAGATCCCTTTATCTTACGCTGCATGCACACGCGTGCTACGTGTGGCAGCAGGCAAGAGCTAGTTGGCTTACAGACCTCCAACGCAGTACCCCGAACTACCGGCAGCGTCATGTCGGCCACACAGACGCAAGAGGATACAGACTGAACAATGACAGCCTACACACTCTCCGTTGCTACGTGGGTGGAACAGAGAGCACAGTTACACCCTGTTACCCTGAGACATAAATCTGAAAAACACAAAGCAAAAATGGTTAGCTCCTAACCTAAGACATGTCGGAGACAGACCTTGCCTCAACTGACACTACAATAAACCGAGGAAGCCTGAGTGCAGCAGGGAGGTATAGTATGCTGGAGAGGAGCATGATAATCGTGTCAGCCTCCAGGGGGCAGCAAACAGTCCCATGGTTCTGTGTCCCCCAAATAAGACATATGAGATTGTGGTATACAGATATACAGTACATATTTGTTCATTGTAGTACCAATCCGTTTTTACACTGAATATGCCCTTACCTCCTCTCAGGAAGTAGATTTGTTAATATTTGTAGATATTCCTCCACAAAGGGTTGAATATTTTCTGTTCTAAAAAAATAAATAATAAAAAAGATACTCAGGTTGATGTTATTGGGCCACAGTTGAGGAATGACGGGAGGAGAAGGGCACAAAACATGCTCCATGTACCTGTGCTCCAGGATGGGCTGCAGACATGTATGGCTGATGACGATATGGGAGATTTCTAATAACTTCTTCGGGAGTGAGACAGTCTCCTCCAGAGGTCCTGCTGAATGCTAGCAACACAAAAGAGAAATCCACAATGATAATATGCCAATATATTATGTACTTAACTACCGTATATACTCGAATATAAGTCGAGATTTTCAGCCCATTTTTTAGGGCTGAAAGTCCCCTCTCGGCTTATATTCGAGTCATATACCAGGGGGTCGGCGGGGGAGGGGGAGCGCAGCTGTCCTATATACTTACCCCTCCGCCGGCGCGGTCTCTGCCCTGCTCTTCTCCCACGGTCCCGGCGCCTGTGTTCAGCGGTCAGCTGGTACCGCTCATTAAAGTCATGAATATGCACATATTCATGACTTTAATGAGCGGTAACACGTGACCGCTGAACACTGGCGCCGGGACCGTGGGAGAAGAGCAGGGCAGAGACCGCGCCGGCGGAGGGGTAAGTATAAGCGATATTTACCTGTCCCGTTCCGCTGTTTTCTCGGGTCCTCTTGCTGCGATGTTCAGGCAGAGGGCGCGATGACGTAGTTACTGCGCGCAGCGCCCTCTGCCTGATCATTGACTGCTGGAGGACCCGGAAGACAGCGGCGGAACGGGTGACAGGTAAATATCGCAGGTGCCGTGGCCCTGAGCGAGCGGTGACACCGGCACCTGTCCCCCATAGCGCACCGGTGTCCCCGCCTGCTCAGGACACCGGCACCTGGCCCCAGCAACGAGAGGTGAGTATGTCTTTTTTTTTTTCGGTTGGAGCAGCAGCGGCAGCAATTGAGGCCTATACTATGGAGCATAATCTATGGGGGCACAATCTATGGGGGCACAATCTATGGGGGCACAATCTATGGATCATATATGGGGCATAATCTATGGGGGCACAATCTATGGAGCATCTATGGGGGCACAATCTATGGAGCATCTATGGGGGCATAATACATGGGCAGCATATAGGGCATAATCTCATTTTCCACCCTAGGCTTATACTCGAGTCAGTAAGTTTTACCAGTTTATTGTGGCAAAATTAGGGGGGTCGACTTATACTCTGGTCGACTTATACTCGGGTATATACGGTAATAGATGGATAAAAGTCTATGCTTACAGTATTGTCCAAGTGATTGTCCATTTCTGCTTCTAAAACTCCAGACAGGTAATTATTTACGGTGTATGCTAATGTTACCAGGGCCATTTGTAACTTAGCCTAAATTCTTACACCCAACCATTAGATCATGCCAGGAGGTATAATTACATTAGGTGAAGAATATCATACGGTTACCAAACATTTTTATGAGTTTTAGTACGCAATTATAGAAGAAGAAAGTAGAATTAAAAATGTTCCTTTCCCATCTCAGCCATTCAGATATAAATGTGATTTTATATCAGTGACACAAGGGTCGGACTCCAGAAAAGCCATGAGCACATTATTCGAGCACGCCGAAGTCACTCGGTTAGTACCCGAGCATGATCAGATGACACCTTATCCGAGCACGTTCGCTCATCACTATTAATTATACGTACCTCTTATCCTGAAATTTACGTTTTATTATTGCCGATTCAAGCTCTGGGCAGCACACTTCATAGAAGGAGCACAAACTGAAAAGAACAAAATACAATGAGCAAAATTACTGAACAAATTCAATATCTCAATTCTGCAGTCAGTCAACCTCATATTGATAGATGAACACATTTTTACATCGCTGACGACCTAAAGGGGGCCGTTCCCATAACATTAAGTGCTGGCACTACTGCTATTTTTAAGCAATGGAGACCAACTACTGAGACCCCCGCCGATCCTTCACTGATCTTTCCGACACTGACACTTCTGTGCACTTTGTGTGTAGGAAGTGAACTCTGTCTCTTTATTCTCTAGCACATCGGGGGTCGAAGAGATCAAATCTTATTTATAAATGTTATAATATATTATAGCTGTTCTAATATATATATAGATATATATATATAGATATATATATCTATATATATATATATCTATATATATATATATATATATATGTTGGAAATAGCTCTTTAATTAGAAGATAGATGGTAACACTCCTTGGGTTGCTACCTCACCTCTCTATCTATTTAATCTTACTAATTTTTAGTTTCACCCCTATTTATCTAGGTCATTTTATTTTCTATTTACTCCACTGTGCATAGGGCAAGAGAAATCAGGGCCCATTAAGACAGGCCAATAATCAGGAATGAGCATCCTTAGGAGCTAGTTTCCCGATTATAACCCTGTCTATACAGGAAGACAGGCTTGCATGTAGCCGATAGGCTGTTTAATGTCTGAGGTCAGCCATTTAAAAAAAAAAAAAAAAAAAAATTGCAGCAATTGAAAAAAAAAATGCAAAGCATTAACTTTTTAATTTTACAAAAATATTAAACTTTTTAATAGTATAAAATATGAAAAGTTTTGATATATTCCACATTAAAACACTAGAGGGAGCAGCTGCTGAAATTTGCCATGAACATCTAGTGTAGAGCTAGCTCACATTACGACTGCAGTAAATGTGGGCGGGATCTTCTCACGTGTGATGTCACTGCTCCCCCTCCACTTCTGGGTGTCTACAGAAGGATAAGGGAGGATAAAGTTAAGGATCACAGTAAGGTGCCATTTTGTTGGTGGCTGCAAAGTGATATTGAGATGTGGACCGTGTCCCCGGGTACAGCTGGCAACACCGATTCTGTAAGTAGGTGCTGCTAGCTGTATCATGTGCTGGATAGGATTAGATATATGGATAGATGCATGACTCAGCGGAGTATCACATATGATGGGATTAGACACAGGGCTCAGTGGACTGTATCACACATGATAACAAAGCACAGCTTCATTCAGATGTCTATAGTGCATGGATGTCTTAATGAGACTTCAGATGCACTTCACAGACGCAGCAGTAAATTCTCACTCAGACCTCCTGCATTGCAGAAATCTGAATGAGGCTTAAGGTACTGCCACACTACACAATCCCGCTAGCGATCTCGTTAGCGTCGCATACTAATGAGATCGCTAGCGGGATTGTTTCTATATCGCTAGTAGCTACCTATTTTAGCGATCTCGTTAGGACGCTATCGCGGTTAGCGATCTCCTTAACGACTTTAGCGGTACAAAAGTACCGCTAAATCGCTAAAAAGGTGCCACACTCAGCGATTAGATACTTACCAGCGGGGCGCCAGCGACGAAAATAGGGTCCGGAACGATTCCAGCGACGAGCGAGATCACAGCAGGAAGCTCGTCGCTGGCAGATGCCGCACACAACAACATCGCTAACGGGATCGCTAAATAGTGACGTTTTTTAGCGATCCCGTTAGCGATGTTGTTTAGTGTGGCATACCCTTTACACTGACATATTAGAGCCGAGTCAGTGTTCAGAGCACAGCAACGTGAGAATTTCTCTGCTGTGCTCTGAACACTGTAGCACAATCAGTGGCAAAGAGAACAGGACGGGCCGCCTGGTATTGTAATACCAGGCAAACAACCCATCCTCACTGCTGAAAGACGTCTCCTCCGCAGCACTGCTCTCAGAACTCAGAGCGGGGTTGCGGCAGGAACTTCTTCAAGTGGTGAGAACAGCTGGGCAGACAGGTTTCCCAACAGCAGTTCACACCTGAGGCAGCCACAGTGTAGGAGATGCCATCAGACACTAAAGGTACTGTCACACTAAGCGAGATCGCTAACGAGATCGCTACTGCGTCACCGATTTTATGACGCAGCAGCGACCTCGTTAGCGACTTAGCTGTGTGTGACATGTAGCAGCGATGTGGCCCCTGCTGAGATGTCGCTGATCGCTTATGAACGTTCTGAGCCGTTTTTTGGTTGTTGGTGTCCCGCTGGTGAGCCTGAATCGCTGAGTGTGACACCTTTTATGAACGACTTTACCAGCATCGCAGGTGGGACTAGGTTTTCCCAACGACCGCAGAGGTCGTTATACAGATCGCTGATGAGTTGTTTAGAATCTAACTAGCGATCACATAGCGATCGCACTAGCGATCTCGCCAGGTCGTGTCGTTGTCGTGATCACTGGTGTGATCGCTAAGTGTGACAGTGCCTTAACTCTTGTCTCCTATTGCCGGGTTGTATTTGCAGTGTGTAAGGGTCGTGCTCAAACACTTACACACCAGCAAATAAAAATGGCAGCACCCATCGGCTGCAGAAAAAAAAAAAATAGATGTTAAAACACGATATATCTCCCTCGATGGAAGAAATAGTGCAGTGTTCAAATACAATTTTGATGGAAAAGAAGGTTTAGATAAAAAGAGGAGCAACAGCTAAATTTGGAAAACATTGGGGAGACTGGATCAGATGCCCAGTGGTTGTCTCTGAAGTCTTGGCTAATGTTGTGATTTTCACTTTATTGGTACTTTAACATGAAATACTCTTTTGCAAAAACGAAGAGATGGACAGTATTGAAAACTTTATGTACCGTATTTAATTAACTTTGAGTCGGGAGTGCGCACCAATAAGGGAGGGGGTCCAAAGCTGGGAAGGGGTTTAGAGAAGAGGGGAAGGATTGAGCTTTAAATTTTGTATGTGAACAGTGGACTATTTTTCTGTGTGCAATTCATTTCTGCACACTGTAAATTAACCCGCTATCACCAACTGTACTGCTGTAAATGTTTAACAAGCGTTTTAAAAAAAGCTTTCTTGATTAAAAAAGAAAACAAACAAAAACACTATATATAATCTTGTATTAAAAATTACTGATTATATAATAAAATTATTAAATACAAAAAAATAAAATAATGATATTCCCTTGAAATGGACCCTTACTTTAGGTCTTAATTTTGTTAACTGACCTAAAGAGTCTAAAGAGTTTCTTTTGTCCACGTTTTCTCTTAAATGGACCCCGACACATTAAAAAAACGCTATTAACCTGCAGATATAGGGGTTTATCTGCAGGTCAATAGCGCTCTCAACCTGCCCGGTGCCAGCACAAAATTTCCTCTCAGCAGCGGGTGTCTCACTTTATTGCTGTAGGTAAAGTTTGGGTTTCAGTCATGGGGGCGGCAGCGGCAAAGTTTCCGTCACCACTCTGTATATAAAAAATAGCGGCTGTAACCGCGCCCCCGACACTGACTGACAGCAGCTCAGCATTAGGGATGGCTGTCAGTCAGTGCTGGCTGCAGCGTTTTTTTCCCCACTAACTCCAATACTCCCAACTACTTCTATACCTGCTGAGGAAGTTGTGTTTCTGGAGAGTGTCAGAAGCCACTGGAAAAATTTCAAGAAAAGCCCAAATTGTGCTAGAAGTGTCACAAAGATAAATCACGGCATCCTGGAGCTCCTGTGAATGGGAAATGTATAGAAGCTGTAATGTAGATACTCGGCATGTGTCCGGACAGAACAGTGTATAATGCGGTCTTCACCTGCTCGGGCATATCCAGGGGTGTAGTCAGCTTCTGCTCTTCCAGCCTCAGGGGTTCCTTACAGTCCTTTGGTTGAAGTCCATAAACTTTCATAATGGAACTAAAAACCTAGAAAAGAAAAAGTGAATGTAGATCTCAAGCTTAAGTAAGAAAAAAAAGGAGATTTTTGTGTACTCACCGTAAAATCCTTTTCTCTGAGACACTCATTGGGAGACACAAACCGTGGGGTGTTATGCTGCTGCCACTAGGAGGACACTAAAGGTACTGCCACACTAAACAATCCCGCTAGCGATCTCGTTAACGTCGCATACTAATGAGATCGCTAGCGTGATTGTTATAATATCGCTAGTAGCTGCCTAATTTAGCGATGTCGTTAAGGATGCTATCGCGGTTAGCGATCTCCTTAACGACTTTGACGGTACAAAAACACCGCACATCGCTAACAAAAAGGTGCCACACTCAGCGATATATGCTCACCAGCGGGACGCCAACGATAAAAAATAGGGTCCAGAACGATGTGAACGATGAACGAGATCACAGCAGGGGCACAGCAGGGGCCACGTCGCTAGTACATGCCACACACACCGGCGTCACTAACGAGATCGCTAAATAGTGACGTTTTTTAGCGATCTCGTTAGCGACGCTGTTTAGTGTGGCATACCCTTAAGCTAATACACAAAGAAGATTGGCTCCCCTCTGCAGTATACACCCTCTGCAGGCTCCAGCCTGAACCAGTTCGGTGCAAAAGCAGTAGGAGAAGATCAACATCATATCCAGGTACGATCATTCACATAATATTAGTGATCACCACATCGACTGAAAGAGACAAACATAAGCCGTTAGACTAACAAAGGGGTGGGAGCTGTATCTCCCAATGAGTGTCTCGGAGAAAAGGATTTTACGGTGAGTACACAAAAATCTCCTTTTCTCCATCGTCTCATTGGGAGACACAGACCGTGGGACGTCCTAAAGCAGTTCTGGGGGAAACAGCATGACAGCTGAATTGTTAACATACGCGACGAATAATCTGGTCTACAGATGCGCTGCTGTTGATTGTAGAATCTATCTGCCAAGGGCAAGCTCTGAAAAAGGCCTACGAATGAACGCCGTAATGCGTAACTAACGTGAGAAAACTGGACCAAGTTGCAGCCTGCAACCTTGCGGAATCAACGTCCAGGCCTTCACTGACAGTGGAGTATACTGTGAGGTTCACAGGGATAGGAGACCTCAGACTCGGAAAGGTCTCAAATTAGAGAGCAGATATATATCCTCTACTGTATATTTATTTATTTTTTTTAAAAAGGCAGGTAGGTCTTTCTCGTGTTGCTCTGGGAACATAGAGAGGGAATCTGATTTGGAGAAAAAAACGCTGTTCCGAAGTATATTTCCTGAGCGGTCTGTCTGAGACCAAAGTGTGGAGAGGCTTCCAGTACGATGAACCGTAGGTGAACAAAGCAAGTGCAAGACTATGTTCCTATTCAGATGAAAGGAAGAACAACATTAGGCAAGAAGGCCAGAGAAGGGGTCTGACACCACCTTGCCCTGTGAAAAAAGAATGGAGGTTTGTAAGACAACAACGTCATTTCCGAAATCCGCGTGATTTTTGTTACAGTCACAAGAAAGAAAGAACTTTCCAAGAAGGAAGAGTGATAGATACATCGTAAAGGAGTATTAAGAAGTCCACTTGTAAAGCCCCTGAAATCAGAAGAAAACAGGGTGGATAATATTGAGAGAAGACAGAGCCAGGATTGAATGGAAACCTCTTGGAGGGACTCCAATATGGACGAAATGGCAAACACAAGTGGAAAACAAACTTGGTAAATACCCTGAGAGTAAGTTCCTGGACATTGACACATCTTAAAAGGAGCTTTAATAAGTCCCTTGCAAAACCCTGAAATCAGATGAAAACAGGGTGGATAATATTGAGAGAAGACAGAGCAGGATTGAATGGAAACCTCTTGGAGGAACTCCAATATGGACGAAACGGCAAACACAAGTGGAAAACCAACGTGGTAAATACCTTGAGAGTAAGTTCCTGACATTGACAATAGCGGTGTGAACGCTACGTGTGGCGGTCAATGCCCAGGTCGTT
>JARQOD010000001.1:730450486-730598762 GCA_033576555.1 Oophaga sylvatica
CCTCCTCCTTTTCCTCTTCTTCCTCCACCTCGTCCAGGACAGTTCCCCGAGCAGACAATGGCTGACTGTCATCAAGGCTTCCCTACTCCTCGTCTTCCGCTGCAGATGCCTGATCCTTAATATGCGTCAAAGTTTGCATAAGTGGGATGCTCATGCTTATGATGGTGTCATCTGCGCTTACCAGCTTTGTGCATTCCTCAAAACACTGAAGGTCTTTACAGAGGTCTTCCAGCTTTGACAACTGCACACCCGACAACTCGATGTCTGCCCTCAAACTGCCTGCCCGTGTATCCTCCCACAAATGCATTACAGCCTGCCTCTGTTCGCACAGCCTTTCAACCATGTGCATGGTGGAGTTCCACCTTGTTGTAATGTCTATGATTAGGCGGTGCTTGGGGAGGTGGAGCGATCGCTGCAGCCCCTGCATACGACTGGAGTCTACGGGCGAGCGACGGACGTGCGAGCACAGTCTTCGCACCTTATGGAGCAGGGCTGGTAACTCCGGATAATTATTTATGAAGCACAGCACAACCAGGTTCAAGGTGTGAGCCAGTGGGACACCTCGTGTGCAACACTGGCAGCTGCGGATGGAGTGCTCGTGCGACTGCACTCTGTCGACGAGCTTTCACTTCTGGAGGAGGAGGGCCGAACGCCTACAGCCAACTGTTGCCTATACCGTGGGCTACGCAGCACTGTCCCACCGCCGCTGTCCCCTGTGGACCCTGCATCCACCACATTAACCCAGTGCGCAGTGATGGACACGTAATGGCCCTGGCCATGCCTACTGGCCCATGCATCTGTTGTGAGGTGCACCTTTCCATTCACTGATTGTTTGAGTGCATGGACAATGCGGTCTTTCACATGCAGGTGGAGTGCAGGGATGGCTTTTCTGGAAAAGAAGTGCCGACTGAGTAGGTCATAGCGTGGGACAGCGTAGGCCATGAGCTCTCAGAAAGCTGCATTTTCAACCAAACGGAAGGACATCATCTCTAATGAGATCAGTTTGGCAATGTAGGCGTTCAAAGCCAGTGTACGTGGATGAGAGGAATAGTACTTTCTTGTCCTACTCAGAGTGTCTGCTAGGGTGAGCTGGACTTGAGAGCTGCATATGGGTGAACTAGCGGTGGACATGGCAGACTGAGAGGGGGTGGGTGATGGTGGTGGTGGTGGTGGTGATGGCCTAGATTCAGTCTTTGGTTGCAGAAACATTGTGATTCACTGACTGCTTTGGCCTTGCGACGACACCTCAACATTTCTTGCTGGTGGTGTGCTAACCAGTGGGCTTACAGTGGGGGAAGCGATGTAGCGTTGCTGGCTACCTTCAGTCGGAGCAGGTGCACATGTGCTACCTGAAGTTTTGCAGTCCGTCCATGCTTGCAAGTACATGGTGTTTAAATGTCTAAGCATTAGTGTTGAGCGATACGATACTGCAAATATCGGGTATCGGCCGATATTAGCTGTATCGGGCTTTCGATTCCGAGTACCGATATTTTCGTCATATCAGATACCGGAATCGGGATTGTCACTGTCACTGTCTGTGTCCGTCGGTCGGGTCTGTCACTGTCAGTGTCCGTCGGTCGGGTCTGTCAGGAGTCAGCGGCACTTACCTGGCAGAAGATCTCCGGCGGTCACGGCCTGGACTGCTTCATGGCCGCCATCATCTTTCCCCGGCGGTCACATGCAGTTTCTCGCGATAACTGCAGTGACTGCTGGGTAATCCCGGCCGTAAAGCAGTCAGTCCGATGACGTCACCGCCGGGGAAGCAGGTAATCAGCTGTGCTGCGTCGCGATGACAGGCTCTGCCTGTCATTGCGATGTAGCAGAGCTGGATCGTCGTGGGACAGTCGTTACTATGGACTGCGTCGGACAGGTGGTATACTGTTGGTTTGTTTTTTTTCTTTTTTTACAGGAGATCGATGTCGTCGCAGGAATGAGAGTACAATAAAAGAAATGAAAACTGTGTTGTCTCTTTTATTTCATTAAAATACTTTTTTCTTGCTGTGTCTTTTTTTATGCATTTAATAACTTTGGGATTAATAATGGATCGGTGTCTTATTGACGCCTCTCCATTATTAACCGGGCTTATTGTCACCGTGCAATCAACAGTGACATTAACCCCTTATTACCCCGCTTGCCACCGCTACAGGGCAAGTGGGAAGAGCCGGGTAAAGTGCCACAATTGGCACATCTTTTGATGCGCCAAATGTGGGGCTGCTGTAGCCTGGTATTATCAGGCTGTTGAGGGCCAAAATCCATGGGCCTTGACAGTCTTTTAATACCAGGCCGCAGCAGTCTGCATTTTACTTGGCTGGTTAACAAAAATAGGGGGACCCCTACGCCGTTTTTTTTTCGAGGGGATCCCCTATTTTTGTTAACCAGCCAAGCTAAGCAGACTGCTGTGGCCTGGTATTATCAGGCTTGCAAGGTCCATGGATATTGGATCCTTACCAGCCTGAAAAACCAGGCCTCAGCGGTCTGCTTCATCTGGCTGGTTAACAAAAATAGGGGGGACCCCATGCCAATTTTTTTCGAGGGGATCCCCTATTTTTGTTAATCAGCCAAGATATGCAGACTGCTGTGGCCTGGTATTATCAGGCTGGCAAGGTCCATGGATCTTGGCTCCTTAACAGCCTGAAAATCCAGGCCTCAGCGGTCTGCTTCATCTGGCTGGTTAACAAAAATAGGGGGACCCCACGCCATTTTTTATTCGAAGGGAACCCCTATTTTTATTAATCAGTTCCCTCTGACGTCACTGATTGTGTCCCTGGCTGACCTGAAGTGAAAGTGGAAAGCAATCAATTAAGCTTTCCACTTCCTCTCCTGTCAGCCAGGAGAGGAACTTATTCATTTGGGGGTTTACTGTGAGGCTGCAGCATTAGCTGCGGTCCCTGCAGTAAACATTAACCCTTTCTGAAGGATTACACTGTGGGACCTGACTGTGCATGGGATAGGTAAGAATAATTTTGCTTTTTTATTTTATTTTTATTACAGGAAATGGTTTTTGCAGTCAAATAAAAGATGGTCAAAAACATGTGTCTTTATTTCATTAAAATGATTTTTAATTAAAGTGTGTGTGTTTTATTTTTATTTCATGCAATAGGATTAATAATTGATAGTTGTCTAATTGACAGCTCTCAATTATTAACCTGGCTTAAGGTCACCTTTCAATTGCAATGTGGCTATAACCCATATTAACCCATTCGCCACCGCTACAGGGCAATGGAAATAGACGGGCAAAGTGCCAGAAAGGTCGAATCTAATTATAGATTTGTCTTTTCTGGGGTGTCTGGGGGCAGATGTTAGTAGCCAGGGGGGCCAAAAATAATGGTCCCTCTCTGGGCTATTATTATCTGCCCCCATTCGCTGGCTTTGTCTGTCTGGTTGCGAAAATAGGGCGGGAGCCCACGCATTTTTTTTAAACAATTTTACACCTCATATATATATATATATATACATGTCATTGAATTTGTGACACATATATATATATTTATATTTATAGTTCATACACTTCTACATAGTATAATAGCCGCTAATTCAATTGCAGGCTTTTGTGAAAATGCAGAACCCGACATGAAATGACACTTGGTGTACATAGGGTTAACCATGTCTTTTCATGTCCTTTGCTATCTGATTTGCACAAACAATTACATCAGTCTATGTGTGCAAAATTTCACACCTGTAGGAGTTAATTAAAGGTGTAAATTCGTAGCAAAAAAGTCCTTTTTTTTACAACGAATTTACACCTTTAATTAACCCCTACAGGTGTGAAATTTTGCACACATAGACTGATGTAATTGTTTGTGCAAATCAGATAGCAAAGGACATGAAAAGACATGGTTAACCCTATGTACACCAAGTGTCATTTCATGTCGGGTGCTTCTGTCTTTTCACAGAAGCCGGCTTTACCCGGCAATTGAATCAGAGGATATTTTACTATGTAGAAGTGTATAAACTATACATATATGTATATATATATGTCATGCATCAGAAGGAACCCAGGGCTCACTGCAACTGCATATGGTCTCACAATGGGTCTGAGGATCTCATCCCGGTACCTAATGGCAGTCATGGTACCTCTGGCGAGCACATGGAGGGCTGTGCGGCCCTCCAAAGAAATTCTTCCTCACACCTTTACTGACCCACTGCCAAACCTGTCATGCTGGAGGATGTTGCAGGCAGCCAAAAGTTCTCCATAGTCTCCAGACTCTGGCACGTCTGTCACATGTACTCAGTGTAAATCTGCTCTCATCTGTGAAGAGCACAGGGCGCTAATGTCGAATTAGCCAATTTTGGTGTTCTCTGGCAAATGCCAATTGCCCTGCACAGTCTTGGGCTGTAAGCGCAACACCCCCTTCTGGACGTCAGGCCCTCATGCCACCTTCATGGAGTCTGTTTTTAACAGTTTAAGCAGACACATGGATGTTACTGGCGTACTAGAGGTCATTTTGCAGGGCTCTGGCACTACTCCTCTGCTCTTCATTGCACAAAAGAGGAGGTAGCGATCCTGCTGCTGGGTTGTTGTTGTCCTATGTCCCTCTCCACGACTCCTGATGTACTGGCCTGTCTCGTGGTATCTGTTCTGGACACTGTTCTGACAGACACAGCTACTCTTCTTGCCACAGGTCGCATTGATGTGCCATCCTGGATGAGCTGCACTACCTGAGCAACTTCTGTGGGTTGTAGACACCGCCTAACGCTACTGTACAGTACCTCTAAGGGTGAGAGCAATGACAAAATGCAAAAGTGCCCAAAACAGCCAAAAAGGATGAGACATGGTCTGTGGTCTCCTCCTGCAGAACCACTCCTCCTTTTTATAGGGGTTATCTTGCTAATTGCCTATAATTTCTACCTGTTGTCTGTTCTATTTGCACAACAGCAGGAGAAATTGATTCACAATCAGTGTTGCTTCATAACTGGACAGGTTGATTTCACAGAAGCGTGATTTGACTTTGAGTTACATTGTGTTATTTAAGTGTTCCCTTTATTGTTTTTGAGTAGTGTGTTAAGGTCCTGGATGGCAGATATGTATCACCGAGGTGGTTGGTATTGGTAAGCCTGGGTCTTGCAGGCCTAATAACAGCATCTGGGTTAGCTCAGCAGAGGTGTGTTTGGTGAACGCATTTAAAGCTGCTTGAGCTGATACTGTCTGGAATACCAAGATTGTTGAGGCTGCTACATCTACCTTGTTTCATTGTGCCTCAAGAAAGGACTGTTTGCTATTCATTTCTGCTGGAGGATGTAAAGTTTATGATAGACCATGAACTCTATGCTGCTGTTGTACAAAAACCCTGTTCTGAAACCCTACAATATATAACGTACACACTTCATGAAATTTTGGTGTAGAGATATATATGATATATACACACAGATCCATATATGCACTAAAAATGTATTTATCCTTGTGCAGAAAACAAGAAACGTCAGCTCAAATATTATCAGATAAGAGTGTAATACTTGCACAGAAAGAGCGCTATGCCAGCTATAGCATGGTCTCTGAAGAACACACTGTGGATGCGGACTATGATGATGAGTATGATGACACATATGATGGCAACCAGGTTGGAGCTAATGATGCAGATTCTGATGATGAGCTCATTAGTCGCAGGTCAGTTCTGTCTCCTATACATCTGTCCCATTCTATATGTCTTCTCCTATTTGCCAGTACTTTTGTGCACTTATACTTTACTACATACTCTGTCTCCTTGCATAACCGCATTCTATTCATACTTTTCTGCATATATTATACCTTAGGCCTTTTACTACTCCTCGAGTACTCATGTCTCGAGAGAAAGATGTTGGAGAAGAGGAATTTGAAGAGGAAGAAATTGAAGAGAAAACTGTTAGGGTAACTCTGGATGACTTTTATTATATACATAATATAGTAGTAGCATATCTGCAGTGTAGACGTTGTTGAAGTTTTATCTCCTATATATGTACCCTGTACTGTAGATCCATATCCGAACTGTGCTACAGCGGACTTAATGTTACCTGCGTCCTCATTTTCTGACTATGTAACCAGCATCCTATTTTCCCACAGCCTGATCACTTTGTGCAGGACCCCGCAGTACTGAGAGAACGGGCTGAGGCAAGAAGAGCAAGTTACTTAGCAAAGCGAGGGTAAGCTTTGAAGATTGTGCTGCTGTGTGATACAGCTGCATATGTCTGAGGATCATAAATTACATTTACATCTAAATACTTAAAGGATCATTCCTATAATCATAATGTGCTCCCAGTTTTCTGTACATACAGAATTATTCATGTTTGCAATTACCTTATTGATTTGTTAAAATGACACTGATTTTCAGCTATCACTTCCCTCCTGATGATCCCAACCACTTTCTTTACCCTGCATTGCCAGTAGTTCTAAAGCTGCTGATTGAATATGATCAGATGCACCTAATGACCCTGTCTAATAAAACATCTGACAGCTGGTTTGTACCAAAGATCAGCTCAGCTGATGATCCCACTGATACCAGCTGCATTTGCATCTAATGATCCTATCTAATTAATGGAAAACACATGTATTTACGAACCTGTCTAATAAAAAATCTGCCCAAAGCTTTCATGAAATCCTCGTTGCCTTGAAAGCTGTGTTGTAGCACAGCTCATTTATTCTATTCAGCTCTGTTATAAATTGAAATGTGGAATTTGAATATTGGCCAAACAGTGGGTCACAGTCCCTACATTCAAAACTAGCAATGGTCACCTCTGCCATGTAAATACAAATTACCCATGTTGAGATCTATCAGGAAGCAACCAGGAGAGAAGAGGGAGGGGGCCTGCAGCACTGTGATGGAACAGTGTTCTGCTGGGAAATGTAGTTCTTGTTCCTAGGAGTAGGACAGCACATTCAGCTCTATGAAGCTATATGCACAGAGGGGCAGAAGGAGGGTTAACAAAGACAGGGGTACGAGAAAGAAACTTTATTGGGCTTGTACTGTATATTCAATTAATAGTCAAAAATATTGTCATTGTGGGAATAACCTGTTATCCCCTTACCAACATCCGCCGTATATGTACGATGCACGTGGGTAGTGAGTGTATGGAGTGGGCTCAGTGGGTGAACTTGTTCCATACCCGGCAGGTAATGGCTTTGCCCACTCTGTTTGCCTATTAAATGCTGCTGTCAAACTCTGAAAACCGCAGTACAAGTGATCAGACGTTCGCAGGTACAGGTCTCCTAAGTGGAATAATAAATACAGTAAAATAAATACAGTGATGAACAAATTCATATTGTTGGTAATTTTAACCACGCAATATACGGTATGAAAAAACAAATTCCCAAAACAATGTCATAATTTTTATATGCAAATTCACCACATTTGCATTTTTTCCCTGTATTTTCGTACACTATTGGTAAAATGTACTTTTGTGTGACACCATTCAAAAAATTCTGCAAAAAAAACAAGCCCTCATACGTGTCTGTGTGGAGAGAACAATAAAAAAATGTTATGGCTCAAAAATAATTTGGGCTCAATAATGTCAATTTTTTTTCAATTTGAATTGTGTTTTGTCTGGAGTGCTGCCTCCTTTATGCCTTATATTATGGAACGAATTGGACATTTCCTTGTAGGCCTGGCACCCCTTTTTTAAGTAGCTATTAAATGGTGCTGTTCCACAATCTCCTGTTTCAATATTACCCAGGATAGCAACTTTTTAGCTTAATACATAATTTAAAAAATATTTCCTTGTGATTGGCGGCACGTAAGACTATTTCACCTACTGCGGCCTGAATTGTGTGGGGGGTGCTCAGATTTTCGGAAGCCTGAACAGACATCAGCTGACTGCATTATGATAGGATGCTGCTGCGTTGAGACTTTATAAGGGGCCCTAATTTGGTACAAATATTTCAAGTTACAAAAATTTTTTCTTTTTTTCTTTTTTTTCTTTATAGCATCCGACATGATAATAGTGCAGCGGTTGCTGGAACAACACGGGGCCAGGGACAGAGCCGGGAAACTGTACAAGAGCGCAGAAAGAAGGAAAGCAACAAAGGAGCCCGAGCAAATCACAACCGCAGGGCCATGGCAGATCGGAAGAGGAACAAAGGCATGATACCATCCTAATGTTGCATTTTTAGGACTGCTTCTTAGTGACTGTTTTTGCCTTTTGAGCAATAAATCCTTTTACATTTTGCACATACCTTCTCTTCAGTTATATTATGGGTATGGGTTATACGTGCTGCTTGCCTTTTTCTAGGTTTATATTAAGCACCTAATAAAAATCTAGATAAAACAGAAAACATTAACTCTGGAAGAATGGCCGATCATATTTTACTGCTAGTCGCCAAAATGTGGCCAGCAATCCTTTTTTTACTTCTGGACTGATAATTCACTCTCAAATCAGGGGTAAATCTTTGTTGAGGAGATATGTATTAGGCCGAGCTCACGTCACAAAATCAAACACGTTTTTGTGGTCGCTTTCAATATACTGTAGACGACATTGCCAAAGGTGGAGTCAGACAACATACACATGTGGTCAAAATTGTTTGTACCCCTCATTTAATGACAGAAAAACCCTCAATGGTCACAGAAATAACTTGAATCTGACAAAAGTAATAATAAATCAAATATCTATGAAAATGAACAAATGAATGTCAAACCTTGCTTTTCAACCATGCTTCCACAGAATTTTTAAAAAAATAAAACTCATGAAATAGGCCTGGACAGGAATGATGGTACCCTTAACTTAATATTTCTTTATCGCTTCATTGGAAGACACAGGTAACCATGGACTTTTTCCCCTGTCACCCTTACGGGTGCTTCAGGGCGATTACCCGTGGCCAATCCTTGCCTTTTCCCCACCTCACCCCTCTCCTTGGAGAGGGCTGAGAGGAAGACGGTGGTCACCAGCGGTGGCCTCCCCCCTTCTTGTAAGGGGTTGATGCCGCTTCTGCACCGTCTGGAGACGGTGAGGGAAGGAGGATCCCCAATGCCAGTGACCCTCTCCCACCTGAGGGCTCCTGATGTGATCATCAGCTGCAAAGAGGAATCGTGGACTCACCGGCTGGTAGGTATGTTTCCTTCCCTCAGGGCGCAGGCAGGACCATCCTCATTTCTGTTCTTTAACAGGGACAGCATACAGACCCCTTTGGAGTTTGCGTCCCCTCTATCAGCCGTGGTCATCCCCCGCAGTCAGGACCCCCCAGCAGCAGCGCCTCCATGCCTCTCCTCTCCTGGCTTGCAGCCCCGCACATGCAGAGCACCTTTATTTTGCATTCCTCTATAGGGACCGGCCACTCTTTTCAGCCGCGGCCTTTTTTCCGCCCGACAAGCGCCCCCTGCCTCAGGTCGCACTCCGGCCGAGCGTTTGAAATTCGCGCTGTTTTGTGGTCCCACCCCCCTCTCTCCCTTTGGTTTATGCGCATCCCTTGGTGCCTTTTTTCATATATTTCTCCCCATCTTCTGCTGCAGTCTGGCCACGCGCCCTTTGCACATCCTCCAATAGCAAGGGCGCTTTCACTTTTTCCGGCCAGCAGACCTTCAGGGCTGGCCACGCCTCCGGCGCGCCAGCCTATCGGAGCCTTCCTTTCGGTTTTACCGGCCGACACCTAAGCCACGCCCACCGCTCCGCAGCGTGCTTCTGCATTTGCGTCCCTGAGGCCATTTTACACCCCCTGCTCTGCAGTTCGCACCTTCTGGAGACGCTGTCATTCCTGCCTCCTCCTGCGTTTATCATCATCTGTCAAGGGGGACACATCTTTACCATCGGTCATCTGCTGATCCATCTCTGCCATCTGGTAGGCTCTGCCCCCCATAGCCCTCTCAGCAGTATCCCCAGGCTTGACCTATGCCCAACTCTGCAGGGGCTTCTCGTTTTCCCTCTATTCCCACGGTCATTCACTACGCCTTCGCCCGCTGTAAACTAAAGTGGCCTTCAGGTCAGCCGTCCCCTTTCTGCCGGTCCTGCAGTCCTTCCAAAATGTCTGCCCCACAGGAGCACCCTAACACCCAGGATGAGAGCACACCCCTCCCCCCGGAGTGGGCTGTTGCCATGTCTGTCTGTCTCAGACCTGACAAAAATATCGCAGTCCCTGGTCCAGGCCCTGGAACGTCTTCCAAATCTATCTGCCGCCACCAGTGCTTCGAACGCCTCCCAGGGCGATTCGCACGCACCTGACCACGACCTTCGCAGGGATAGATCGGGAAAAGTGTCTAGGAAGAGGGCTCTCTCTAGCTCCTCATCCAGCTCCCCGGGCCCCTCTGCATCTTCCAGGATGCCATCTCTACCCATAACTCCTCGGAGGAGGAGGTGTTTGAGTCGGATGTGGATTCCCAGTCCGGGTCTAAGTCTGATTCGGACCAGACTCCAAAATTGCAGGACACACAAAGCTATATCAAAGAAATTAATTGTAATAAAATTATTAAAAAATAAAAAATAAAAATATTATAAATATTAATTTTGAAATATAGCCAAGAAAGTAGGATGGCAGACAATCCGGGTATATATAAAGACAGCACTGAGAGATGGTGAGACGGTCAAATGGAGGGATGCAAGTGTATCAAATAAAATAAAATATTAAAAAAAATGTATAATATAAAATAGACATGAAATTAATATAAAAAGATTTTATTGACATATAATTTAATACAGATACAACAATAATGCATATAATAAAAAATAATGAATAATACAATTGAAACACTCCACTAGTAAAATGATTGACCAAGGCAGAAAAATAGGTGTAACCAGGAGATTTGTTTGAAAAAGCACTAATTATAAGTGGATTGGAATAAGGTGCAAGAGTGCCTGACACAAATGCTAAGAACAATAATAAACCACAAATAATAAAAAAGTGCACATAAAAATATGAGATCTATTTGCAAAATTAAATAAATACCAACAATAGTGCCACTATGTGCAAAATTTAACAAATCAATGATTAAAATGTGCAGAGAAAACAAATCAAGGCACATCGCATAATGTGAACTCAATGAAGGTGAAACATAGTCACATTTAGAACACTGTGTATAAAACAAGTGCACAAAAAATAGTGACGGATGGAGTGCCACAATAAGCGTGCCCCTACGCACGTTTCGGAAATTAGATCCTTCGTCAGGGGGATAATTTCCGAAACGTGCGTAGGGGCACGCTTATTGTGGCACTCCATCTGTCCTCGGCTTCCAGGTATCAGCGGCACCATTTTATTTGGTGATTGGGCTCTTCACTATTTTTTGTGCACTTGTATTATACACAGTGTTCTAAATGTGACTATGTTTCACCTTCATTGAGTTCACATCTATGCGATGTGCCTTGATTTGTTTTCTCTGCACATTTTATTCATTGATTTGTTAAATTTTGCACATAGTGGCACTATTGGTATTTATTTAATTTTGCAAATAGATCTCATATTTTTATGTGCACTTTTTTATTATTTGTGGTTTATTATTGTTCTTAGCATTTGTGTCAGGCACTCTTGCACCTTATTCCAATCCACTTATAATTAGTGCTTTTTCAAACAAATCTCCTGGTTACACCTATTTTTCTGCCTTGGTCAATTATTTTACTAGTGGAGTGTTTCAATTGTATTATTCATTATTTTTTATTATATGCATTATTGTTGTATCTGTATTAAATTATATGTCAATAAAATCTTTTTATATTAATTTCATGTCTATTTTATATTTATTATACATTTTTTAGTAATAAATATTTTTTAAAAAAATAAAAATATACATTTTTTTAATATTTAATTTTACTTGTTACACTTGCATCCCTCCATTTGACCGTCTCACCATCTCTCAGTGCTGTCTTTATTTATCCAAAATTGCAGGACATGGTTGATAGTCTTATTTTGGATATTGCTCAAACCCTTATAATAAGAGGACGAGGTTCCCGCTCAGGAGCACTCCGTTTCCTTCAAACGGGTAAAACGTCCTCCTCAGACCTTCCCCAATCATAAAGAGTTCGAAGCGACTATGGTCAAACACTGGGAGCATCCCGAGAAGCGTTTCCAGGAAAGGAAACAGCTAGACATCCTGTATCCCTTTAGTCCAGACCTTGTCGGCAAGTGGGCAGAGTCCCCTAAGGTAGACCCGCCGGTCTTTCGCCTGTCCTCAAAGACAGTTCTGTCTCTACCAGATAGTGTGTCTCTTAAGGACGCCACGGACAGGCAGATTGAGTCTTTGGCCAAATCGGCCTTCGAAGCGACTGGTGCCTCCCTCTGCCCCAGCTTCGCCTCCACCTAGGTGGCGAAGGCTATCTATGCCTGGGCCAAGATACTTTGCCAGGGCATCGTAGCAGCGGCTCCTTCGGATGAGCTGGCAGACCAGATTGCTCACGCCGGCAATTATCTTCTGGCCGCCTCTTTGGATGCGATTGGCTGTTCCGCCAGGGCAAGCAGTAACATCATTGCTCTACGCTGCATCCTTTGGTTGAAGGAGTGGAGTGCAGATCCAACCTCTAAGAAGTTACTCACCAACCTGGCTTTCAGGGTTTCAGGCTCTTTGGGTCCAAACTAGACCAGATAATCTCAGATGCTACCGGGGGAAGAGTACTTCTCTTCCTCAATCCAAGCCCAAACGTACCTTGAATATAAAGGGGCCCCTGCCTTTTCGTTCCTTTCGACTTTTCTCCTCTTCCGGGAATTCCTCCCAGCAGGACCGCTTTTCAGCACCAGGGGAGAGAAGGAAACCATCCTTCAAACCTGCACCTCACTGGAGGCCAAAGGGCCGCTCCTCCAAGCCCTCAGGCTACCGCTCTCACAGGTTCCCTCTAAGTGACGGCTCACCCCCACCTGGAAATTTTTCCAGGGTGGGAGGCCGCTTTTTCTCTTCAGGGATGCATGGTTGTCGGTGGTCGACGACGCCTGAGTCAGAGAGATCGTTAAGTCCGGCTACAAGATCGACTTTCCCCCCCACCCCCAGGAAGAAGTTTCGTTTTGTCTCGCCCACCAAAACGGCCATCTCAAGCCCCAGGGGTTCTTCAGGCCATCACTTCTCTTCTAAGCACAGGAGTAATCGTACCCGTTCCCTGGGAAGAACGGTTTTCAGGGTTCTATTCCAATCTTTTTTTAGTCCCAAAAAAAGACGGTTCGCTTCTCCCGATCTTGGACCTCAGACAGCTGAATTGCCACATTCGGATCCGCCACTATATGATGGTGTCCTTACGCTCCATGGAACCAGGAGAATTTCTTTGTTCTGTAGACATCCAGGATGCTTATCTCCACATTCCTGTTTGTGTGCAGCATCAGAGATTCCTTCGGTTTGCGATCCAGGAGGATCATTATCAGTTCACGTCCCTTCCTTTCGGCCTGGCGTCTGCCCCCAGAGTTTTCACGAAGGTCATGGCCATCCTTCCCTACAAGGGGATTCTCATAATCACTTACCTGGACAATCTCCTGATCAAGGGGTCGTCCCGCCGAGAATTTGAACAGAGTCTTCAGATCACTCTGGTCCGTTTCGGCTGGATAGTCAACAGAGCGAAATCATCCCTTACCCCAGTTCAGCGCCTGGTGTTCCTGGGTATGGAGTTCGACACGTCCCAGGCCCGTGTCTTCCTTCCGAAGGAGAAGTTTTCGTCTCTCCGCCAAGGAATCCGCTCTCTAAGGTCCTGCATGAGAGTTCTTGGGAAGATGATTGCCTCCATGGAAGCCGTGCCTTACGCCCTGTTCCATACTCGTCTCTTCAGTTGGCCCTCTTGTCTGCCTGGGACAAGAAAACAGTCTCCCTGGACCGACCAGTACTTCTGCCTTTCAAAGTGAGGCAATCTCTGACTTGGTGGACGTTATCCGCCTCAGTCCTGCACGGGAGGTCCTTTCTCCCTCTTCGGTGGCAGGTCATCACCACCGACGCCAGTCTCCTAGTTTGGGGGGCGGTCTTCCTTCATCACACAGTGCAGGGTCGCTGGAACGCTCAGGAAGCCCTTCTCCCCATCAATCTCTTGGAGATCGGGGCAGTCTTTCTTGCCCTTCTCCGCTGGCAGTCCCTCCTCGCAGGCAAGCCGGTCCACGTTCAGTCCGACAACGCCACGGCCATGGCCTACATAAATCATCAGGGCGGGACTCGCAGCAATCGGGTCATTACGGGTTGACAAAGATTCTGTGATGGGCGGAACGTCACGTCCCTGCCATATCAGCCTTTCACATTCCGGGGGTGGAAATTTGGGCAGCTGATTTTCTCGCATCAGGCGAGTGGTCTCTCAATCCCGCCGTCTTCAACCAAATTTGTCAGAGATGGGGCACTCTGGACGTCGACCTAATGGCATCCCGGATAAACCGCAAGGTTTCTCAGTTCGTAGCCAGGTCCCGGGATCCGATGGCCATCGGTTACGATGCCCTAGTGATCCCATAGTCCCAGTTTCGTCTGCCTTATCTTTTTCCGCCTCTCCCCTTGATCCCCAGAGTCGTGAAAAAAGATAAAGGCAGAAGGGATTCCCGTTGTTTTGATGGCTCCAGACTGGCCAAGACAGGCCTGGTATGCGGAGCTGGTGAACATGCTCATGGATATCACTACCGGAGATATCGCCTCAACCAACACCGGAACTGCTGCGACCCACCAACCTGCTGTCTCCTTCCACACCATCCTGTAGAATGTAAGCCCGAAAGGGCAGAGTCCTCTCCCCTCTGTATCAGTCTGTCATTGTTAGTTTGTTTACTGTAAGTGATACCTGTAATTTGTACAGTTCCAAGGCCTGGTCTCAAGGAGGTCAGCAAAGAAGCCACTTCTCTCCAGAAAAAACATCATGGACTGTACAGTCATGGCCAAAAGTTTTGAGAATGACACAAATATTATATTGAAGACATAGTCCTTCCTTCTTTATGTTCTTCTCCGATTCATCCCCTGGAAAAGTCCCTACACAAGCTGGATTTGGTTAGAGCTATTCAAGTGTAAAGCTTATTTATTTTATTTATAAGTGTACCTTTCTAGGACCGCTTCTTTTCGTCAGGCCAATTCCCTGTTTGTCATCCCTGAAGGTCATCGTAAAGAGCTCCCAGCTTCTAAGTCCACTATCGCTCGTTGGATTTGTTCGGCGATACTGGAGGCGTACCGCGTTCAGGACAAACAGCCTCCTCCGGGAGTGAGTGCTCACTCCACCCGGACCTGGGGGCTTCCTGGGCTGTTCCTCACCAGGCTTTGGCTTTGCAGATCTGCAAGGCTGCAACCTGGTCGTCCTTGCACACCTTTGCGAGGTTTTACAGTGTTAATACCCACACCTCGGCTGATGCAGGCCTGGGTAGGAAGGTACTACAGGCGGTTTTGGGTTGGTACATATATTGAGCTTCTGGTTGCTTCTCCTACTACTTTAACACCAACTGAGTTGCTTTGTGCCTGTCGGTGGGTGTATACTGCTGTGGAGGAGCTATTTTCCTTTTTTTGCATAGTGTCAGCCTCCTAGCGACAGCAGCATACACCCATGGTTACCTGTGTCCCCCAGTGAAGGCTCCAAGAAAGATTTTATGGTTAGTACCAAAAATCCCTCTTTTGTTGCACAACCTTTCAAGGCAATCACTGCAATCAAACAATTCCTGTAACTGTCAATGAGACTTCTGCACCTCTCGACAGGTATTTTGGCCCACTTATCAAGAGCAAACTGCTCCAGTTGTCTCGTGTTTGAAGGTTTCCTTTTCCACACGGCATGTTTCAGTTCTTTCCAAAGCTGCTCAAAACGATTTAGGTCAGGGCTCATAGAAGGCCACTTCAAGATAGTCCAATGTTTTCCTCTTAGCCATTCTTAGGTGTTTTTAGCTGTGTGTTTTGGGTCATTATCCTGTTGCAAGACCCATGACCTGCGACTGAGACCAGCTTTCTGACACTGGGCAGCACATTTCTCTCTAGAATCCCTTGATAGTCTTGAGATTTCATTGCACCCTGCACAGATTCTAGACACCCTGTGCCAGATGCAGCAAAGCAGCCCAGAACATAACAGAGCCTCCTTCATGTTTCACAGTAGGGACATTGTGCTTTTCTTGATATGCTTCATTTTTCTGTCTGTGAACATAGAGCTCATGTGCCTTTCCAAAAAGTTCCATTTTTGTCTCATCTGTCCATAGGACATTCTCCCAGAAGCTTTGCAGCTTGTCAACATGTAGTTTGGCAGATTCCAGTCTGACTTTTTTTTTTCAACAATTTTGTCCTCCTTGGTCTTCTCCCATGAAGTCCACTTTGGCTCATACAACAACGGATGGTGCAATCTGACACTGATGTTCCTTGAGCTTGAAGTTCACCTTTAATCTGTTTAGAAGTTTTTCTGGGGTCTTCTGTTACATTCATATTATCCGTCTCTTTGATTTGTCATCAATTTTCCTCCTGCGACCACGTCCAGGGAGGTTGGCTACAGTCCCATGGAGCTTAAATTTCTGAAAAATATGTGCAACTGTAGTCACAAGAACATCAAGCTGCTTGGAGATGGTCTTATAACTTTTACCTTTAACATGTTTGTCTATAATTTTCTTTCTAATCTCCTGAGACAACTCTTTCCTTCGCTTCCTCTGGTCCATATTGAGTGTGATACTCACTGTGCTGTTTGGTGACATGGTGTGTATCTGTAGCCCTCTATACAGGCCCACTCACTGATTCCAAGATTCTAGACACCTGTGATGCTAATTAGTGGACACACCTTGATTTAACATGTCCCTTTTGTCACATTATTTTCAGGGGTACCATCATTTCTGTCCAGTCCTATTTCATGAGTTTTATTTCTTTTTAAATTCTGTGGAAGCATGGTTGAAAAGCAATGTCTGACTTTCATTTGTTTATTTTCATAGATTTTTGATGTATTATTACTTTTGTCAGATTCAAGTTATTTCTGTCACCATTGTGGTTTTTTTTGTCATTAAATGAGGGGTACCAAAAATTTTGACCACGTGTGTCAGTGATTTTGCTTCATTATAGTCAATAATTTCACTGGGTGATACACCTAAATCCTATATTTCAGGGCTTCAGATGGATACCCAGACAGTCACGGATGTGTGAGAAAAACATATGAACCCGGCCTTAGGAGTTAGGGCAAATTCAGTGAAACTTCATGTATGGACCATAATGTCCGGACTGGCTACTGGTCTCTGAACTGGCACTTGATGGCCTCATAGGAAAATATGAAGCTGAATTCTGAATTTACCCTTAGAGGCAGATATAGACATTGTGCTACAAGCTCACCTGAAAGTACAGTTATACTTTAAGACATTAATCCCTTTACCCCTCAGCCTATTTTCACATTCGTGGCCAAGCCAAATTTTACAATTCTGACCAGTGTCACTTTATGTGGTAATAACTCAGGAATGCTTCAATCGATCCCACTGATTCTAAGAATATTTTTCATGACATATTGTACTACATGGTAGTGGTAAACTTAGTGTGATATTTTTGTGTTTTATTAGTGAAAATATTGGAATTTTGGGGCAAATTTAGAAAATTTTGCAATTTTCAAACTTTTAATTTGTATGCCCTTAAACCAGATAGTTATGACACAAAATAGTTAATACATAACATTTCCACATATCTACCTTTACATCAGCACAATTTTTGAAACATAACAAAAAAAAATTAGGATGTTGTAAGGGATAAAAGTTGACCAGCAATTTCTCATTTTTCCAGCAAAATTTACAAAACCATTTTTTTTAGGGACCACCTCACATTTGAAGTGACTTTGAGGGGCCTATATGACAGAAAATACCCAAAAATGACACCATTCTAAAAACTGCCACTCCCACCCAAGGTACTCAAAACCACATTCAAGAAGTTTATTAACCCTCCATGTGCTTCACAAGAATTAAAAAAATTTAAAATGTTTCCTTTTTTCTACAAAAATGTTGCTTTAGCATCAACATTTAGATTTTCTCAAGGGTAACAGAAGAAAATAGAGAGTACAATTTATTGCGCAACTTCTCCTGAGTACGCCGATACCCCATATGTGTCTGAAAACTACTGTTTTGGCGCACAGCAGGGCTTGGAAGGGAAGGAGCGCCGCCATTTGACTTTCGGACCACAAAATTGCATGGAATCAATAGAAGATGCAATGTTATGTTTGCAGAGCCCATGATGTGCATAAAAAGTAAGTGGGAAACCTCCACAAGTGACCCCCATTTTGGAAACTACGCCTCTCAAGGAATTTAGAATGTGGTGAGTAGAGATGACTGAAAAGTTCGGGGTTTGTACTGGTTTCTGGTGCTGATCTCCAAACACTGACTTCTGGAAGTCCATTTTGCAGTTTTGGGGAGGAGAGAAAGAGATTTTCCAGCTCTAAAATTTGGGTCCCCATTGATTTCTATGGGGTTCAAGTTCGGGTACAGTTTTGGTGCCTGAACCGAACTTTCGATTAAAGTTTGGTCGAACCTGAACTTCCATGGGTCCGCTCATCCCTAGTGTTGAGCACCTTGCACCCACAGGTGTTTCACAGAAGTTTATAATATTAAACCATGAAAAGGAAAAAATAAATTTCTCCTTCGCCTCATTGGGGGACACACAGACCGTGGGTGTTATGCTGCTGCCACTAGGAGGACACTAAGCAATACATAAGCACAAAAGATTAACTCCTCCTGCAGTATACACCCTCTGTTGGCTCAATCCTGAACCAGTTCTTGCTTAGTGTCTGTAGGAGGCACTAGGGTCTGCTCTCAGACCCCACTTTTTTACCTTTTTTAACTTTTTATTATTTTGCTTTCTTCACGCACGGATGGGCGACGGGACTTGTGCGAAAAGTCACGATCTCCCAAAAACCAACAACAGGCGGCATCTTGGAGTGTCACCTCCATGCACCCCTCCTGCCACGCTACCATGGGGCGACAGATCCCTTGAATGGGCCGCTCTCCCCATGAGATACCCCTCGATGAGGATGATGTGATTCGCGTGGCACCATGGATGGATACCCCCACCACCTCTCCTGAAAGCGGTGGCGGTCTGGAGGCATGTAAGATCCCTCTCCACCCCCCTATTGAAAGGGGTTGGTGGATTGAGGCAGTACGGCCAGAGCTACTGTAGTACTGAGGAGTTCCCCCCCTTCTCCATCTCCGGGCTCTCCCCGCAGTGAGTACAGCCATCTGGGGGCACTGTGAACAGGTCACCTCGACCGCTTCTGCGCACCGCGCCCGCACCTGCGTCGCGCCGCCGCAGCTCAGCATCGCGCCGCTGGCGCTTCCGATCGCGCCACGGCCACAGCCTCAAATTTAGCCCCCGGCTTCGGCCCAGGGTAGGCCGCAACTAGAAATTTAGTCCCCGGCTTCGGCCCGGGATAGGCCGCAGTCATTAATTTAGTCCCCGCTTCGGGCCGGGATAGGCCTCAAGGGGAGAGGGCGGTCTGTGTGGCTCCGCCCACCTCGCATGCTATTGGCCGCCTTCAGCTGACATGGGACTCCCCCTGTTTCCCCCCCCTCTCCTCCCACTGCTTCTGGTGCTTCTCGTGTCATACGAGAAGCGCTACTGTAATCTTGGGAGCCATCTTCTTGTGGGACAGCGCTGCAGACGCCATCCTCCTCCTTCCCTGGTTCACACACAGGACCTGGGTAAGTGCACGCTGCGACTAGGTCTATACAGCGCTTGACCCTTCTCCTGCAGCAGGCTCTCAGGTGCAGAAATATGTCGCAATCAAAGGGCACTAAAAAGGCTGACAAAAACTACACTGTAGTATATGCCGCCTGCATTTCATGCAACGCTTCCCTACCGTCAAAGCATGGTTCCCAATTCTGTGCATCATGTGCCCAAGAGCCCATAGCTTCTTCCGCTCAGGAGCCCCCTACTACCGTTCAGGAGTCCCTACCTATTCCTGATCCCATTGAGCCAGGTCCTTCAGGGTGGCCCGAGTTTCTGGCGCAGTCCATGGATTCTCTGACTAGGGCCTTGGATACCTTCCATGGCTCCGCTTCAAGCCAGGGCGTCCTTTTTCCAGAAAGGGGCCCGTTAGCCTTCAGAGAGACCTCATCTGACAGGGGCCGAAACACGGAGTCCGCAAAGCGGTCGTCCAGAAAACGCCGCCATAATGCATCTCCCAATCCATCTAGCGGTTCGGCATCGGCGAGCTCAGGCTCTCGCTCCCCCCCTCCCAGAGATCTTAGTGATCATGATTCGGAATACGAGTCGGACATTGGTGATGACCCCAACTCGCCAAACTTTCAAGAATCGTTAGATTCTCTCATTGAGGCAATTAACAAAATCCTCAAGCTAGATGAGGAACCCAGGTCTCAACCGAATCATCCTATCTCCTTCAAAAGAGCCAAACGTGCTCACAAGGTGTTTAGTAATCACCCTGAATTTACGGATATTGTTCAGGGACAAAGGGAGCGTCCAGACAGACGTTTTTCAGGACTGAAGTCTCTGAAAGCACGATACCCTTTCTCAGCAACTGTAGCGAAAGAGTGGACTGAATCTCCAGTGGTAGATCCTCCAGTATCTCGTTTATCTTCAAAGACACTGCTCTCCGTGTCAGATAGTTCATCCATTAAAAACCCGTCAGATAAACAGATTGACAATCTTGCTAAATCGATTTTTGAGGCGGCTGGAGCATCTCTTTCTCCCTCCTTTGCGGCCACCTGGGTGGCAAGGGCCATGGTGGCCTGGGCTGAAAATCTAGTTAAAATAACTAGTGATATCTCTCTTTCCCCCGAGGCACGTAATCTGGCCTATCAGATTACTCGGGCAGGTGACTACATGGTTCATGCGTCCCTAGATGCAGCTAATTGCGCTGCTCTCACAGCCGCCAATGCTATCGCCATTCGGAGGTCCCTTTGGCTCCGGGAGTGGCGTGCAGACCCTGCTTCAAAGAGGACTTTGACTTCGCTGCCTTATCTTTCAGGACGTCTTTTTGGAGATCGTCTTGATCAGATTATTTCTGACGCTACTGGCGGCAAAAGCAAATTTCTTCCGCAGCGCAGAATCAATCGGCCTTTTCGGTCTCAATACCAAAGTCGTTCCCGGCCATTTCGTAGCTCCTTTAATTGGTCCCCTGCTTCGACCTCGGCTCGAGCACCCCGGTCATCTCGCAGAGATAGGGGCTCGCAACCAGCGTCCAGGTCCACTCAACCCTGGAGAAACAGATTTTCTCAGACGGGAAATAGGAGTTCCTCCTCTCGAAAATTGTCTTCCCAATGACTCCTTGCTGGGGACGGGGGACCCAAACAAGGTAGGCGGCCGCCTACTTTTGTTTCGCAAAGTCTGGGGGTCGGTCGTTCAAGACCGGTGGGTTCTCGATCTTGTACACTCCGGCTACAAGATCGAGTTCTTGTCCCTTCCTCCAAGACGCTTCTTTCAGTCTCGCCCCCCAAGTCCAAGGAGCTCGCAATCCCTTTTCTTCAGGCTCTGAACACGCTTCGTTCCAGCGGGTCATCGTCCCAGTTCCTCACAAGGAAAGGTTCAAAGGGTTTTACTCAAACCTCTTTGTGGTTCCCAAGAAGGATGGCTCCTTGCGTCCTATTCTGGACCTAAAATTGCTAAACAAATTCATCAGAGTCCGTCATTTCAGGATGGAGTCCCTCCGTTCTGTTGTCGCGTCTCTAGAAAGAAAAGAATACTTGGCGTCTATCGACATCAAGGATGCGTATTTACACATTCCGATTTTCAGAGGTCACCAAAAGTTTCTGCGTTTTGCTGTCGGAGAGGATCATTTTCAGTTTGCCGCTCTGCCCTTCGGTCTCGCAACCGCCCCCAGAGTGTTCACAAAGGTCATGGCGGCCGCCATGTCAATTTTACACTCTCGGGGTGTGGTGGTCCTCCCGTACCTGGACGACCTTCTCATCAAAGGCCCAACTTTTCGGACCTGCGCAGAGAGTGTCGAGATCACTATCGACACCCTCTCTCGCCTAAGTTGGCTAGTCAATTTGGACAAGTCTCTTCCCATTCCCTCTCAGAAGATTCCTTTTCTGGGAATGATTCTGGACACCTCCCAAGGGTTGGTATCTCTCCCTCCAGAGAAGATTGCTTCTCTGAGGCGGGGAGTGCTCCTGTTGTCGCTAGGCCGCTCTCACTCTCTGCGGAGCGCCATGCAAGTCCTCGGGAAGATGGTAGCTTCCATCGAGGCAGTACCTTTCGCCCAGTTCCATCTTCGCCCTCTTCAACAGGAGCTAATATCAGTCTGGGACAGGAACCCAGCGTCTCTAGGTCGCCGCTTCCGTCTGTCTCCCACAGTCAGAAGTTCCTTGAAATGGTGGACAAATGCCTCATCACTGAATCAAGGAAAATCTTTTCTGCCTGTCCATTGGCTGGTGGTGACCACCGATGCCAGTCTCCTCGGATGGGGAGCTGTGTTCCTTCATCACACGGCTCAAGGCCGCTGGTCTCTACCAGAGACCCGTCTCCCGATTAACATCCTGGAGATCAGAGCTATCAAGTTAGCTCTCGTGCAGTTCCATCATCTTCTGGCCGGTCGTCCCATCAGGATTCAGTCAGACAACGCCACGGCCGTGGCGTACATCAACCGTCAAGGGGGCACTCGAAGCAGAACAGCGATGCTCGAGGTATCGCACATCCTGCGCTGGGCCGAGACAAACCGCTCGCCCATCTCCGCGGTTCACATTCCAGGAGTGGACAATTGGGAGGCCGACTTCCTCAGTCGCCAAGGCCTAGACTGAGGGGAATGGTCCCTGCACCCAGAAGTGTTTCACATCATTTGCCAGCGATGGGGCATGCCGGATGTAGACCTCATGGCATCCAGACTGAATGCCAAGGTTCAGACTTTCATAAGTCGGTCTTGCGATCCACTAGCCGTCGGCTCGGATGCGCTAGTCCTCCCTTGGAGTCATTTTCGCCTTCCTTACATTTTTCCACCTCTTCCGTTAATCCCCAGGGTGATCCGGAAGATCAAGGCGGAAGGCATTCCTCTCATTCTGGTCGCACCGGACTGGCCTCGCCGTCCGTGGTATGCGGAACTAGTGCGTCTGGTTGCAGACGTTCCCTGGAGATTGCCAGATCGTCCGGACCTCCTTTCACAGGGTCCAATTTACCATCACAATTCGAAAGCGCTGAATTTGACGGTATGGCCATTGAAGCCTGGATCTTAAGTCAGGCTGGTTTTTCTCACAAGGTTGTCTCAACAATGGTCAATGCCAGGAAGCCGGCTTCCGCCCGCATTTACCATCGTGTCTGGAAGACATTCTTTTCCTGGTGTGAGGACAAAGGTCGTTCTCCTTTGGGTTTTTCAATTCCTTCCATTCTAGAATTTCTACAAGCAGGAATGGACTCGGGATTAGCTCTCTCTTCCCTCAAGGGGCAGATTTCTGCCTTGTCCGTCCTTTTCCAACGGCGGATCGCATCCAAGTCTCAGGTCAGGACTTTTATCCAGAGAGTGTCTCATCTCGTTCCGCCCTACAAGAGGCCTTTGGAACCTTGGGATCTTAATTTGGTTCTCAGTGCCTTACAGGACTCCCCCTTCGAACCTTTGCCGGAAGTGTCCTTATCGCTTCTTTCCTGGAAGGTTGTCTTCCTAGTGGCGATTACCTCTATCAGACGAGTATCGGAGTTGGCAGCCTTATCTTGCAAACCTCCTTTCCTCATTTTTCACCAGGACAAGGAAGTCCTTAGGACTTCTTTCATACCAAAAGTCGTTTCGGCTTTTCATATCAATGAGGAGATAGTTTTGCCTTCGTTCTGTCCGGCGCCGATTCACCGTACTGAAAAAGCCAGATGGATTCGCTCGGCGATCCAAGAGGCGTACCGTGTTAAAGGTCAGCCTATCCCGGCTGGGATTAAGGCACACTCCACTCGTTCTGTGGGGGCCTCCTGGGCCATTCGGCACCAGGCTTCGGCACAGCAAGTGTGCAAGGCTGCGACTTGGTCCAGTCTTCATACTTTCGTCAAGCATTACCAAATTCATGCTCAGGTTTCTTCAGATGCGGCACTTGGCAGACAGATTCTGCAATCAGCTGTTGCGCATCTGTAAGTTGTCTGTTGACTGTTTAAGCGTTACATGCATGAGGTTCACGAGGCTTCATCTGTTGATGGTTTTCCCACCCAGGGACTGCTTTGGGATGTCCCACGGTCTGTGTGTCCCCCAATGAGGCGATGGAGAAAAGGAGATTTTTGTATACTCACCGTAAAATCCTTTTCTCCGAGACGCTCATTGGGGGACACAGCTCCCACCCTTGTTTAGCTTGTAGCCTCGTTGTTTATTTGAATTGTTGACATATTGCACTCTGTTATGAGCTCCTACTGCTTTGGCACCGAACTGGTTCAGGATTGAGCCAACAGAGGGTGTATATTGCAGGAGGAGGAGTTAATCTTTTGTGCTTATGTATTGCTTAGTGTCCTCCTAGTGGCAGCAGCATAACACCCACGGTCTGTGTGTCCCCCAATGAGCGTCTCGGAGAAAAGGATTTTACGGTGAGTATACAAAAATCTCCTTTTTTCCCAGAAATATGTGGTTTTTGCCTCATTTTACATTTTGACAACGAACAGGAGAAAATAAACAGTACAATTTGTTGTGCAATTTGTCCTGAGTACACTGATACCGCTAATGTGGTGGAAGAAAACAAACATTACAATTTGTTATGAAATCTCTACGGAGTATGCCAATATCCCATATATGGTCGAATACTACTTTTGAGGCACAGTGCAAAGCTCGGAAGGGAAGTAGCACCATATTGAAGTGCAGATTTTGCTGGAATGATTTGAGGGTGCCATGTCACATTGGCAGAGCACTTGAGGTGCCACAACAGCAGAACCCTCCATAAGTGACCCCATGTTATAAACTACATCCCCCTATGAATTAATCTAGGGGAGCAGTGAGCATATTGACACCACATGTGCCTCACATAGTTTTATACCATTGGGTGCTGAAGAAAGAATAATGGCTAATAAGAAAAAATTTGACCTTATAGTTTGTTGTGCAATTTCTTCTGAGTATAATACCCTACAGTGAGTACGGAAAGTATTCAGACCCCTTTAAATTTTTCACTTTGTTTCATTGCAGCCATTTGGTAAATTCAAAAAAGTTTATTTTTTTCTCATTATTGTACACTGCACCCCATCTTGACTGGAAATACAGAAATGTAGAAATTTTTGCAAATTTATTAAAGAAAAACTGAAGTATCACATGGTCATAAGTATTCAAACCCTTTGCTCAAATAGTCATATTTAAGTCACATGCTGTCCATTTCTTTGTGATCCTCCTTGAGATGGTTCTACTCCTTCATTGGAATCCAGCTGTGTTTAATTAAACTGATAGGACTTGATTTCTAAAGGAACATACCTGTCTATAAAAGACCTCACAGTTCACAGTGCATGTCAATCCAAATGAGAATCATGAGGTGAAAGGAACTGGCCAAGGAGCTCAGAGACAGAATTGTGGCAAGGCACACCCCCGCCAATGTTACAAAAGAATTTCTGCAGTACTCAAGATTCCTAAGAGCACAGTGGCCTCCATAATCCTTAAATGGAAGAAGTTTGGGATCACCAGAAGTCTTCCTGGACCTGGCCGTCCAGCCAAACTGAGCAATTATGGGAGAAGAGCCTTGGTGAGAGAGGTAAAGAAGAACCCCAAGATCACTGTGGCTGAGCTCCACAGCTGCATTAGGGAGAAGGGAGAAAGTTCCACAAAGTCAACTATCACTGCAGCCCTCCACCAGTCGGGCCTTTATAGCAGAGTGGCCCGACGGAAGTCTCTCCTCAAGTGCAAGACATATGAAAGCCCACATAGAGTTTGCTAAAAAAAAAACACATGAAGGACCCCCAGACTATGAGAAATAAGATTCTCTGGTCTGATGAGACGAAGATAGAACTTTTAAGTGATAATTCTAAGAGGTATGTGTGGAGAAAACTAGATACTGCTCATTACCTGCCCAATACAATCCCAACAGTGAAACGTGGTGGCAGCTTCATGCTATGGGGTGTTTTTCAGCTGCAGGGACAGGACGACTGATTGCAATTGAAGGAAACATGAAGGCAGCCAAGTACAGAGTTATCCTGGATGAAAATATCTTCCAGAGTGCTCATGACCTCAGACTTGGCCAAAGGTTCACCTTCCAACAAGACAATGACCCTAAGGACCCTAAGCACACAGCTAAAATAACAAAGGAGTGGCTTCAGAACAACTCTGTGACCATTCTTGACATGCCCAGATAGAGCCCTGACCTAAACCCAATTGAGCATGTCTGGAGAGACATGAAAATGGCTGTCCACTGACGTTCACCATCCAACCTGATGGAACTGGAGAGAATCTGCAAGGAAGATTGGCAGAGAATCCCCAAATCCAGGTGTGAAAAACTTGCTGCATCATTCCCAAGAAGACTCATGGCTGTATTATCTCAAAAGGGTGCTTCTACTCAATACTGAGCAAAGGGTCTGAATACTTATGACCATGTAATATTTGTTTTTCTTTTTTTAATAAATTTGCAAAAATCTCTACATTTCTGTTTTTTTTCAGTCAAGATGGGGTGCAGAGTGTACATTAAAGGGAATCTGTCATCTTTTTTCCCCTGAGATGCGGCCACCGCCATCAGGGGCTTATCTACAGCATTCTGTAATGCTGTAGATAAGCCCCCGATGTAACCTTAAAGATAAGAAAAACGAGTTATTTCTCCATCGCCTCATTGGGGGACACAAGACCATGGGTGTTATGCTGCTGCCACTAGGAGGACACTAAGCAATACACAGAAAAAGTTAACTCCTCCTCCTGCAGTATACACCCTCTGTTGGCTCAATCCTGAACCAGTTCTTGCTTAGTGTCTGTAGGAGGCACTAGGGTCTGGTTTCAGACCCCAATGTTATTTTTTACCATTTTTATTTTTACTTTTAATATTATTTTTACTATTTTTTCCATGATTTGGAAGGGCGACGGGTCTTGTAGGAAAAGTCCCGATCTCCCACAACCATCAACAGGCGGGAACGCGGAGTGTCGCCTCCACGTACCCCCTCCTGCAACGCTACCATCGGGCGACGGATCCCCTTCAATGGGCCATTCTCCCCATGTGTCTGACGGCTGTAAGACGCGCTCCGGAATTTGGGAACAAGATAACCCCTCACCACCACTAATGAAAGCAGCTGGTGCTAGGATGATTGGAAGGAACCCCTCTCCGCCTCCCTATGAAAGGGATGGTGGATTGAGGATGTACAGACGCGCCAGCCATTGGTACTCTGAGCCAGGAGGCTCCGCAGTGAGTACATCTGAAAACCGCTGAATTTTGCGCTATGTCTGTACAGTGATGTCTGCTGCGCCGTCAGCGGCGCCGCCGCTTGGATCCCTGTCTCTGTCTCCGTCGCGGCCGCCCTTGCGATCCCTTTAGGGTCGCAGGGCCGGCGTCACAAAATGTTAGTCCCGGAATGCGGCCCGGAGGAGACCGCTATTGCGATCCGTATCGCGTCGCAATTTCGGTGCCGGCCGCTCTTGCGATCGCTATTGCGTCGCAAGGCTGGCGCCGCAAATTTAGGCCCCGGCTTCGGTCTGGGATAGGCCTCAAGAGGAGGGCGGGCTTACCGCGCTCCCAGTTAGCTCCGCCCACATCGCGCGCTGTCCAGGGCCCGGCCATTGGCAGGGAGTGATTAACTCCTCGCTAGTTTCTCCTGGTCTCCCTCCCATGTTTTCTGGCGCTTCTCGTGACCCACGAGAAGCGCAAAAGAGCCAAATCTCGGCCGCCATCTTCCGGCCTCTCAGGATTCTCAACGGTGCTGTACCGAACAGGCTATCCTTCAGCGCCTCATCTTCCTCTCGTGGGCTCGGACACAGGACCTGGGTAAGCTTACACAGCGCTTAACCCTTCTCCTGCAGCAGGCTCTCAGGTGCAAAATATGTCACAATCAAAGGGCTCTAAGAGGCCTGACAAAAACCACACTGTGGTATATGCCGCCTGTGCTACATGCAACGCTTCCCTGCCGTCAAAGCATGGTTCCCAATTCTGTGCATCATGTGCCCAAGAGCCCTCTGCTTCTACCGCTCAGGAGCCCCCTACTACCGTTCAGGAACCTCTATCTATTCCTGATCCCAATGAGCCGGTCCTTCCAGGTGGCCTGCGTTTCTGGCACAGTTTATGGATTCTCTGACTAGGGCCTTGGATTCCTTCCGTGGCTCCTCTGCTAGCCAGGGCGTCCCTTTTCCAGAAAGGGGCCCATCAGCCTTCAGAGAGACCTCATCAGACAGGGGCCGACCCACGGCATCAGCAAAGCGGCCGTCTAGAAAATGCCGCCATAATGCATCTCCCAATCCATCCAGCGGTTCGGCATCTGCGAGCTCAGGCTCTCGCTCCCCTTCTCCCAGAGATCTCAGTGATCATGACTCTGAGTACGAGTCGGATACAGGTGATGATCCCAACTCGCCAGAGTTTCAAGAGTCCCTAGACTCCCTCATAGAGGCGGTTAATAAAACCCTGAAGCTAGATGAGGAACCCGGGTCTCACCCGAATCATCCTATCTCTTTCAAAAGAGCTAAGCGTCCTCACAAGGTGTTTGGTAACCACCCGGAGTTTACGGACATTGTTCAGGGACATAGGGATCGGCCAGACAGACGTTTTCCAGGACTGAAGTCTCTGAAAGCGCGATACCCATTTTCAGCAACTGTAGCAAAAGAGTGGACCGACTCTCCAGTAGTAGACCCACCTGTATCTCGCTTGGCTTCAAAAACCCTTCTGTCCGTTTCAGATGGCTCATCTATTAAGAATCCCTCAGATAGACAGATCGACAACCTCGCTAAATCGATTTTTGAGGCTGCTGGAGCATCACTCTCTCCTTCCTTCGTGGCCACCTGGGTGGCGAGAGCCATGGTGGCCTGGGCTGAGGAGCTAGTTAAGGTTACTAGTGATATCCCTCTTCCCCCGAGGCACGTAATCTTGCCTATCAGATTACTCGGGCTGGTGACTACATGGTCCATGCGTCCCTAGATACAGCTAATTGCGCTGCACTCACAGCCGCCAATGCCATCACCATTCGCAGGTCCCTTTGGCTCCGAGAGTGGCGCGCAGACTCTGCTTCAAAGAGGACTTTGACTTCGCTGCCTTATCAATCAGGGCGTCTTTTTGGAGATCGCCTTGATCAGATTATTTCTGACGCTACTGGTGGCAAAAGTAAATTTCTTCCGCAGCGCAGAATCAATCGACCCTTTTGGTCCCAATACCAAAGTCGTTCCCGGCCATTTCGCAGCTCCTTTAATTGGTCCTCTGCCTCGACCTCGTCTTGTGCACCCCGTTCTTCTCACAGAGACAGGGGCTCGCAACCATCTTTCAGGTCCTCTCAGCCCTGGAGAAACAGATTCTCTCAGTCGGGAAATAAGAGCTCCTCCTCTCGAAAATTATCTTCCCAATGACTCCTTGCTGGGGACGGGGGAGCCAAACAGGGTAGGCGGTTGCCTACTCTTGTTTCGCGAGGTCTGGGGGTCGGTCGTTCACGACCGGTGGGTCCGAGATCTTGTAGACTCCGGCTACAAGATCGAATTCTTGTCTCTTCCCCCAAGACGATTCTTCCAGTCTCGCCCCCCAAAGTCCAAGGCTCTCGCAACTCCCTTTCTTCAGGCCTTGAACATTCTTCGCACCAGCGGCGTCATCGTCCCAGTTCCTCACGAGGAAAGGTTCAGAGGGTTTTACTCAAACCTTTTTGTGGTCCCCAAGAAGGACGGCTCTTTGCGTCCTATTCTGGACCTAAAATTGCTGAACAAATTCATCAGAGTCCGCCATTTCAGAATGGAATCTCTCCGCTCTGTTGTTGCATCTCTAGAAAGAAAGGAATACCTGGCGTCAGTCGACATCAAAGATGATATCTACACATTCCGATTTTCAGAGGCCATCAAAGTTTCTGCGTTTTGCAGTCGGAGAGGATCATTTTCAATTTGCCGCTCTACCCTTCGGCCTCGCAACCGCCCCCAGAGTGTTCACAAAAGTCATGGCGGCCGTCATGTCAATTTTACACTCTCGGGGTGTGGTGGTCCTCCCGTACCTGGACGACCTGCTTATCAAAGGACGACCTTTCGGGCCTGCACAGAGTGTCGAGATCACTATCGACACCCTCTCTCGCCTTGGATTGGTTAGTGAATCTGGACAAGTCTTCTCCCATTCCCTCTCAAAGGATTCCTTTTCTGGGAATGATTCTGACACCTCCCAAGGGTTGGTATTCTCCCTCCAGGGAAGATTGCTTCTCTGAGGCGGGAGTGCTCCTGTTGTCTCTAGGCCGCTCCTACTCTCTACGGGTCGCCATGCAGGTCCTGGGGAAAATGGTAGCCTCCATCGAGGCAGTATCATTCGCTCAATTCATCTCCGACCTCTTCAACAGGAGCTAATATCAGTCTGGGACAGGAACCCTGCGTCCTTAAGTCGCCGCTTTCGTCTTTCTCCCAGAGTCAGATGCTCCCTGAAATGGTGGTCAAGAGTTTCATCATTGAATCAAGGGAAATCGTTTCTGCCTGTCCATTGGTTGGTAGTGACCACCGATGCCAGTCTCCTGGTTGGGGAGCGGTGTTCCTTCACCACATGGCTCAGGGCCGCTAGTCTCTCCCAGAGACCCGTCTCCCGATCAACATCTTTGAGATCAGAGCTATAAAACTAGCTCTCTTCCATTTCCATCATCTTCTGGCCGGTCGTCCCATCCGGATCCAGTCAGACGCCACGGCCGTGGCGTACATCAACCGTCAGGGAGGCACTCGGAGCAGAACAGCGATGCTCGAGGTATCGCACATTCTGCGGTGGGCCGAGTCAAACCGCTCGTCCATCTCCGCGGTTCACATCCCAGGAGTGGACAATTGGGAGGCCGACTTTCTCAGTCGCCAAGGCTTAGACTCAGGAGAATGGTCCCTGTACCCGGAAATGTTTCAAATCATTTGCCAGCGTTGGGGAATGCCGGATGTGGCTCTCATGGCATCCAGGCTGAATACCAAAGTTCAGACTTTTATAAGTCGATCCCGCGATCCACTAGCCATCGGCTCGGATGCGCTAGTCCTCCCTTGGAGTCAATTTCGCCTTCCTTACATCTTTCCGCCTCTTCCGTTAATCCCCAGGGTGATCCGAAAGATCAAGGCGGAAGGCGTTCCTCTCATTCTTGTCGCTCCGGACTGGCCTCGCCGTCCGTGGTATGCGGAACTAGTGCGTCTGGTCGCAGACGTCCCTTGGAGATTACCGGACCCTCCTTTCACAGGTCCAATTTACCATCACAATTCGAAAGCGCTGAATTTGATGGTATGGCCATTGAAGCCTGGATCTTAGGCCAGGCTGGTTTTTCTCAAAAAGTTGTCTCTACAATGATCAATGCCAGGAAGCCGGTTTCCGTCCGCATTTATCATCGTGTCTGGAAAACATTCTTTTCCTGGTGTAAGGATAAAGGTCATTCTCCTTTGGTTTTTTTCTATCCCTTCCATTCTGGAATTTCTCCAAGCAGGATTGGACTCGGGGTTAGCACTCTCCTCCCTCAAGGGGCAGATTTCCGCCTTATCCGTACTTTTCCAACGACGGATCACATCTAAGTCTCAGGTCAGGACTTTTATCCAAGGAGTGTCACATATCGTTCCACCCTACAAGAGGCCTTTGGAGCCTTGGGATCTTAATCTGGTCCTCAGTGCGTTACAAGAATCCCCCTTCGAGCCTTTGCCGGAAGTGCCTTTATCTCTTCTTTCTGGAAGGTTGTCTTCCTAGTTGCAATTACCTCCATCAGGCGGGTATTGGATTGGCAGCCTTGTCCTGTAAACCTCCTTTTCTCATTTTTCACCAGGACAAGGTAGTCCTCAGGACTTCTCCTTATTTCTTGCCCAAAGTCGTTTCGGCTTTTCATATCAATGAAGAGATAGTCCTGCCCTCGTTCTGTCCGGCGCCGATTCACCGTACTGAAAAAGCCCTTCACACCTTGGATTTGGTGAGGGCTCTCCGAAGGTACATTTCGAGAACTGCATCTTTCCGTAAATCGGACGCCCTGTTTGTGCTTCCGGAAGGCGCAGACAGGTCTTCCTGCTTCCAAGGCCACGTTAGCCAGATGGATCCGTTTGGGATCCAAGAGGCGTACCGTGTCAAAGGTCTACTATCCCGGCTGGGATTAAGGCACACTCCACTCGGTCTGTGGGGGCCTCCTGGGCTATTCGGCACCAGGCTTCGGCACAACAAGTGTGCAAGGCTGCGACTTGGTCCAGTCTTCATACTTTTGTCAAGCATTACCAATCCATGCTCAAGTTTCTTCAGATGCGGCACTCGGCAGACAAATTCTGCAATCAGCTGTTGCGCATCTGTAAGTTGTCTGTTGACTGTTAAGCGTTTTATGCATGTGGTTCACGAGGCTTCATCTGCTGTTATGGCTTCCCACCCAGGGACTGCTTTGGGACGTCCCATGGTCTTGTGTCCCCCAATGAGGCGATGGAGAAAAGGAGATTTTTGTGTACTCACCGTAAAATCCTTTTCTCCGAGACGCTCATTGGGGACACAGCTCCCACCCTTGTTTGCCTGTAGCCTCGTTGTTTCTTTGATTTTTGACATATTGCATTCTGTTATGAGCTCCTACTGCTTTGGCACCGAACTGGTTCAGGATTGAGCCAACAGAGGGTGTATGCTGCAGGAGGAGGAGTTAACTTTTTCTGTGTATTGCTTAGTGTCCTCCTAGTGGCAGCGGCATAACACCCATGGTCTTGTGTCCCCCAATGAGCGTCTCGGAGAAAAGGATTTTACGGTGAGTACACAAAAATCTCCTTATTATACTCACCGGGGGGGCGGTCCGGTCCGATGGGTGTCGCTGTCCGGGTCTGTTGCGTCCCATCTTCTAGCGATGACGTCCTCTTCCTTACTTCTGTCGCGGCTCCTGCGCAGGCGTACTGATCTGCTATGTTGAGGTCAGAGCAGAGTACTGCAGTGCGCAGGCGCCAGAACTCTCTGACCTTTCCCGGCGCCTGCGCATAGCAGTACTTTACTCTGCCCTCAACAGGGCAGAGAATTACGCCTGCGCAGGAGCCGCGACAGAAGCAAGGAAGAGGACGTCATCGTTAGAAGATGGGAGGCACCGGACCCCCCCCCCCGTGAGTATAATATAACTCGTTTTTCTTATCTTTCAGGTTACATCGGGGGCTTATCTACAGCATTACAGAATGTTGTAGATAAGCCCCTGATGGCGATGGCTGCATCTCATAGGGGAAAAAAATAGGTTACAGATTCCCTTTAATGAGAAAAAAATGAACTTTTTTGAATTTACCAAATTGCTGCAATGAAACAAAGAGTGAAAAATTTAAAGAGGGTCTGAATACTTTCTGTACCCACTGTACATGTAATTGGGAAATACTTTTCAGGCACGTTGGAAAGCTCAGAAGGAAAGGAGCGCCAGATTATAGTGCAGATTTTGTTCTTATGGTTTACGGGTGCCATGACCCACTGGGAGAGCCCATGAGGTGCCAAAACAGCATAACTACCCCATAAGTAACCCCATTTTACAAACTGCACCTCTCAATGAATTAATCTAGGTGCAGTGATCATAGCGACACCATGGGTGTGCAATAGAATTTTATTACCATTGGGCAGTGAAGAAAAAACTATTACATTTTTACCACAACAACATTGTTTTAGCCACAGATTTTACATTGTCACACAGAGAACTTGGAAAAATGTCACCAAAATTTCTGACACAATTTCAGCAGAACGTGGCAATACCCTATATGTAGCTGTACTGTACTAATTAGCTGCAAAGCGAGACTCATGACGTAGGGCTATTTGACTCTTGGAGAACAAATTTAATAAAATAGATAGTGGACTCCATATACAGAGCCATTAAGTGACAGAAGAGCAGAATCCCCCCCTCAGTTTACCCCTTTTTGGAAATGATACCCCTCTGGGAATTTCTCTAGCGGTGCAGTGACTATTTTGACTCCATGGATGTTTTCCAGAAACAATTGGCTGTGGATGTTGCCGAGTGACAATTGTAAATCTGCCATTGTAGTGCCCATACATTGTGCCCAGGTTGTGCTTCTGGAGACATGCATGTGTAAATTAAGCGAGCTCTCATTGCTGTAGAAATGTCAAACGTGGACGCTAAATGTGGTTTAGGCACACTGGGGCTCAGTAGGGAGGGGGCATTTGGCTTTGGGAGTGCACAATTCGCTGGATTTCTTTTGGGAGCAAGGTGCCATAGCACTTTTCCAGAGCCTTTGTACTACCGGTAACATGGAAGCCTCCTATATTTCCATTGTCAGATGACAGACCTGAGTGGGGACTTAATTTTTTGGTGGATTGAGTTGAAGCTTTTGTTGGGAACATTTTACATAACGTTTGGGAGAACATTTATCCGCTGCTCTACTCTGAGCACTTTTATCGGGGTTTCCATCCAAATTTCCAAATGACGTGATTCAGATGAAACCCCTAACGGATCATTTCACACAGTTACTGTGGACTCTGTCTGGCCACTGTTCAGCGGTGTCCTTTTCAGAGGTGCACAAAACTGCGGGTTGACCGTGCTTTTATGCTTGCCTTAAAAGACGGACACCGTCGGGTCACAGGTCAGACGGCTCCACAGTGCCTCCATCTGCCTTATTATATGGAATCTTCCGCCCAGGGTTCCGTCTGAATCACGCATTTTAAAGATTTTATATGGAAATCGCGGTGTAAGCGCTCAGCATAGAGTGCAGGATAAATGTGGGTCGAGCCTTACTACAATCTTTGGGAGGCAGAATAAACAAATTAACAGGTCAAGAATTTGTTCTATTTATCTTTTTCTCCGTATAAGTGTTTAGACTGCTTGGTTCTTTGGGTCAGTGCAATTACAGCATAACCAGATTATTATTTTTTTTTTTTGGCTGCTTAATTCAGCAATGATCTGATATAGAGATTTAAAATGTAACTTTTTAATTGGAAAGTGTTAAAATTGGAGCTGTACCAACAAATGGCTTCAAACCCTATAAATAAGGTGCAAAAGTGAACCAGTGCACCCTTCTAAGGGTTTGTATAGGGACACTATTGGTGGGATAGGCTACATTTGGGTACTGTCTTTGTCAGGACAGGAGACATGCTTGGGGCACAACAGGAAGACTAGGGTGTCGGATTGGCCCTGCCCACTCGTGCATTTATGGATGGCCTCTTTGGAAGACCACAAAAGGTGATACCGAACCATTTTTGCACTAGATCACTTTTGCACCATATTTATATTGTGTTTTTGTAGCTATTTGTTGGTACAGCTCCAATTTTAACCTTTCTTCTATTCAAAGTTACATTTTCATTCTCTATCAGATACTTGTTGAATTTTTACCTTGATTGGATCATTGTGCCCCCTGTGGATACTTACCAATTTTGTATGTTTGGCTGCTGTCACACATTGATGCTTTTTTTTTTAACTTTTTGCATCCCCATATGTTGAGCTATAGTTTTTCTGTATTTCTGCCAACTGTCATGTGAGAGCTTGTTTTTTGCTGGACGGTCTCATAACATTTTTTGATCACTTTCTATTCCGATTTTTGGGAGGCAAAATGAACAAGAACCAGCAATTCAGAAATGTGTTTTTTTTTCATGCTGTTCACCCTGTGGTAAAATTGATAAGACAGCTTTAATCTTTGAGTCAGTAAGATTGCAGCGATACCAGTTTCTCTACAGGACTTTAACGGCATAATGGGTTAATGGGATCCATAGTCCAGAAGCACTACATGTTAGATTGTAACCTAAGAAGAAACCATTGGCTTTTGCCACTCCCTTTCTGATCCATGTAGACCAAAGCACAGTTCATAAAATCATTATAGCTCAGTGTAGTGAACAGACATCCTTTAACCCCTTAGTGACAGAGCCATTTTGCAGCTTAATGACCGGGCCAATTTTTACAATTCTGACCACTGTCAATTTATGAGGTTATAACTCTGGAACGCTTTAACGAATCCAGCTGATTCTGAGATTGTTTTTTTCGTGACATATTGTACTTCACGTTAGTGGTAAAACTTCTTTGATATGACTTGTGTTTATTTATGAAAAAAACGGAAATATAGCGAAAATTTTTAAAATTTAACAATTTTCAAACTTTAAATTTTTATGCCCTTAAATCAGAGAGATATGTCGCACAAATTTCTTAATAAATAACATTTCCCACATGTCTACTTTACATCAGCACAATTTTGGGAACAAAATTTTTTTTTTGTTACGAAGTTATAAGGGTTAAAAGTTGACCAGCGATTTCTCATTTTTACAACACCATTTTTTTTAGGGACCACATCACATTTGAAGTCACTTTGAGGGGTCTATACGATAGAAAATACCCAAAAGTGACACCATTCTAAAAACTGCACCCCTCAAGGTGCTCAAAACCACATTCAAGAAGTTTATTAACCCTTTACGTGCTTCACAGGAACTGAAGCAATTTGGAAGGAAAAAATTAACATTTAACTTTTTTTGCAAAAACTTCGGAACCAATTTTTTTTATTTTCACAACTGTTAAAAGAAAAAATTAACCACAAAATTTGTTGTGCAATTTCTCCTGAATAAGCTGATACCCCATATGTGGGGGTAAACCACTTTTTGGGCGCACGGCAGAGGTCGCAAGGGAAGGAGCAACATTTGACTTTTTCAACGCAGAATTGGCTGGACGCCATGTCGCGTTTGTAGAGGCCCTGATGTGTCTAAACAGTGGAAACCCATCACAAGTGACCCCATTTTGGAAACTAGACCCCCTAAGGAACTTATCTAGATGTGTGGTGAGCACTTTGAACCTCCAAGTGCTTCACAGAAGTTTATAACATAGAACAGTGAAAATAAAAAATCATATTTTTTCCACAAAAAACAATCTTTTCACCCCAATTTTTATTTTCCCAAGGGTAACAAGACCCCAAAAGTTTTTGTGCAATTTGTCCTGAGCATGCTGATACCCCATATGTGGGGGTAAACCACTGTTTGGGTGCATGGCAGAGCTTGGAAGGGAAGGAGCGCCGTTTGACTTTTTCAACGCAGAATTGGCTGGACGTCATGTCGTGTTTGTAGAGGCCCTGATGTGTCTAAACAGTGGAAACCCCCACAAGTGACCCCATTTTGGAAATTAGACCCCCTAAGGAACTTATCTAGATGTGTGATGAGCACTTAGAACCTCCAAGTGCTTCACAGAAGTTTATAACATAGAACCGTGAAAATAAAAAATCATATTTTTTCCACAAAAACGATCTGTTCACCCCAATTTTTATTTTCCCAAGGGTAACAAGACCCCAAAAGTTTTTGTGCAATTTGTCCTGAGCATGCTGATACCCCATATGTGGGGGTAAACCACTGTTTGGGTGCATGGCAGAGCTTGGAAGGGAAGGAGCGCCGTATGACTTTTTCAATGCAGAATTGGCTGGACGCCATGTCACGTTTGTAGAGGCCCTAATGTGTCTAAACAGTGGAAACCCCCCACAAGTGACACCATTTTGGAAACTAGACCCCCTAAGGAACTTATATAGATGTGTGGTGAGCACTTTGAACCCCCAAGTGCTTCACAGAAGTTTATAACTCCCGGGCATGAAAATAAAAAGTCATATTTTTTCCACAAACCTGATCGTTTAGTCACCAATTTTTTATTTTCCCAAGGGTAACAGGAGAAATTAGACCACAAAAGTTGTTGTCCAATTTGTCCTGAGTACGCTGATACCCCATATAGTGGGGGGACCACTGTTTGGGCGCACGGCAGGGCTTGGAAGGGAAGGAGCGCCGTTTGACTTTTTCAAACCAAAATTGGCTGGAATTGAAATTGGATGCTATGTCGCGTTTGGAGAGCCCCTGATACGCCTAAACAGTGGAAACCCCCCACAAATGACACCATTTTGGAAACTAGACCCCTTAAGGAACTTATCTAGATGTGTTGTGAGCACTTTGAACCCCCAAGTGCTTCACAGAAATTTATAAACGTAGAGCAGTGAAAATAAAAAATCATTTTTTTCCTCAAAAATGATTCTTTAGCCCGCTATTTTTTTTTATTTTCCCAAGGGTAACAGGAGAAATTGGACCCCAAAATTTGTTGTGCAATTTTTCCTGAGTACGCTGATACCCCATATGTGGGGTGAAACCACTGTTTGGGCGCATGGGAGTGCTTGGAAGGGAAGGAGCGCCATTTTGTAATGCAGATTTGATGGAATGTTCTACGGGCGTCATGTTGTGTTTGCAGAGCCCTTGATGTGCCTAAACAGTAGAAACCCCCTGCAAGTGACACCATTTTGGAAACTAGACCCCCCCAAGGAGCTTATCTAGATGTGTGGTGAGCACTTTGAACCCCCAAGTGCTTCACAGAAATTTAAAACGCAGAGCCGTGAAAATAAAAAATATTTTTTTTTCTCAAAAATGATTTTTTTAGCCAGCTATTTTTTATTTTCCCAAGGGTAACAGGAGAAATTAGAACCCCAAAATTGGTGTGCAATTTGTCCTGAGTACGCTGATACCCCATATGTTGGGGTAAACCACTGTTTGGGCGCACGGCAGGGCTCGGAAGGGAGAGAGCGCCATTTGACTTTTTGAACGCCTTGTCGTGTTTGGAGACCACCTGATGTGTCTAAACAGTGGAAACCCCCCACAAGTGACCCCATTTTGGAAACTAGACACCTTAAGGAACTTATCTAGATGTGTGGTGAGCACTTTGAACCCCCAAGTGTTTCACAGAAATTTATAAATTCAGAGCTGTGAAAATAAAAAATCATTTTTTTTCTCAAAAATGATTTTTTTAGCCAGCTATTTTTTATTTTCCCAAGGGTAACAGGAGAAATTAGAACCCCAAAATTGGTGTGCAATTTGTCCTGAGTACGCTGATACCCCATATGTTGGGGTAAACCACTGTTTGGGCGCACGGCAGGGCTCGGAAGGGAGGGAGCGCCATTTGACTTTTTTTTTTTTTTTTTTAAACCAATTATTTTTATTTAAGTTTCAAAAATTAACATCAAACAGTTATCAATATACATATAACAATTCACATAACGTGTAGTAATACAGTCAAAACCCTCTCCCCCCTCCCCCCTCCCGCCAATACTCCTTATGCCGGGCATACCTGGGAACATTGACAATCATATTACCGCCATCCATGCGGACCATATTTTCCCAAAAGTTCTCTCTCCATGCCTCCGCCTGTAAATGCTTTCCTCTAAATGCATTACCGTACGTGTCTGAGCAATAAATTCCCTCCTAGTGGGGGGTTCCGAATCTGTCCACTTTCGTGCTATTAATTTGCGTGCCACATATAGCAATCGCGCTATCGCCACTTTGTTATGTTCCGAGACAGGTATACCATCCACCTCCCCCAAAACACACAGCACCGGGTTTCTGTCAATTGTACATGTATAAGCCCTCTCAATTTTGTTAATAACGACCAACCAATAAGCCGCCAGCCGTGGGCACGACCATAGCATGTGCAGTAATCCGGCCTGGTCCATGCCACACCTAGGGCAATTGGAATCTCCCCTCAAGCCCGCCTTGTACAGAAGCAACGGTGTTTTGTATGTCCTATGTATTATGTATAATTGGGAGAGCCGTGCCTGCTCGCTTAGAGAGATCTTCGGGACATATTCTAGAATCGCCTCCCATTGTTCTGTCGTGAGGGTACCCACCTCCTTTTCCCATTTACTCTTTGCAATGAGGTGATTTCCCCCAGATAGGAGTGCAGTAGGTCATGATATAAGCTCGATATGACTCCCCTCGTCCCTCCCTTCATACACACAAAGTCTAGTACAATGTCACTCTGAACCGTCATAGCTCCCAATCCACACTGTGCCCTCCAAGCATGTCGAAGCCTATAGTATTGAAATCCCCATACCAAAGGCAAATCAAATTCCTCTCTCAATTTCTCAAAGGTCTTCAGGTCCGTTCCACTCTGCAGCTGGCACACATATCTCACTCCTTGCGCCTTCCAATTGCCCATTTGACACAGCTTATTAAGTTCCGGCAGATGTTCATTGCCCAACACCGGTGAGTATCTAGTCAGCCCGTCCACCCCCCTGATCTTTTTAATAGTGTCCCATACCTTCTGAGTCAAGCCTAATGTAGGATATATTGCTCCCAATTTCTTAAAGGTACCATCCTCTAACGCCTGGACCAGTGGGCGTCTCCCTGACACATGTTCCAGCACCCGGCAAGCTGCCCCTCCACAATCGGGCTCTCTCCATCCCCTGACATGCTGGCCCTGTACTGCCAAAAAATAGACCCAGGGATTGGGTGCGGTCAATCCTCCCTCCTCCTTCCCATTTTGCAGCGTTTCCAATTTAATCCTTGCCTGCCTCTTGCCCCATATCAAGGATCTGAAGATAGAATCAATACCCTGAAACCGTTTCTTTGGTAGCCATATCGGTGAGTTGTGCAAAACGTACATTAATTGTGGCATAAGGACCATCCAAGCCAATCGGCACCATGCGCCTATTTTCTTTTTAAATTTCTCTAGCAGAGGAACTAAATTCAGATCCGTGAATCGTGTCAATGGAAGCGCCACCCATATCCCAAGGTATTTAAATTGTGAAACCAGCCGGAGCTGCTTCCCCCTCTCATCTATCTCCTCCGCTTTTATTGGTCTATCTACAGCCATGACATAAGACTTATGCCAGTTTATCTCCAGTCCCGAAATGCTCCCAAAGTGTTTAATTACATCCATGGTGCACCCTAATGTCTCTCCTGCACTTTCCAGAAATAACAGGATGTCATCGGCATACAGTGATATTTTTTCTTCCAGCCTCCCAAATTTAAATCCGACCACTCCTCTCTCAGCTCTTATTTTGGCCGCCAGGGGCTCCACAGCCACCGCAAACAATAGCGGGGACAGCGGGCACCCCTGCCTTGTGCCCCTATGTAGGTCAAACATCCGGACCGTTCACCATTCACCTTAACTACCGCCCTTGGGGACGAGTACAGTAACTTCACCCAGGCCATAAACGCGGGGCCAAATCCCATTATGTCCATGATTTTCCATAAATATTTCCATTCCACACTGTCAAATGCTTTTCTAGCGTCCAATGACATCACTATTCTCCCGCCCCCATTATCAGCAGGCAGCTGCATATTAAGAAATAATCTTCTCAAGTTAACAGCCGTGGAGCGGTTGGGCATAAAGCCCGACTGGTCCTCGTGAATAACAGTATGCGCAACCCCGGTGAGCCGGGTGGCCAGGATCTTAGCGAGTATTTTGATATCCGTTGTCAACAACGATATGGGCCTATACGACTCCGTATCCATGGGGTCTTTCCCTCCTTTGGTAGAACCACTATCACCGCTTCCTCCATTGATCTCGGTAGCGCCCCTTTCACCAAAGCCTCCTCAAACACATTTTTCAGTTTAGGGGCCAGCAGCTCCACCAGCTCCCTGTACACCTCCCCAGGTAGACCACCATTTGACTTTTTGAACGCCACGTCGTGTTTGGAGACCCCCTGATGTGCCTAAATAGTGGAAACCCCTCAATTCTAGCTCCAACCCTAACCCCAACACACCCCTAACCCTAATCCTAACCTAAATCCCAACCCTAATTCCAACCCTAATTGTAACCCTAACCTTAATTGTAACCCTAACTCTAATTGTAACCCTAACCCTAATTTTAACCCTAACCCTAATTGTAACCCTAACCCTAATTCTAACCCTAATTATAACCCTAACCTTAAGACTAGGTTCATTTTGCGTTTTACCAGCCCGTTCAACACATAGCGTTGACGGGCTGGTAAAGGTATAGTATAACGCGATCGCGTTATGCTATACCCGCTAGCGCAGAGGAATCAGCAGATGATTCATCTGCGCTAGTGGTGACGGAGCCCAGACGCTGCAGCCCGCGTCCAAGGCTCCGTCACTGAGTGATGGCACGTCGCGAACGCATGCCGCTTTACGGCATGCGTCGCGATGCGCCCTCAAATGGGGGTGAATGGCAGCGTTAACGGACTGCGCTACACCGCGTTATACTGCGGTGTAACGCAGTCCATCTAACCGACTGCCATAACGCAGTATGAACCCAGCCTAACCCTAATTATAACCCTAACCCTAATGCTAACCCTAACCCTAATTATAACCCTAACGGAAAAATGAAAATAAATATAATTTCTACATTTTATTATATGTCCCTAACTAAGGGGGTGATAAATGGGGGGGTTATGTACTGTTTTTTTTATTTGATCACTGTGATAGTTTATCACAGTGATCAAAATGTACTTTCTGGAGAATGAATGAAAAAAAATTTGAATCTGCCACCAAGCAGATCGGCGGGCGCACTGCGCATGCGCCCGCCATTTTTTTTTCCAGGAAGAAGACCGGGAGGATCGGAGGCCAGGGGGACCTGCCGGAGGACACCGGCAGGTACAGGGGGGTTTCGGGGGACCTGGGGACCCTAATTCTCTCCCCTCTGATGTGCGATCACATCAGAGGGGAGAGAAATCATTTTTTTTTTTTTTTGCGGTCGCCGTTATGCTGTATAGTGGCGATTGCAACACCGGGATCGGTGAATACCGACCCGGATCATGTTCTCCGGGGTCTCGGCTACCCCCGGTAGCCGAGACCCCAGAGAAAATTGCCCATCCCCCCCAGCACATCGCGGCGGGCGCACTGAGCATGCGCCCGCCATTTTCTCCATAGCGGCGGCAACGGAGGAGAACGGAGGGCCCCGCGGGCCACATGCAGGAGATTGGGGGCCACATGGGGGTCCCGGGGACCCTTTTTCTCTGTCCTCTGATGTCCAATGACATCAGAGGACAGAGAAATTAAATGGCACAACATTTTTTTTTTGTTGTTGCGATCGCCGTTATAGGGTTAATAACGGCGATCGCAACATCGGTGTCGGTAAAAACCGACCCGATTCATGTTCTCTGGGGTCTCTGCTACCCCCCGTAGCCGAGACCCGGAGAAAATGCACCTCTGGGGGGCGCTATTCACTTTTTCCACAGCGCCGTTAATTAACGGTGCTGTGGTTTAAGTACCCTTAATGACCGCCGTTAAAAGGCGTATCGGCGGTCGTTAAGGGGTTAAAGAGAATAGTCACCATGAAAGTGCAGTCCAATCTGCAGGCTCCATGTGAGAGACAGGTGGAGCTGAACAGATTGAAAATAGAATTAGACTTACCGGTAATTTGGTTTCTAGAAACCTTCCACGACTGCATAGGAGGTTGTCTCCATGCCCTAATGGGGGATAGGAAGCACAAGAGAGGTTAAAAAGCCCCTCCAACCTCCCTCTCACCAGTGAATTATAACGTACATCATAGCACTGGTTACCTTAATATCCTCAGAATTATCCAAGAATATAGGGAGGGAATTAGTGCTGTCGTGGAAGATTTCTAGAAACTGAATTACCGGTAAGTCTAATTCTATTTTCTCTAGCAACCTTTCACGACAGCATAGGAGGAATAACCACCTATACAGCACTAGGGGGGACAACGACCTGAAGCACTTTGCGGCCGAAAGCTAAATCACTGTTGGACAGAAGGTCCAACCTGTAATGCTTAGTGAAAGTACAGTCATGGCCAAAAGTTTTGAGAATGACACAAATATTAATTTTTACAAAGTCTACTGCTTCACTTTTTCTAATGGCAATTTGCATATACTCCAGAATGTTATAAAGAGTGATCAGCTTAACAGCAATTACTTGCAAAGTCAATATTTGGCTAGAAAATGAACTTTATCCCCCAAAACACATTTCAACATCATTGCAACCCTGCCTTAAAAGGACCAGCTAACCTCTTTTCAGTGATTGCTCCATTAACACAGATGTGGGTGTTGATGAGGACATGGCTGGAGATCAATCTGTCATGATTAAGTAAGAATGACACCACTGGACACTTCAAGGAGAGAGGTTCCATTGTTGCCAAAAAGGCTCCAGGGCGCCCAAGAAACACCAGCAAGCGCCAGGACCGTCTCTTAAAAGTGTTTCAGCTGCGGGATCGGGCTACCAGCAGTGCAGAGCTTGCTCAGGAATGGCAGCAGGCAGGTGTAAGTGCATCTGCACGCACTGTGAGGCGGAGACTCTTGGAGCAAGGCCTGGTCTCAAGGAGGGCAGCAAAGAAGCCACTTCTCTCCAGAAAAAACATCATGGACAGACTGATATTCTGCAAAAGGTACAGACAGTGGACTGCTGAGGACTGGGGTAAAGTTATTTTCTCTGATGAATCCCCTTTTCGATTGTTTGGGACATCAGGAAAATGCCTCATTCGGAGAAGACAAGGTGAGCGCTACCACCAGTCTTGTCTCATGCCAAATGTTAAGCATCCTGAAACCATTCATGTGTGGGGTTGCGTCTCAGCCAAGGGAATCGGCTCTCTCACAGTCTTGCCTAAAAACACAGCCATGAATAAAGAATGGTACCAGAATGTCCTCCAAGAGCAACTTCTCCCAACCCTCCAAGAGCAGTTTGGCGATCAACAATGCCTTTTCCAGCATGATGGAGCACCTTGCCATAAAGCAAAGGTGATAACTAAATGGCTCAGGGAACAAAACAGAGATTTTGGGTCCATGGCCTGGAAACTCCCCAGATCTTAATCCCATTGAGAACTTGTGGTCAATCATAGAGACGGGTGGACAAACAAAAACCTAAAAATTCTGACAAAATGAAAGCATTGATTGTGCAAGAATGGACTGCTATCAGTCAGGATTTGGTCCAGAAGTTGATTGAGAGCATGCCAGGGAGAATTGCAGAGGTCCTGAAGAAGAAGGGTCAACACTGCAAATATTGACTTGCTGCATTAACTCATTCTGTCAATATAAGCTTTTGTTACTCATATGTTTGCAATTATATTTCTGTCTGTGATAAAAACATCTGTGAAACACACATAAAAACCAGAGGGCAGCAGATCATGTGAAAATATAATATTTGTGTCATTCTCAAAACTTTTGGCCATGACTGTACAGTATGAAGCGAAGACCAAGTTGCAGCCCTGCAGATCTGCTCGGAGGATGCACCTGCCCGTTCAGCCCAAGATACTGACTTAGATCGTATTGAATGAGCTTTAATGTTAGTTGGGGGAGGCACGCCCTGCGCCAGATATGCCTCGCAGATGGCCTTCTTAATCCAGTTCCCAATTGTATTTTTGTTCACCTTTCTACCCTTATTTCTGCCCGATGAATGGATGAACAAGTTCTGGTCTATTCTCCAGGTTTTAGTAAGGCTTAAGTAATGCAAGACTATCCGCCTTACATCCAGCGTATGAAATTCTTCCTCTCTAGGATTTGCTGGGTTTTGGCAAAAGGAGGGTAGAGTAATTTTCTGAGATCTGTGGAAGTCAGACACCACCTTTGGAAAGAAAGATGGATCCAAGGAAAGAACTATGGAATCGTCTCTGACTGTCAGATAGGGCCTGTAGTTCCCCTATTCACCTCGCTGATGTAATTGCAACAAGAAAGGCAGTTTTACATGAACATGAATAAGCTGTAGTGAACATTCTGCCAGAGGTTCAAAGGGGGGCTTTGTAAGCCCTTTAAGAACAATATTCAGATCCCACGGAGGAACCATAGGTTGTTTCTTTGGATGTAACCTGGTAGCAGAGGTCATAAGCCTTTTTATCCAGCGGTGGCTAGCCAAGTCTTGATCAATCATTGAGCGTAAAGCTGCCACCTGCACCTTTAGGGTGCTAGGCCTGAGGCCTAATTCAAGTCCCTTTTGTAAAAAGTCCAGAATGCGAGAAACATTAGGGTGTGATTGGTCAGGAGGAACCGGAAGACACCATGAGAACTTTTTCCATATTTTATTATATATGGCGTTGGTGACTGGTTTCCTTGAACCCTGTAGGGTAGCGATTACTGCGTCTGATAGACCTTTACTTTTTAGCATTTGGGCCTCAGTAACCAGGCAGCCAATTTTAACCCCTGAAGATTTGGGTGATGTAGAGGGCCCTGTAGTAGGAGGTCGTTCTCTAGAGGCAAGTGGACTGGACCGTCTACTTGGAGTTCCGTTATCAGAGCAAACCAGCTCCTTTTCGGCCACTAGTATAGTAGGGGTTTGATCCTCTCTGATTTTCCTCAGGGTCATTGCCAGGATAGGAATTGGGGGAAAGGCATAAGCCAGTCTGAAGGTCCATTTGTGGAAAAGGCATCTACCCCCAGAGATTTGTCTCTGGGGTTCAGGGAAAAAAACCTTTTCACCTTGGAATTTTGACCGGATGCTAGGAAATCCACTTCTGGAAGACCCCACTTGTACACCAGTGTCTGGAAAACTCTTGTAATCAGACTCCATTCGCCCGGCTGCATATCGTGTCTGCTTAGGAAGTCTGCCTGAAGATTGGAACGTCCCTTCAGATGGACCGCTGATAACGAGACAAGGTGTTTCTCGGGCCCAATATAATATTCTTTCCAAGACTCTTTTCAGGCCGCTGAATTTCGTGCCACCTTGGTATTTTAGGTGGGCTACCGTAGTCATATTGTCGGAATACACCTTGACATGCTGACCCTGGACCCAGTGTTCTGCTGCTAGGAGAGCTTCTTATACGGCTCTTAACTCCCTGAGGTTGGAAGACCTTGAACTCATCTCCTGGCTCCATAACCCTTGGTATGGTACCCGGTCTACTGTAGCTCCCCAGCCTTTTTTGCTGGCGTCCGTAGTCACTAAAACAAGGGGGACTGAACCCAGTTCACGCCTCTGCCCAAATTCTTGGGATTTATCCACCACAACAAGAATGTCCTTACTCTTCCTGTGGTGAGAACCCTCCTGTTCAAAGAGCGGTGGTTGCCGTTCCAATTTCCAAGGATGTGGGATTGAAGCAGTCTGGAATGGGCCTGTGCCCAAGACACTGATTGTATGCATGATGTCATTGACCCTAGGACCAACATAATTGCCCGAAGGGTTGAGGAGCTCTGTTTGCTGAAACTCCTTACTTTCTTGATCATGGACACCTGATGGTTCCTTGGAATAAAGGACATCTGCTTTCTTGCATCCAACAGCACCCCTAGGAATCTTCTTTTCTGAGCCGGTTGTAGGCAGGACTTCTTTATATTTGGAACCCATCCTAAGGAGCGGAGAATGACCAGTGTGTTCCACATGATTTTGTAGGGCCTAATAGGAGGCGCCTATTATTAGCAAGTCGTCCAAGTACGGGACTACACATATGCCTTGGCTTTGGATGTGGGAAACCGCCTCTGCCATGATCTTTGAGAATACTCTAGGGCAGTGGTTCTCAACCTTTCTAATGCCGTGACCCCGCAATACAGTTCCTCATGTTGCGGTGACCCCCAAACCAAAAAATAATTACGGTCCTCCATACAATATTATGGGCACCACATTGTCCTCCATACAGTATTATGGGCAAAATATAATGCTCCATAAAGAATACTGGTCCCCATATAATGCTCCATACAAAATATGGAGCTCTCCTCTGCACTGTGCTGCGTTCTGCACTGTTACGGCTCAGGAAAGGGCACTGTGGAAAGACTCCCCATTATCATCATCATTGCCTCCCCATCATCATCATCATTGTCTGCCCATCATTATTGGCTCCCCATCATCATCATTGCCTGCCCATCATCATTGGCTCCCCATCATCATCGCCTCCCCATCATCATCATTGCCTGCCCATCATCATTGGCTCCCATCATCATCATTGCCTTCCCATCATCATTGGCTCCCCATCATCATCATCATTGCCTGCCCATCATCATTGGTCCCCATCATCATCGCCTCCCCATCATCATCATCATTGCCTGCCCATCATCATTGGCTCCCCATCATCATGATCATTGCCTGCTCATCATCATTGGCTCCCCATCATCATCGCCTCCCCATCATCATTGCCTGCCCATCATCATCGCCTCCCCATCATCATCATCTTTGCCTGCCCATCATCATTGGTTCCCCATCATCATCGTTGCCTCCTCACCACCATCACTGCCTCCCCCCATCACCATCACACATACAGCACCACACACAGACAGCACCGCAGCACTCTCTCACATACACACACGCAGGCAGACACACACACACACACACTGATACACACAGACACATACACCTCACATCTCACCTGTCCGGCGCCCGCGTTCTCTGCCACAGCCGGCCGCTGAATGATGACGTCATCCAGCGGCGCTGCTGTGACAGGAAGCGCGGGCGCCCTTCAGGCGCCCCCTGGAGCCCGGAGCTACGGGGAGAGGTAAGTATTGCGCCGCCTGCTCAGGCCAGGTCCCCCCTCACCCCGCACAGTGGACTCACCGACCCCGCGCTCAGCTCCGGAGGGTCCCGGGCCGCTGCACTGTGACTCCGTGGGAGGAGGAATTGCTGCTGCTGCTGCCACGCCGCCCCACACACGTGCTGCCTGGGGCAGACCGCCCCACACACGTGCTGCCTGGGGCGGACCGCCCCCCGTCCGCCCACGCTATGCCCGCGCCCTACGCCCGCACACGCTACGCCCCTGCTACGCCACTGGGCTAAAGCCATCGGAAATATGTATTTTCCGATGGCTTTAAGCCAGTGGTCCCCAACCTTTTTTGCACCAGGGACCGGCTTCAAGAAAGACCACTCTTCCAGGGCCCGGCAGGGTGGGGATGGAGGTGTGGCAGGGGTGGGGCTTTGGTCATAAGGGGGTGGGGCTATGGACGGGGTTGTAGTTTAGTAGTAGTGCATACTCATCATTTAATTATAACATTTATAATGTGAATGTGACTCCCTTGTATACAAGGCTCCGCTCCCACCCTTGTATGCATGGCTCCACTCCCACCCTTGTTTATATGGCTCCGCTCCCACCCTCCCATCCTGTATACATGGCTCCGCTCCCCCTCCCATCCTGTTTACATGGCTCCGCTCCCCCTCCCATCCTGTATATATGGCTCCGCTCCCATCCTGTATATATGGCTCCGCTCCCCCTCCCATCCTGTATACATGGCTCCGCTCCCATCCTGTATATATGGCTCCGCTCCCATCCTGTATATATGGCTCCGCTCCCATCCTGTATACATGGCTCCGCTCCCCCTCCCATCCTGTATACATGGCTCCGCTCCCCCTCCCATCCTGTATATATGGCTCCGCTCCCATCCTCCCATCCTGTATACATGGCTCCGCTCCCATCCTCCCCTCCTGTATATATGGCTCCGCTCCCCCTCCCATCCTGTATATATGGCTCCGCTCCCATCCTCCCATCCTGTATATATGGCTCCGCTCACCATCCCATCCTGTATACATGGCTCCGCTCCCATCCTCCCATCCTGTATATATGGCTCCGCTCACCCTCCCATCCTGTATATATGGCTCCGCTCCCCCTCCCATCCTGTATACATGGCTCCGCTCCCCCTCCCATCCTGTATACATGGCTCCACTCCCATCCTCCCATCCTGTATATATGGCTCCGCTCCCCCCTCCCATCCTGTATACATGGCTCGGCTCCCACCCTCCCATCCTTGTATACATGGCTCCGCTCCCCCTCCCATCCTGTATACATGGCTCCGCTCCCACCCTCCCATCCTGTATACATGGCTCCGCTCCCACCTCCCATCCTGTATATATGGCTCCGCTCCCCCCTCCCATCCTGTATACATGGCTCCGCTCCCCCTCCCATCCTGTATATATGGCTCCGCTCCCCCTCCCATCCTGTATACATGGCTCCGCTCCCATCCTCCCATCCTGTATATATGGCTCCCCCTCCCATCCTGTATACATGGCTCTGCTCCCCCGTCCCCTCCCCCCCATCATACTTACCCTCCTCGCTCCGTCGCTGCAGGTCCCTGCATCCCTGTCGGCCGCGTCAGCTTCCTCCTGTGCGCAGCGGTGACGTAATACCGCTCATTAAGGGCATGAATATGGATGCCACTCCTATGGGAGTGGCGTCACGTCCATATTCATTACCTTAATGAGCGGTACTACGTCACCGCACTGCCAGGAGGAAGCTGCCGCGGCCGACAGGGACACAGCGAGGGAAGGTAAGTATTGATGTCTAATGAAGCCGGCGGCTGCAGCTGTCACTACAGTGCTGCAGCCGCCGGCTCCTTCAAGCGACCCCTGTTTTGGTCGTTCGACCCCGCCGGGGTCGCGACCCACAGGTTGAGAACCGCTGCTCTAGGGGCTGATGATATGCCAAAGGGGAGCACGTTGAACTGATGTTTTATTATTGAGCCCTCCTGAACCGCAAATCTCAGGTATTTCCTGTGGCGTGGATGCACCGCGATGTGGACATATGCATCCTTCAGGTCTATTGTGGCCATGAAGGAGTGAGGGCTTATTAGCGGAATGACAGTTTTTACCGACTCCCTTTTGAACTTGCGGTATACATGTTGATTGAGGACCTTCAAGTTTATTATTATCCTTGCCTCCCCTGTGGGTTTTTTCACTAGGAATAGCCTGGAGTAGTGACCCTCCCCATGCTCTTCCACGGGAACCAGGGAGACGGCATTCGAGTTAATCAGGTCTCTTATGCCTGCTGTTAGGATTGCCTGGGCCTCCCAAGATGGTAGGGAGGTAACCCTCAGACCCCTAGGGGAAGGGAAGACTCGAGCTCAAGTAGAACGCCCTCTCTGATGACACTGAGGACCCAACGGCAGCTGGAAATCAACTGCCAAACGTGTAGGAAATTCGAGCCCCCCCCCCCCCCCCACGGGTCGGAGTAATTTCTCCTGCTGCTGCCAGATATCCCGTCGCCCTCTGGAGGATGGGAAGTGAGTCGAGGAGTTCGCCCCTTGAGAAATATGATTCTCCAGCTCCTCCAGCCATCTAAAGAGGGATCGTGAGACACACGTAGCGGCGATAGTGGATTTTAGCGCAGTGGCTGAGGTTTCCCAGGCCTTCCTCAGAAGGCTCTGAATCTTATGATCCATCGGGTCTTTTAATTGCAATACATCCTCAAATGGGAGGATTGTCTTTTTAACTACGCGAGTAACTTGTACATCTACTTTTGGTATATCTAAATTAAAGGTATCATCCTCCAGAGGACACCTATGTTTCAACTCAGAAGGGGAGGAATAGTGCTTCTTCGGGTATTCCCATTCCTGCGAGATCATATCCCGCCTGCTTAGCACCCTCCAGCCCTCCAAACATTTTATCCTGGGCCGACTGAGAAACATGCTCTTCTTCTAACCCCATAGTGGCCCGAACGGCACTGACCAGCTCCTCCACATATTCTGAGGAAAAAAGATATCTCCTGATCTCCGTGTTTTTATGGCCCACTGATTCCTCCCACCTTTCAGAGCCCGAATCATGATTCTTCAGACTCGGACCCTGAATCCAACTGAAGCCTACGCTTTTTTGTGGGCGAAGGCCCTAGCGATGAAGTTGGAGGCGGGGACAAAGGCAGCTAGCGAAGACTGGACCTCCTGTTTGACTAAGCTACGAATTTCATCAATTAAGGAGGGGTGTTCTGCCCTGATCACGCTATCTGTGCATGCCTGACAGAGCCTTTTCTTCCATGACGCAGTCTTTTGCTGCAGATTCTGCATTTAACAGGTTTAGTGGTGCTTTTATGGGAAGGATTGTCTTCCTAAAAGATAAGAGAAGCACCTTTCAGAATTGATCTTTCCTGCTTACCACCGTTAGGACCCACCCCATTAACACTCACTGTGGCTGGGGCTGCGCTGGGCTCTGCAGATGCAGGGCAGGAAGCACTGTCCATGCTGACAGAGGTTCTTTCGCCTTACCGGTTGGTGTCTTCCGGCGGGTTTATATAGAAATAAACCCGCCCCCAGCATCATCTGATTTCTCCCCGGATCCGGCCCTGCAATTTGGGTGAGCTGTATGTGCTGCTAGCAGTCGGCGCAGCCTGGAAAACCCGCCGAAAGTTACCTGCGCTCCTCTGGAACGCATACACCGGAAGTGACCCTTTGTCAGAGGTTCCACTTCGGGGATGCCGACGCCACGCGCACACAGGGGAGGAGGCCTCCGGCTGGGGATCATTGGCCCGCTTTACCCCCAGAAGGGGCACAGGTGGGCCAGGAAGGTCCCGAAGTCCTGCAGGAAGACGGGAACAGCACCGAGGAGGGAGGGCAGAGCCGACCGACCACCGCTGTCCAGCACCCTTGGATTCTCAGCTGCAGCAGCCGGCCATACAGCATAACGATAACCTCTCCCTGCCCCATGGGAGACAGGATAAACACTGGTGGGAGGGGCTTTAACCGCTCTTGTGCTTCCTGTCCCCCATTAGGGCATGGAGACAACCTCCTATGCTGTCGTGGAAAGTTGCTAGAGAAATATAGTTTTGAGAAAAAATTCAGTATAACTTGTGTTTAAGTAATTTAATCCTCTGCTCTTTCTGGGATTTTTGGTCCAGCAGGCAGTCCCATCTGTGATTGGCAGCTATCTCTGTATGCACATTTATACATTGTTAGCTGTCAATCACTGCACTCCCTTCCGCTCTGTAACATGGTGCCTGCAGATGTTCACGGATAAGAGGAAATGAGCAGCACATCCGTCCAACAATAAGTAAGAATTTCACGCTTTGTCAAAGATTCATTAAAAACATGGAATCCAAAAGATATATATAATATATATATATATATAATATATATATATATATATATTATATATAAACTGCGCATTCCTGGCGTCTAAGCACCCTTAGTCATAGGATATGATATAATCACGTGTGAAGTTAATCTAACAAAGGCAACCGCTTGATATTAAATAAGCATATGTTTATTACAGGAGTTGTTGAGTTTTATGCCAATTCTGATTCCATCAATCCATAGCAGCAAGGCAAAGATGACGTTGTAGATTTTATTAACAAAAGGTGCATCTAAGAAGTCACAGAAAGCAGGCAAGACGTGTCCTGTACAATCTAATCCTGGGAAAGATCCACTGTATAAGATTTAGGCAGGTTTTCTGGACCTCTTGAACTCTTACTCTTCATTTTGTTCATACTGGTGCTTGATGTGTTTCCACATTTTCTAGAAATAACAAGAAGGATTTTAAATTGATGCAGAATAGAGCTGGCATATTAAACCGTACATTAGAATACAAATTCTATACATTATTACATAGATCTCAGACCTGAGGAGACTAGTGTACTTATTTTTGAAAATTCTATTCAGAATGGCCATATAATCCTGAATTGAGAGTATTTTAATTCAGTTTTAGCTGGATTGATAAAAAAATATTTTAAAAGGGGTTGTCCAATTCAGATAAGTAGATCTCAAATGCTAGAACATACCAGAAGTAAGAAATATAGCCAGCCCTCCCTGGGGCCAACTCCCTTCTGTCTTTACTGCAGCAGTGACATCACATTGACAGGGTTGCATAACCTCTGTAGCTCATCACTGAGGTCAGTGGCTGTGCTGAAGTAGACGTCAAGAGCGGCCGCACTTAGTGACTGGGTACAGCAGGGATGTGTACTGTCAATGTGTCATCACCGCTGCAAGTAAAACAGACAGAAGCAGCAACATAGGGCAACTACCTGCTGTTCGTTATTTTAGGAATTTTGCAGTGTTTGGGGTCATCTTGCCTGAAAGTGAACAATCCCATTATTAGCAGGTACACCTTCAAAAATAATTATACAGCCATTCTGATATGGATTTTGTAAATAATTATTTTTTATACTTAACAAAATAAACAAATATTGACATTAATAATCAGGATAGAAAGTCAATTGAGAGTACATTAAAGATTTACTTTTGGGAAACGTTTCCCTCAATGGACAACAAAACATAATGCATGTGGAAACAATGAAAGACATACTCCAATAAGCCCCAATACATTAGTTATGCTTGATGCCACATTAAACCAACCCCATCCAGATTACCTTCAGAAAACCTAAACAATTAAACAATAGACAAGACACACAGGGGTGGGAAAAAGAGGTACACAGCAGTCCAAAAAAAAAAAAAAAAATGCTAGAGAACAAAAAAAAAAGGAAAAAAGTCCTCCTCCAAGATGGCGTCGCCTGCGCAATAGCAGCTATTAGATCATCTCTATATACAACGATAGCTGCTACTGCGCAGGCCCCCACCACCGCCCAAGGACGAGCATATAATCAACTTAAGACTGAAAAGATTTAAACAACCACAAGACGGATTTCATCAACCAAGGTATTTTAATCAGTATAACGGCGCCAACCTGACAGTGTCTGTAGGTTACTGAGCACAATCCTGCTGACAGGTTCCCTTTAAAAGAGGTTGTACAAAAAACATTTATCGAAAAGATAGTCACTAGGGATCAGGCTTCAGATCCAAATAATCACAAGGATTGAGGTCCTAAGTCCATAATTGATTGAAGCAACAATGCATAGGCTACCAATGAATCCTGGACATCGCTTATCTTAATAAATTGAAGGGGGTGGGCAAAGATCCCAGAAGGGACGTTTTAATTAAAACTGACCTGACAGTACATGGCTGAATTTTTCTTTTAAGGTTGATTAGATGGCATTGTATGGGACAAGGTTACAATATACAGTGACACTTTATCAAACTTCTTTTGTTGTCCAGTCTAGTGGTGCCCAAGTTGCTGATAGCATGCCCAGTGAGGTGTGACGGATCCCTGGGCCGGCCTTAAGAGTCTCCTCCTGATGGACTGAATACTGTGACTGCGTGTGAAGGCAAAGATCCTCTGTGTGTGCCCAAAGTCACCAAACTTACAAGCAGTTGCAGGATTCAAAGTTCCTGGAAGAGACTATATGGACGGCTCAGGGATCAGCCACAGCTCACTGGGTATGGTATTGGTGAACTGGTCAGTGTGTAGTGGACGCCTTTCCGACTAGTATGGAGATTCGAATAGGTGACAAAAGAAGCTTGATAAAGTGAGCATCACTAAATACTGTGACCTACTCCAATACAATGGGGCCTGTAATCAACTTTGAAAGACAAACGCAGCCATGTAATTAGATAACAGGTGTTCACGTAACACACGTGCATTTGCACCCTTTTGTTGTTTTTTGCACTATTCATGCTTCCATTTGTAATTTTTTTTTTTTTTTTATAAGTTACTGTGTTCTTCCCCTGGAAAATTTTATTTAGGCCTGAAACTATGGGACAGTGTTTGTGAAAGTCACAAAACAGGCTTAAGACCAAAAGCTTGGGATTTTTTTTTTGCAGAAAATTCATGCAAGCGCCATTTTTATGAATTTGGAGGAAAAAAATAGTGGCATAAAAGACAAAAATTTAAAGTGACTTACAATCTCCCACAGATAAACACTCAAGCGCTGAGCCGCCAAGTGCACTCATTGCCTGGGAAATATCATTAGCAGGGGAAAAATAATTTTGTGACCTCCCTTCTAACACACTCACACCCCTCCAATCTAAGCTAAACTCTGCTACCCAACTAATCCACCCTGCTATTCCCCGACCCCACATCTGTCAATCACTTCACTAGCTCCCCATTACCCAGAGACTCCAGTTTAAAACCCTAACCATGGCATACAAAGCCATCCACAACCTGTGTCCTCCATACATCTGTGACCTCATCTCCCGGTACCTACCTGCACGCATCCTCCGATCCTCACAAGATCTCCTTCTCTACTCTTCCCACAATCGCATACAAGATTTCTACTTCGCATCCCCCTACTCTGGAACTCTCTACATATCGGACTCTCGCCTACCATGGAAACCTTCAAAAGGAACCTGAAGACCTACCTCTTTCGACAAGCCTACAACCTGCAGTAACCACTGATCCACCAAACCGCTGCACGACCAGCTCCACCCTCACCTATTGTATCCTCACCCATCCCTTGTAGATTGTGAGCTCTCGCGGGCAGGGTCCTCTCTCCTCCTGTACCAGTCGTAACTTGTATTAAGATTACTGTACTTGTATTTACTATGTATACCCCACCTCACATGTAAAGCGCCATGGAATAAATGGCGCTATAATAATAATAAATAATAATATCAGCGCTAAATAGCACCTAAGACAAGATAGGGCAGGTGCAGTTACTTCCATGTGACAGAGGCGGCGCTATCCGCACACTGCATGCCCTCCTTCCATCTGTCCTTGACCTCTCATAGTCGGTTCCCCCAGTATCAGTGTCCTGTCCCCCCACACAGGTGCCCGCATCCCGCCCTACAGCTGACCCCCATCGTGCCCTTGGACCAGTCACCCCTGTGCCCTTACCCCTCGGTTGAGGTGTTCGAACAAAGCGTCGGCTCCTTGGTCAAAAGCCCGCTCAAACAGCACCACCCCGAGCACGATGCTGAGGGTGAAGGTGGAGGTGCGGCGGAAGACGGAGCGGTACACGGTGTTCAGCAGAGACATGGTGGCGTGCACAAGCTCGAATGGAGCGGCTAGAAGGCGGTGTGACGTCGCTGTCACGTGATAGTTTTCCGGCAAAGAAAAGCGCCTCACAGTGACGTGCTTAAAAGGCGACAGCATCCGGTCACATGACCAGACCCTGCGCTTGCGTTAACTCGTTCTGTACTTGGCCGTAAACAATACAGGCTCGGAGCGTGCAGGGGCTGAGGGGAGAGCGGCCGTGCGCAGCCCGGGATCCTCGCCATGGGCCGACGCTACTTCTGTGACTACTGCGACCGCTCCTTCCAGGACAATCTTCACAACCGCAAGAAACACCTGAATGGCGTGCAGCACCAGAGGAGCAAGAAGGCCTGGTACGATGTCTTCAGAGGTGAGGGCGCCATTGCTATGTGCCTGAGGATAGTAGGAAAGCCCAGACATACACTGCAGTCCGCACCCTGGAATAGACTGCCGCCATCCACAGGCTGCTGGTCTATGGAGGCCAGGTGACTGCTACAATGGCTACATTACCACAGCCCTTCTCTCCTGTCCACAGGATGCCCCATGGCCGCCCGGGAAAGCACGGCGGGTTAGGCCTCTTTCACACATCCGTTTTTTGACTTCAGGCATGATTCGGCGTGTTGCTAAAAAAACGGATCCGGTATCGGATGCGTTTTTTTACCATTGACTTTCATTAGCGCCGGATCGTGCCTGATGTCATTGCGTTGTATCCGTTTTTGTCCGGATCCGGCGGAAATGTACATTCCGGCGGCCGGACAAAACGTGCTGAACGTTTTTTCTGTTTACCGGAGCCGCCTGATAGTGCCTGAAGCGGCGCATCAGGCGCCGGAAAAATAGAAGTCAATGGAACCGGATCAGACTTTTGTGCAAACCGTGAAAAGTCTGATCCGGATTCTGGAAATCAGGGACTACTACTACTACATTTTCCAGTGTCTTCGGTCATCCAAAACCCACTTTTTCCGGGTTCAAAAGTTCAGGTCGGATCCAGCAAAAAAAAAACGGATCCGTTGCATCAGTTTTTTTATTTCAGTGCCGGATCCGTCCCTTCAGGTGTTCGACGGATCATGCCTGACACAAAAAAACGGATGTGTGAAAGAGGCCTTAACGTGGTAAAGGGTGTGCTAAGTGATTGCCATTCATCTCTGTATTTGGGGTGTAGCAGTAGCCCCCACATTCATGTCTGCTTCTTGTTAATGGCAGATCGTACATGGGGGCCTGGACGCTATAAAGCCGTTCTCCGGGTAATGATGACCAGTTGAGCTGCAGTTCTCGGCAGCGACCACTTGCCCGCTCCGCGCCATACACCGTTTATATCCTGTTGGCGCCAGAGCTAATGCAGATGATGGGTGGGGATATTGGCCCCCATCTCTCTGATATTCATGTCCTTTCCTTATGAAAAAATATGGTGACAGGATATCCTCTTTAGGCTAAGTTAACGATTGTATAAAAAAAAAACATCCAATTTTCATCCAGAAAAACAGTTGATTTTTCATCTGTCCAAGAAAGTTTAAAGTTGATCGCCACAATAATATCTTCAAATTTTATTCCATAAGTATCAAACAATTAAAATCCACAACCTGGTGATAGAAAAAACACTGTGACACGTTTCTGGCACTGTCCTGTGCAGATTTTGTCATTCACTGCACGGTGAGCAATTTTATTCACTTCTTTTTAAAGATTTTTCACCTGTGTTGTCATCCGGTTATGTTACCATGGCCTATGGCTGACCATATACATTAGATGCCTGTCGGACGTTTGACAGACAGCCCTTATTCACCCCAGCGCTCCTGTGTTCTATATGAGAAAGCCGCCAGCTGAAATGTCAACATTGTTCTCCCTGAGAGAAGTAACCAGCTGTCGGCAACAATAGAAGGAAAAAAAGGGAGAGCGGACCCTCCAAGTGCTCAATAAAACCTATCAGCAGTCTGAATTGGGATATGCGCGATCCACATCTCTCCTGATCAACAGTCAGCTGACATCTCCATACCAGGGCTGTGGAGTCGGTAAGCCAAACCTCCAACTCCTCAATTTCCATGACTCCGACTCCTCCAAAATGGGCTCAGACTCCGACTCCACAGCCCTGCTACATACACATTAAACCGTCGTCTGAACCCGTTGATGTTGGCAAGTTCTGCTGCCATTTTGTCCAATGTGTATATGAGCCCTTAAAGGGGTTGTTTGAAGTCCAAACACTAGGATCCTCATTGATTAACAGAACGGGGAAGTTTTCTTCCTACTAGAATTGAGAAGCAGTGCGCATGCTCCGCCGCTCCATTAATTTTTCATGGGGCTTCTGATTGATATGCTGGGCTTGTTCAAGCAGCTCTATAGAGAATGAATAACTGGGATAAAAGTGCCCAGTTAGGCCTCTTTCACACATCCGGTGTGCGCCTGACGGCGCCCCCGGCATTTTGCCGCAGCGCCGCATCACAAAACCTGATGCGCCGCTTGCGTTTTTTTTGGCATTGACTTGCATTAGCGCCGGATGGCGCCGCATGTCATTGCGTTTTATGTGGTTTTGTCCGGATGCGGCGGAATTGTACATTCCGGCGGCCGGACAAAACGCAGCATGTAACGTTTTTTGTTTTTGCCGGATGGTTTCTGTTGTCTCCGGGCATCAAAAACCATCCGGCAAAAAAACGCATGCGGCGCATCCGGTTTTGTGATGCGGCGCTGCGGCAAAATGCCGGGGGCGCCGTCAGGCGCACACCGGATGTGTGAAAGAGGCCTTAGGAATACAAAATTCCAGATCAGGAAATGTGATGTCAGTGGTACAGTACTGCCTAAATCGGTACACCTGCAACTCGTAACTTGTTATACTGAGCAGTCTCGCCTATTATGAGTTATGGGATAAAGCTCCCCCCAAATTATGTTAAGTCTCCCCTTATCTAAAGGTGAGAGGTGACCATATTGGTGTCACAGAACTTGAAGGTGATGACTTGTTGCCTGTAATACATAAGATATTGCAGAACCAGGAGTAAGGTGTGAGATATCTGTCCATGATCGAGTGATAGAAAAATAATGCATCCTGAAACCACAGGAGGTTGCTGTCAGCTAACACACATTTTCCCAAAACAACAAGGCCAAATGTTGTACCTGTTGCTGCTCATTGCATGTGGTTTACCTTCTCAAGTAGCCTCTGATCATTCTTTCCTTTCTGGGTTGTCTTGTAACCCATTTGTTTAGTTTTTATACTGTATTATAATGTACTCTTTTTAACTTCTTGTTTGGTGTACGCTTATGGGTATGCCACACTAAGCGAGATCGCTAACGAGATCGCACCTGCGTCACCATTTATGATGCAGTAGCGATCTCGTTAGCGACTTAGCTGTGTGTGACATGTAGCAGCGATGTGGCCCCTGCTGAGATGTCGTTGATCGCTCATGAACGTTCTGAGCCGTTTTTTGGTCGTTGGTGTCCCGCTGGTGAGCCTGAATCGCTGAGTGTGACACCCTTTATGAACGACTTCACCAGCGTCGCAGGTGGGACTAGGTTTTCCCAACGACCGCAGAGGTTATACAGATCGCTGATGAGATGTGTTTGGAATCACAGATCGCTGATGAGATGTGTTTGGAATCACACAGCTAAGTCGCTATCGAGATCGCTACTGCATCATAATGGTGACGCAGGTGCGATCTCGTTAGCGATCTCGCTTAGTGTGGCATACCCTTTACAGTTCTGAATCTATTTAAAGGGACAATTGTCATCAGGTTTTTGCTACCTTGTCTGAGAGCACCATGATCTGTGGGCAGAGACCCTGATTTTAGCGATATATCATTTACTTTACTGGTTGCTGCAGTTTTGATAAAATCACTGTTTTATCTACTGCAGATCTATCAAGTCGCTAAATGATGATTTGACAACTTTTTGTGAACTTTGTTCTTAGGCAGGAAGGTGCCAATCAGTGGTGGGGGTAGGGATGAACAACCTGGCAGCAGGTTTATTAGACCTCTAGTGATAATCTGCTGATCAAACAGTGATTTTATAAAGACTACACTAAGCAAGCTAGTAAGTGACACATTGCTGGAATCAGGATTTCTATCTCTACATTATGCTGCTGTCAGATTAGGTGGCAAAAACCTGGTGACAGACTCCTGTTAATTTATGAGTATACATCATTTTATTTGTTCTGGGGATGTACTATATGGGCAGTATTTAGATTGAGTAAAAAGAGTTCTACATTGCTATAATGAGTCAAGACGATGTGTGCAGTGTAGTGAGGTGTACTTACCTCTTGCTTTATTTGTGCACATTGCAAGCACTCACTGCTAGGTGATGTAGAAGTCTTTTTACTGTGTAATGTTGAAACAGCTGATTTTGACATGCACATGTTTGAAACTGAAAACCCCAGTTGCATACTGGTAGTTTAGTGGCCGCAGACCTAGTGACAGGTTCCCTTTATCCTTTTATCCTTCTGGCACTGAATGTTAAGTAGTGATTGACATGTGGGGAAAAGGAACATCCTGATAAATGTTCTGGAGAAAACTGCTGCTGCAGAGCAGACATGGGGAAGACACAAGAAGTGCCTATGTTGTGCTGCATATACAATCATGGCCAAAGTGTTGGCACCCTTGAAATTGTTCCAGACAATGAAGTATGTCTCTCATAACACAAAAAAAACAGAGAAGAAAAGACATATTGGACATAATTTCACACAAAACCCCCAAAATGGGTCATACAAAATTGTTGGCACCTTTCCAAAATTGTGGGTAAACAATTTTGATATAAGCATCTGATGCTCATTCAAACTCACCTGTGGCTAGTAACAGGTGTGGACATTATGAAAATCACATCTGAAACCAAATAATGGCAGGAGATCCAGGAGGAACTCACTGACACAGAGACATATAAAACCTAGACTACAGTTTGCCAAATTGCACGTGAGTAAGCCATAATCCTTCTCGGAAAGCGTCTTGTGGACAGATGAGACCAAGATATGTTTTACCAAAAAACTCTATCATTCTACAGTTTCCGGAAACTGAATGACACCTACAAAGGTAAGAACACCGTACCTACAGTCAAATATAGTGGAGGTAGAAAGATGTTTTGGGGTTGTTCTGCTGCCTCTGTCACTGGGTGTCTTGACTGTGTGCACTGCATCATGAAATCTGAAGATTACCAACGTATTTTGGTTCGCAATGTAGTGCCCAATGTCGAAAAGCTGGGTTTGCATCCTAGGTCATAGGTCTTCCAGCAGGACAATGACCCCAAGCATACTTCAAGAAGCAGCCAGAAATGGATGGAAACAAAGTGCTGGAGAATTCTGAAGTGGCCAGTAATGAGTCCAGATCTAAATCCCATTTAATATCTGTGGAGAGATCTTAAAATTGCAATAGTTTGCAAAAGAAGAGCGGTCAAAAATTCCAGTTACGAGATGTAAGAAGCTTGATGATGGTTATAGGAAGTGATTGATTGTTTTTTAATCCAAAGAGTGTGCAACCAAATATTTAAGTTGAGGGTGCCAACAATTTTGTCCTAACTGGTTTTGGGGTTTTGGGTGAAATTATGTCCAATTTGCCCCTTTTTTTTTTTTTTTTTTTCTTCTTATTTTTTTTGTCTTGTTCCAATACAAACAAAGGAAATAAACATTTATATAACAAAATACGTGTAAATACAATAATTTTCTGGGATAAATTCCGTATATACTCGAGTATAAGCCGAGATTTTCAGCCCATTTTTTAGGGCTGAAAGTGCCCCTCTCGGCTTATACCCGAGTCATATACCAATGGATCGGCGGGGGAGGGGGAGTGCGGCTGTCACATATACTCAACCCCCTCTGGCACGGTCTCTGCAGCCCCCCTGCTTCTCCCATGGTCTCCAGCGCCTGTGTTCATAACCTTTATGGAGTAGCATATGGGGCATAATCTATGGAGCATCTTATGGGGCCATTATTAACCTTTGTGCACCATTATATGGAGCGTATTTTGTATGGAGCATCTTATGGTGCCATCATGAACTGTATGGAGCTTTATATGGGGCTCCTGATTAAATATGGATATTCAAAAACATTTAACCTACTGATGTCTCAATTAATTTTACTTTTATTGGTATCTATTTTTATTTTTTAAATTTACCAGTAGCTGCTGCATTTTCCACCCTAGGCTTATACGCGAGTCAATAAGTTTTCACAGTTTTTTGGGGCAAAATTAGGGGTCGGCTTATACTCGAGTATATACGGTACTTAATTTTCTGGATCAATTTCAGGGGTTCCAACACTTTCAGCCATAACTATGTATGATTGTTGCACTCTAGCTGTGTTATTTATATAAGCATTCTTTACTGACATATCAATGAAGGATGTCCACTTATGTGAATGGGGACCTTGAGTACCCTGGGTCAACTTGGAGCAGCCTCATGCCTTAACAGTTGCAGGAAATAGTAAGTGATGCCTTTAGAATTATTTGCATTTCTGCATTAATTACTAATATGTTGATGAGCTGCTCTGTCACAATTAGGTAAACACTATCTACTAAACTAATAACATAGACAGTTGTGCCATTAATGGAGAACATTGAATAAACATCCACAGTGTAGTGAAGAAAGTGAACTTCTGTGTTACTGACTTCTCCAAAATCTAATTAGCAAAATTTGTTTCCTTGGTGTCCCTTGACAACTCTTTGGTCTTGGCCATGGTGGAGAGGTTGGAGTGTGATTGAGTGTATGGACAGGTGTCTTTTTATACAAGGAATGAGATCAAACAGGTGCAATTAATACATGTAATGAGTGCAGAGTAGGAGGGCTTCAAAAACTAAGGCTCTGTGCACACGTTGCGGAATCTGCTGCGGATCCGCAGCTGATTTTCCGCTGCAGATCTGCAGCAGAACTGCAAGTGATGTACAGTAGCATTATATGCAATAAAAAAAAAAAAAACTCAGTGCAAATGCAATTTAATTATGTAAAAATCATACAATGTGATTTTCTGTTTCTTTTTTTTTTTTTTTTTTTTTTATTTCGATTCTGTCTCTCACAGTTGAAGTGTACCTACGATAAAAATTACAGACCTCTCCATTCTTTGTAGGGGAAACTTGCAAAATCGGCAGTGTATGAAATACTTATTTTCCCCAATGTAGGTAATTTCAAAGGTTTCACTTTCTATTTCTTGCAAGTATATAGTGACTGCAGTACGTAAATCTATTATATAATGCATATAGTTAAACTGAATTTTTTTATTACTTTTATTTGTACACCATTCTTACTCTTTGGAATTATTCTCTATTTTAGATGCTTCCCAGATCCTTGCAGAAGAAGAAACCAAGAAACTATGCAGACGCTTTCTTCAGACAGGTCGGTATTAAACTCTTGCAGTAAGGCTATGAGCGCACGTTGAGTATTTACTTGCTGAAATTTCTGCAAGGTTTCTGCATCTCTTAGCAGGAAAAACGCTGTGGGAAAAAACGCACTTTTTTGTATGCATTTTTGCATGCGTTTTTGTACAGCAATGAAGGATTTTTTGAGCTAAATAAAGATATTTTAAAAAAAAGTTTTATGGTGTAATTTCTTGGTTCAACACCACCTTTTTCATGCTGATGCAGTGTGGCATCAGGGTAATGGGATTAGGGCTTGGTGTCAGTAGCTGTCATTGACACTTAGCTCTAGGCTTCGTAATGAAAAGGTTTCAGCCTTAAGGCCCCATCACACATAGCTACACACCAGCAATCCCGACAACGATATGCACTTGTCAGGATCGCTGGTGTGTCGCTATATGATCGCTGCTGAGCTGCCAAACACGCAGCGATCAGGACAGCGACACTGCGGGTAATGTCGCTTAGTTACCCGCAGTGTACGTTGGGCAGTGCCTGGAAACCCGATGTGTACCTTGGTTACCATCTGTACGCTGGTCTCCTGCCTGCCACACGCAGCAATGCGTGCTGGCCAGCAGGAGACCAACGAGCAAAAAAATGTCCAGGACATTCAGTGACGATCAGCGATACCCGGCAGGGGGGCTGATCGTCGCTGAATGTCACACACAGCGATATCGCTGGGGAGATCGCTGTTGTGTCACAAAACTAGTGACTCAGCAGCGATCTCGCTGGCGAGATCGCTGTGTGTGACGGGGGCTTTACACCATCATTACTAAGCCGATAAGTAAACACAAACACACACACACGTTGTCACCAGCCTATGTAGGAGAGTTAACAGAGCAAACTTACTTAGGCTGTAACCAAACAGCAACTGTTAATTTTAAAGAAAAAAAAACTGCGTTGGCTGCCGAGTAATTTTAGTAAAAAGCAAAGGGAAGGGGGATGGCTGAGGGCTGATGTTAATATTCTGGGAAGGAGCCAATAGCCATAAAGGTTCCCAGGCTATTAATATCAGCTCACAGCTGTTTGCTTAACTTTTACTGGCTAGTTTACAGGGGGACCCCAGAAAAAATTGATATAGGGTTCCCCTATAAAATCTAACCAGCAAAGGCTAGGCAGACAGCTGGGGGCTGATATTAACAGCTTGGGAAGGGGCCATGGATATTGGCCCTCCCAGAATAAAAACATCAGCTCTCAGCCGCAACAGAAAAAGCTCATCTGTAAGATAAAAGTAAAAAGGTGTAGTCAGCTCACCTGTTCCTAGACTTCTCCACGTCTATCCCTGCACGGAATGGGTAGAGCAACCAGTCCAATAGGAAGAAAAAACAAAAAGTACTCCAGCGGGAAACGAGTTTCTTTCATTAAAATTCCATATTTTAATTGATCCATGATTAAGACGTATGTCGAAATGTGTTGGCTAAACGCTATTCTATGTGCATGATGCTGTAAAGTGCTATAGTGGTCTACTGGATTATCCTTTTTTTTTTTTTTTTTTTTTTTCTACGGATCAATACAAATATGGAATTTTAATGGAAGAAACTCGTTTCCTGCTGTTGTACTTTTGTTTTTTTCCATCTATAAGATGTGCAAAATCTGGCACTTAGCCTCGCTCTTCCCATTTTCCCTGTAGTGGTGGCAAGTGGGGTTCTTATTTGTGGGTTGATTGTCACCTTTGTATTGTCAGGTGACATCATGCCCACAGGTTATGGAGAGGCGTCTATAAGATACCTATCCATTAGTGACCCCATAGTGATATTGTATAAAAAACACTGACACCCACAATAAAGTCCTTTATTTGAAATAATATCCTTAAAATGAATCTTAATTAAACCATACCTACCGAACGCCTAATCCACCTAAGCTAACGTCTAATGCAACAAAAATAAAATAATAAACCACAATATTCCTCACCTGTCCACAGAGAAGATAATCCATAATGTCCCACGACGATCCTGATCACTGATGTGACTGCTCTAAAAGACAGCCGGCGATACACTGACAGGAGATAATCGCTCCTGTAATGTATATAACTGAGCTGCCGTGAGAGAATTCATCAGCTGATCAGCTCCAGTGATCTCCCTTACGACACCTCTGCTGCGTGGGAAAGTTCTCATGCAGCAGTGCCGTATTGGAGATCACCAGAGCTGATAAGCTGGTGAACTCTTTCACGGCAGCCCAGTGATACACTATGGGAGCGATTGCCTCCTGTCAGTGTATTTCCAGCGGCCGGGTAGAGTGGTCACAGCTCTCAATCCCAATCTGCCGATGTGACTGTTCTACACGTGAGATCACCGTGGGACACTTGGGATTATGTAGACTATGGTGGACAGGTGAGTATATGTTGGTTTATTATTTTACATTATTTCTAGGAGACGAGGGCATCAGGGATTTGGTGTGAGGTGAGTATAATGGGTTTTTATTTGAATGTGTATGTAATTATTTTACTATTTTAATTACTTCGTAATTTTTTTTTTCTCAACTGTGAGCACAGGCATCGACAGATGACACTACGTCTCCCATCGGCACCTGCTGCCACTGTTATTAGTGACAGCAGACGTAACCCGATTGGAGCAGTAGTCTCATCAGCCCACGCCTGCTGACCTGCAGTAAGCTTTTTACCGCAGGTCACCGCTGCGGGGTCACGCTGACACCTGACAGCATGACCCTGCAGCACTCTGACTGATGGTCTTACCGGTGGTAACCACCACGCTGGTGTTCCCACGCTGTCACGCAGACGACAGCGTGGGAAACACCATAGGAAACCAGTAAAACGCAAAACAAAAACTCAGCAAATCCGCAACCATTTTTATACCTGCGTTTTTGCTACGGATTTGACTGACTCATTTGAAGTCAATGGGTGAAAAACTCTGCAGAAACGCATAATTAATTGACATGCTGCAGAAAAAAACACACTGCAAATACTTAAGGAAATTTACTGATCATGTGCAGAACACTTCAAGATTGTCATTGAATTATTTTACATAAAGATTCCAGAGCATTTTTGGCCCATTTTCGTGATGAAAAAAGCCCCAAAAACACATCAAAAACGCACTATGTGCACATAAACTAAAGGTAGAAGAATAACGCCAAACTTGTATTGTTTGTTAAGCCGATTTGTATGTGATGCCTTTAAAAGTGAAGATGAAATCCAAACCTCTTTTATATAAACCGCACGGGACTGACAGCAGCGGTAACACTTAAAGCGAACCTGTCAGCAGTTTTGGCCGATATAAGATATGGCCACAGCCTTTCAGGGCTTATCTACAGTATTCTATTATGTTGTAGATAAGCCCCCGATCCGACCTATAAGATAAGAAAAATAAGTTTTATTATACTCACCCGTGGGTGTGGGGGGCGGTCCGGTGCAGTCCGGGTCCAGTGCCTCCCATCTTCTAGCGATGACGTCCTCCTACTTGCTTCTGTCACGCTCCTGCGCAGGCGTACTTTATCTGCCCTGTTGAGGGCAGAGTACTGTGCAGTGCGCAGGCACCGGGAAAGGTCAGAGAGGCCCAGCGCCTGTGCACTGCAGTACTTTATTCTGTCCTCAACAGGGAAGAGCGCAATACCGGGGAACCATGAAGCAAGCAGGAGGGCGGCGTCGCATGAAGAGGGGAGGACCCGGACCTGCGACACCCATCAGACCGAAACCCCGACCCCCGCCCGGGTGAGTATAATAAAACTTATTTTTCTTATCTTATAGGTCGGATCGGGGGCTTATCTACAACATTATAGAATGCTGTAGATAAGCCCTGAAAGGCGGTGGCCGCATCTTATATCGGCCAAAACTGATGACAGGTTTTCTTTAATAAACTTAACCCCTTAATGTCCAATGACGTGCACAGTCCGTCATGGCAAGGTGTCAGTTCCGGCACCAGGACGGACTGTGCACGTCATCCCTTTGATCTACCACTGCGTGCACGCAGTGGTAGATCAGTGCCGACAGCTGTCACAGACAGCTGACAGGCACGGCAAGCGGTGCGGGGACCTTTGCCGTCGGTCCCCACACCTACAATACTGTGCTTGGTCAGTCAATCTGACTGACCAAACACAGCAGCGATCGCGCAGGAGAAGCTGAAATTTCAGCTTCTCCAGCGCGATCAGTGCAGGAGCCGGCGCTGCAGTGGCCGAGCTTCCTGCACTGACAGCCAGGAGCGGCGCCCCCGCCGCCCCTGGCTGTTAACCCCCTGACTGCTGCGATCGAGCGCGATCGCGGCGCTCAGGGGGGAGGCAGAGGGTCGGGAGCTCCCTCTGCCTCAGATCGGCGCCCTGCAATGTATTTGCAGGGCCCGATCTCTGCCTTGATGACCCGGGGGTTGTCATGACAACCTCCGGGTCATCTAGCTACGGAAAGCTGCTGTGATCATGGAGCATTGCAATGCATTGTAACTGCAATAAAAAGTAAAAAAGTGAAAGTCCCATTAAGGGACAAGTTAAAAAAAATCATTTTTTAAAAAAAATTGTAAAAAAAAATATTAAAAAATAATTTAAAAAAAAAATCCCCTAAAAAATACACATTTTTATGTAATAAAAAACATAAAAAATACACATGTTTGGTATCGCCACATCCGTAAAAATCCCATCTATAAAAGCGTAACCCTAGTTAACCCCTTCAGTGAAAGCCGTAAAAAAAAAACACAAAAAAGTAGTAAATTATACTTTTTCCAAGCGGTATCATCATACCGCTTGGAAAAAGTGCAATAACACGCGATCAAAAAGTCAGATATAAATAATCATGGTACCGCTGAAAACGTCATCTTGTCCCGCAAAAAACAAGCCGCTATACAGCATCATCAGCGAAAAAAGACGGATTTTGGTAAGAACTTACCTGTAAAATCCTTTTCAGCGAAGAAGGAAGGGAGACACAGTCATTACTAGTGGGTAGGCGGAGCCCAGATGAGATAGACACCTCAGATTAAAAAGAGTGTTGACCGGCCCCTCCAGCTCGGGCTCCTCCTACTCAGCTCTCCAGTCGTACACAAGCTTAAGGAAGAGCAATATCACCAGCGGAACAACATAACCCCTTCTGAAGAAATTCAGAAAAGAAAACACAAAAATACCTGTTATGCATGCATATAGGCAAAACCACACAGTTCCAGGTACTACTCACTGGACCTGACCACTGCGATGAGCTGGCGATGCTGGAAAAGAGCCTTAGCGCGTCAACCTCAGCCCAGATAATCGCTATCAGAGGAGGGTCACGACGCATCTGAAAACAACAACACACTTCTGCCATGGGAGGGATCTGTGTCTCCCTTCCTTCTTCGCTGAAAAGGATTTTACAGGTAAGTTCTTACCAAAATCCGTCTTTCAGCTTCAGATGAAGGAAGGGAGAGACAGTCATTACTAGTGGGACGTCCCAAAGCAGTCCAAAAATTAAGGGTGGGAATAAACCATAAAAGGCAGAACCCAACACCTAAGAAAATGAGCAACTAGCGCTAAACACAAGTCAACGAGAACTTTAAACCACAGCCGCCTGCAGGACCCTACGTCCCAAGGCTGTATCAGCGGAAGCACTAACGTCCACCTTATAAAATTTTGTAAAGGTGTGGACGGAGCGCCAGGTCGCCGCCCGGCAAAGCTGAGCTGCCGAGGCCCCTTGATGGAAAGCCCACCATGAGCCCACAGCTCTCGTGGAACGGGCTCGAACCTTAATCGAGCAAAGTTCGCCCTTAAGTCGGTAAGCCTCCAAAATGGCCGACCGAATCCAACGAGCTATAGAATCCTTGGAAGCTCGATGACCACGTCGACGACCTGCTGGAATCACAAACAGGGAGTCCGACTTCCGAAAACTTTGAGTAACAGACAAATAGAACTTCAAAGCCCGCACCAAATCCCATGTGTGCAAGGCCCGTTCCCTCGCATTACTCGGCCCTGGACAAAGAGAGTGCAACCCAATATCCTGGTTAACATGAAATTGCGACACCACCTTAGATAGGAAGTCGCCCCGTGTGCGAAGCACTACGCGATCCGGGTGAAACTCCAGGAAAGGAGGCGAGCAAGAAAGAGCCGCCAACTCAGAAACCCTTCTCAAAGAGGTGACCGCCACAAGGAAAGCAACCTTCCAAGAGAGCAAGGAGAGACTAACAGTGTCCATAGGCTCAAAAGGCCCGTGCTGAAGAGCCTCCAAAACAAGATTGAGACGCCAAGGAGACACAGGTGCCCTCCGCGGCGGAAACTGACGGGTTACACCGCGAAAAAAGGAACGTACGTCCCTACGCAAGGCGATAGCCTTCCGGAACAGCAAGGACAGAGCAGAAACCTGACCCCTCAGGGTGCTCACTGCCAAACCCTTGTCCAGCCCGAATTGCAGGAAGGCCAACAAATTGGGAATGGAAAAAATCCTCGGGTTCCTTGAAAAACCCGAACACCACGAAAAGAAGGCTTCCCAAGTCTTGTGGTAAATCCTAGTAGTAGCCGGACCTCTGGCAGCTCACAAAGTGGCAATGACTTCGGCTGAAAACCCTTGACGGGTCAATATTTCGGTCTCAAGAGCCACGCCGTCAAACGCAGAGACTTCAGGTCCGGATGACTAACGGGCCCTTGGTTAACAGGTCCGAGCGAAGAGGAAGTGGAAATGGTGGCGCTGCCAGGAGCGACACCAGAGTCGAGGACCACGTCCTCCTTGGCCAATCTGGGGCTATCAACATAGCCGGGATTCTCTCTAGTCTGATCCGACGTAGCACCAGAGGAAGCAAGGAAATCGGCGGAGAAAACATAGATTAGCTCGAATAGGCCCCACAAAGCCACTAGAGCATCCACCGCCACAGCCTTCGGATCCTTGTACCTGACATGAAAGTCGGTAATTTGGCATAGACCCTGGATGCCATCAAATCCACTTGGGAGTTCCACGAAAGCACAGCAGTGCCAAATTCTCCGGATGAAGGCTCCATTCACCGGGATCCATCTTCTCGCGACTGAGAAAGTCTGCCGTGATTCTGAACTCCTGAAATGTGGATCGCAGAGAAGGCTGGCATTCTGGTCTCGGCCCATACCAGGATCCGAGAAAAACTCCACCATGAGCCTGGAACTCCTTGCCCCGCCTAGATGGTCGATATACACGACCGCCGTCGCATTGTCTGTCTGCACTCGGACTGGTAGACCGCATAAAGGGACCGTCCAGTGATGGAGACAAAGGAAAATTGCCCTCAATTCCAGGATGTTGATCGGCAGGAGACTCCTCCGACGACAATACTCCCTGATTCTAGATATCGTCCAGACACCTCCCCAGCCCGTCAGGCTGGCATCGGTGGTTATGACCGACCACCTCGGAGGGAGGAAAGACTTCCCCAGGGATAACGCTTCCGGACGTAACCACCATCCTAGGGACTCTCGCACCCTGTGGGAGATGATGAAAACTGCAATCCAACGAAGTCTGCGATCGATCCCAACGGCTCAAAATGAACCTTTTGGAGGGCTGAAACTGCGCAAACGGAAGTGGCTCCATGAACCACCATCAAACCCAGAAGGCGCATACTCCCTCGAAGAGACATGGCTGTCGAAGACTTCATAACCTGTACATGTCGAAGGGGACATGCTTGCTTGTCTGGAGGCAGAGACACCACTGCTCGTACCGTGTCGAAATGCTTCCCCAAAAACAGGATTGACTGCGACGATTCCAGAGACGACTTCTCCCAACTGACCAGCCACCCGAAGTCCTCCAGGGGCTGAAGGGATAGATAGTCACTGCCTCCTCTGAGGACGCCACAATCAAAAGGTCGTCCAGGTAGGGAAGAATCGAAAAGCCCCCTGTCTTCGAAGAATTGCCAAGAAAAGCGCCAGAAATTTTTGTAAAAACTCTGGGCGCTGAAGCCAACCCGAATGGCAGAGCCACAAACTGGTAATGGTCCTGACCTATGGCAAAACGAAGGAAGCGTTGGAGGCCCTTCCGATTGGGAAGTGCAAATAAGCGTCGCGAATGTCGATTGACACCAAAAAAGCGTTCTGCGACAGGGCCTGCGGAATTTCCTGGCGTGAACATACCGATTCAATCTTTTGAGATCCAGAATGGGCCGAAATTTGTCCTCTTTTTTGGGGACCACAAAGAGGTTAAAATAAAACCCTCTTCCCCGGCCCTCCGGCGGAACCGGCACCACCGCACCTTTCTGCAGAAGGGAATCTACCTCCCGCAGCAGAGCGGCAAAAAGCTCGGGCTCTGACGGAAACGCGAGGTTGACAAAAAAAACTGTCTGGGGGTCGAGAAAGAGACTCTATGAAGTAGCCTGCCAACACAACCCGTGTCACCCAGGCGTCCGACATGCGGAAACCCAAGTCGGTTTGAAATGGAGTAAACGACCCCCCACTCGAGAGCGCTCGAGTGAGACCCAGGCGTCAGTCCGCCTTAGCGGGCTTTTTGCCAGCTTCCCGCTTGTCTCAACGGAAGTTCTGTTTCCAGGGCATGCGGAATTTATGAGAATTCCCCCTTTTTTTTTTTTTTTTTTTTAAAAAGAGAGGGACGATCCGAACCCCAGAGGGCTGACTGGATCATCCCCTGGATCGAAAGGACCGCCGACAACTACCGGCACTAGTCCTGCTAGACGCAGAAGTCACAGCTCTGCGCTGCGGTAAAGCTGTTTCTTCTGCCTTTACCTTGGCAATCAGCTCCGTGAGGTCAGGTCCAAATAGCTGACCACCTTGTAAGCTAAAGATAGCAACCCTGTTTGGAAACTGCGTCCCCAGTCCACTGTCTAAGCCACAGTGCTCATCTGACTGTGACTGCCGAAGATTGCGCCCTGAATAGCAGTGACGCAGTATCCTCCAACAACTGGAAAAGTCCATCTAACTCGATAGAGGAGATCCACCTTGCCACGCCGTCCGTAGACGGTCCAACCGGCTCAGGGAAACTTTACAAGCACACATGGATCCTTAATACTGAATCCATGATTTCTGTCCAGCGGGTCCTGCAGACTCGCCTTCCCCTTAACAGGAGAATTTTTCTAAGCTGGGATGAGGGACATCCATTTCAGGAGAAGGATCCAATTATCATCAACTCCGTAGAACACGGATACGGTGTCTCAATTTTCTGGACACAGGCGCTCCTTCTCCACTGCCCCATTAAACTCATCCAGTGATGTGAAAACATCCGGGCCGACTTACCAGGACATCCAGATACCTCCTCCGGTAACTGTAACGCCTCCAATAAAAACCTCTTTACGGCCCAAAAGAGAGGTAGAGTGTCCCTGCCGATCCTCCTTGTCCGAATCGGACATTTTCGTTACACGGGAAGGAAGGCACCGGCTTGTGTCGCTTCCTGACATGAGTAGGATCTAGCTGACACTCAATAATAGAAAATCAGACAGGCCATCAAACTAGCGAGGGCCTCCATTCTGACACCACTGGAACCTCCGACCGCTGCGCTTAACGCCGTCGAGGTCTGTGCGTCAGATACGCTAGACTAATACTGTAGCGGATCTGGGAGGCGGTTGCACAGTATATGGCAGGTTAAACCTGTCAGTAACTAGAAAGTGTGTCTAGTAGTAGCCGAACTTCTTAAAGAAAAAACGAACGCTGAAGGGTTAAAGCTTCTAAAGAGAGAGCTACCCCAGCTGTCCCCCATTAAGAGTTAACCGCCTAAGAAGGGGTTAAAGTCGCAGCCTCCCCACAACCTTAATAATGAAAAGGTGTGTGCGAGCTCCAAGTGCCTCTTATAAGGCAGCAGCTACAGGACAGCTATGCCACACTTAACAAAATTGCGCTGTTAGTAAATCGCAATGACCGCCAAAGTCATTAAGGGGATCACTAACCGCTTATGCGTTGTTAATGAAATCGACATTAAAAATGATCACACAAACGATCGCATAGTATGCGTCGTTATCGGTCGTTAGCAGGAACGTATAGTGGCAGTATTACTGTCGCAGACTCCCCACAACCTCTTTATTGAAAAGGTGTGCGAGCCCTTATGAGATAACAGCTGCAGGCAGCGCAGTCTGCCACCCATTTGTGCCTCAGAAAGGCGCCCGCGCTGTGGAGGTGAAGGGGTTAAGCTTCTGCCCTAGACGGGTAGAAGCGACTCACCCAGCTGGTCACGTGCAGCGTCTGCCGGGAGGGGAGGAGAGCGATGTTCCAGGGAGCTTTCAGCCTGTCAGTAATGGCCGCCGCGCTGTGCCTCCGTGTGCTTCATGAGAGAAGCCGGAAAGGAAGACTGCAGTAAAGCGCGCGCTCAGAGTGGCTCGAAATTCAAAAAAAAAAAGTGCGTACTCCTCTCTCTCTCCTCCTATGTCCTGCAGGCATCCACCTGCGGACAAAAAACACACAGTCACCGGCATGTATACTGTAACAGCGGCTGCCGCAGCAGTCGCTGAAGCACTCACACACCTTAATAAAAATGTGGAGTACTCACCCAGCCGAGCGCCACAGGGACCCCCAGGGGTTTCTGGCGCTATGCCCCTCGCTCTCCCCCAGGGCGGGGAACGCAGTGACCCCTGTAGCGCGGTTTGCGCCCCCGCCAGGGAAGCCATCCTCATCCCCCCCGGGCCGGCAGGGTTCTGCAGGGACCACCATATAGGGTAATACAGATCGCCAAGGGAGAGGTTGGGGTCCAGCAGCGCTGAGACCCCTGAGACCTCTAGACCACTTCTGGTGATCCAAGTCTCTTGTCCGATAAAAAATAATAAAATCTTCTGAGGAGCTGCTTCAGCAGCGACTATCTCTGAGACCTCAAATTGTAAACTGGAGAGCTGAGTAGGAGGAGCCCGAGCTGGAGGGGCCGGTCAACACTCTTTTTAATCTGAGGTGTCTATCTCATCTGGGCTCCGCCTACCCACTAGTAATGACTGTGTCTCCCTTCCTTCATCTGAAGCTGAAATAAAAAAGTTATAGCTCGCGGAATAAACTGATGCAAAAATAATTATTTTTTCTATAAAATTTTTTATTGTGTAAAAAAAAACGCCAAAACATAAAAAAATATATAAATGAGGTATCGCTGTAATCGCAGTGACCCGAAGAATAAAGCTGCTTTATCAATTTTACCACACACGGAACGGAGGAAAAAAATAAAAAAAACAATTCCTGAATTGCTGGTTTTTGTTCATTCTGCTTCCACAAAAATCGGAATAGGAAGCGATCAAAAAACGTTATGTGCCCGAATATGGTACCAATAAAAACGTCAGCTCGTCCCGCAAAAAATAAGCCCACAGATAACTCTGTCGGCCGAAATATGGAAAAAATTATAGCTCTCAAAATACGGCGATGCAAAAATTTCTTACAAAAAATTATTCCAAAAAAAAAGCATCTTTTAGTGTGTGACAGAAGCTAAACATGAAAAAAGGGTATAAATCTGGTATCGCTGTAATCGCACCGATCCGAGGAATAAAGTCGCCTAATCACTAATACCGCACGAGGAACGGCGCAAAAAAGAAAACCAATTCTTCACCTTTTGTGGATTTGTTCATTGTGCCTCCCAAAGATCGCAGTAAGGCGATCACAGTGGTTCCCCCCACATATGGGATATCAGCGTACTCCGGACAAAATGCACATCAACTTTTGGGGCCCTATTTCTCCTGTTACCCTTATAAAAATAAAAATTTGGGGGCAAAAAGGTCATTTTTGTGGAAAAAAATATGATTTTTTTTATTTTCACGGCTCTACGTTATAAACTTCTGCGAAGCCCTTGGGGGTTCAAAGTGCTGAACACACATCTAGATAAGTTCCTTGGGGGTCTAGTTTGCAAAATGGGGTCATTTGTGGGGGGTTTCTACTGTTTAGGCACATCAGGGGCTCTCCAAGCGCGACATGACACCCGAAGACCATTCCATCAAAGTCTGCATTTAAAAACGGTGCTCCTTCCCTTCCGAGCTCTGCCATGCGTCAAAATAGTGGTTCCCCCCACATATGGGATATCAGCGTACTCAGGACAAATTGCACAATAGCTTTTGGGGTCCTATCTCTCCTGTTACCCTTATAAAACTAAAAAATTGGGGGCAAAAAGATTATTTTTGTGGAAAAAAATATGATTTTTTATTTTCACGGCTCTACATTATAAACTTCTGTGAAGCACTTGGGGGTTCAAAGTGCTCACCACACATCTAGATAAGTTCCTTGGGGGGTCTAGTTTCCAAAATGGAGTCACTTGTGGGGGGTTTCTACTGTTTAGGCACATCAGGGGCTCTCCAAACGTGACATGACACCCGCAGACCATTCCATCAAAGTCTGCATTTGAAAAAGGCGCTCCTTCCCTTCCGAGCTCTGCCATGCGTCAAAATAGTGGTTTACCCCCACATATGGGGTATCAGCGTACTCAGGACAAATTGCACAATAACTTTTGGGGTCTTGTTACCCTTTGGAAAATAAAAATTGGGGGTGGAAAGATCATTTTTGTGGAAAAGATATGATTTTTTAATTTTACTGCTCTACGTTATAACCTTCTGTGAAGCCCTTGGGGGTTCAAAGCTCTCACCACACATCTAGATAAGTTCCTTGGGGGGTCTAGTTTCCAAAATGGGGTCACTTGTGGGGGGTTTCCACTGTTTAGGCACACAGGGACTCTCCAAATGCGACATGGCGTCCAATCTCAATTCCAGCCAAAAAAGTCAAATGGCGCTGCTTCCCTTCCGAGCTCTGCCATGCGCCCAAATAGTGGTTTACCCCCACACATGGGGTATCGGTGTACTCAGGAGAAATTGTACAACAAATATTGTGGTTCATTTTCTACTGTTACCCTTGACAAAATTTAAAAAAATTGTGTCGAAAGAAAAATTTTGGGAAAAAAAGTTAAATGTTAATTTTTTCCTTCCACATTGCTTCAATTCTTGTGAAGTACCTAAAGGGTTAATAAACTTCTTGAATGTGGCTTTGAACACGTTGAGGGGTGCAGTTTTTAGAATGGTGTCACTTTTGGGTATTTTCTGTCATATTGACCCCTCAAATTCACTTCAAATGTGAGGTGGCCCCTAAAAATAATGGTTTTGTAAATTTTGTTGGAAAAATGAGAAATTGCTGGTCAACTTTTAACACTTATAACTTCCTAACAAAAAAAAATTTTGGTTCCAAAATTGTGCTGATGTAAAGTAGACATGTGGGAAATGTTATTTATTAACTAATTAATTGTGACATATCTCTCTGATTTAATGGCATAAAAATTAAAAGTTTGAAAATTGCAAAATTTTCAAAATTTTTGCCATATTTCCGTTTTTTTTTCATAAATAAACGCAAGTTATATTGAAGAAATTTTACCACTATCATGAAGTACAATATGTCACGAGAAAACAATCTCAGAATCGCCAAGATCCGTTGAAGCGTTCCAGAGTTATAACCTCATAAAGAGACAGTGGTCAGAATTGTAAAAATTGGCCTGGTCTTTAACCTACAAAATGGCTTGGTCGTTAAGGGGTTAAAACAGATCTGTCGCCAGATTTCACAATACAAGCTGTATACCTTAAGCTGGGGACACAGTGTTTATGGTCCAGCTTAGGCATCCAAACATGATAGAGTCCCAATGTTTAAAAAATAAATTCATTAAAAAAATGGATACTGCATGGTAGACTTTCCTTTTATTTTTATTTTTTAGTTGTTTTTTTTTTTTGTTTGTTTGTTTTTTGCGGTGGCTCTCTATAGAAAAGCAAAATGTGCTGCACTCACCTATACAGTATTCAGATGCTTACCTATCAGGTAAGGTCCAAAAAGGACACTTCTGTGACCTGGGAACTACAGTGGTGGCCAAAAGTATTGGCACCCCTGCAATTCTGTCAGATAATACTCAGTATCTTCCTGAAAATTATTGCAATCACAAATTTGCTATTTTTATCTTCATTTAATTTGCTTGCAAGGAAAAAACACAAAAGAGAATGAAGCAAAAATCAAATCCTTGATCATTTCACACAAAACTCCAAAAATGGGCCAGACAAAAGTATTGGCACCCTCAGCCTAATACTTGGTTGCACAACCTTTAGCCAAAATAACTGCGAACAACCGCTTCCGGTAACCATCAATGAGTTCCTTACAATGCTTTGCTGGAATTGTAGAGCATTCTTCTTTGGCAAACTGCTCCAGGTCCCTGATATTTGAAGGGTGCCTTCTCCAAACTGCCATTTTGAGATCTCTCCACAGGTGTTCTATGGGATTCAGGTCTGGACTCATTGCTTGCCACCTTAGAAGTCTCCAGTGCTTTCTCTCAAACTATTTTATAGTGCTTTTGGAAGTGTGTTTTGGGTCATTGTCCTGCTGGAAGACCCATGACCTCTGAAGGAGACCCATCTTTCTCATACTGGGCCCTACATTATGCTGCAAAATTTGTTGGTAGTCTTCAGACTTCATAATGCCATGCACACGGTCAAGCAGTCCAGTGCCAGAGGCAGCAAAGCAACCCCAAAACATCAGGGAACCTCCGCCATGTTTGACTGTAGGGACCGTGTTCTTTTCTTTGAATGCCTCTTTTTTTTTTCCTGTACACTCTATGTTGATGGTTTTTCCCAAAAAGCTCGACTTTTGTCTCATCTGACCAGAGAACATTCTTCCAAAACGTTTTAGGCTTTCTCAGGTAAGTTTTGGCAAACTCCAGCCTGGCTTTTTTATGTCTCGGGTAAGAAGTGGGGTCTTCCTGGTATCCTACCTTACAGTCCCTTTTCATTCAGACGCCGACGGATAGTACGGGTTGACACCGTTGTACCCTCGGACTGCAGGGCAGCTTGAACTTGTTTGGATGTTAGTCGAGGTTCTTTATCCACCATCCGCACAATCTTGCGTTGAAATCTCTCGTCAATTTTTCTTTTCCTTCCACATCTAGGGAGGTTAGCCACAGTGCCATGGGCTTTAAACTTCTTGATGACACTGCGCACGGAAGGCACAAGAACATTCAGGTCTTTGGAGATGGACTTGTAGCCTTGAGATTGCTCATGCTTCCTCACAATTTGGTTTCTCAAGTCCTCAGACAGTTCTTTGGTCTTCTTTCTTTTCTCCATGCTCAATGTGGTACACACAAGGACACAGGACAGAGGTTGAGTCAACTTTAATCCATGTTAACTGGCTGCAAGTGTCATTTAGTTATTGCCAACATCTGTTAGGTGCTACAGGTGCTGGTGATTACACGAATTAGAGAAGCATCACATGATTTTTCAAACAGTGCCAATACTTTTGTCCACCCCCTTTTTTAGGTTTGGTGTGGAATTATATCCAATTTGGCTTTAGGTCAATTCTTTTTGTGTTTTTTCATTGAATACAAATTAAATGCAGATAATAATACCAAAGAATTTGTGTTTGCAATAATTTTCAGGAAGAAACTGAGTATTATCTGACAGAATTGCAGGGGTGTCAATACTTTTGGCCACCACTGTATAAAGTATATATTGGGGAAAAACTCCACATATTTACTAGTCTAAGGGCAAACTGAAACAGTGTGACATTAGCCTTATTAAAAAAAACAAAACATTGTAAGACCGTCCCCAAAGGAGGCAGATTTCTTTGGACTTTAAAGGAAAAAAATATTTTTTTTAAAGATTTTTTTTTTCCAGTTGGAGGTTATTGAAGTAATTTCTTGCATTTTATTTATTTATTTGCATCTTCTATTGCTAGTGATTATTTAAGCACTCTGCTTCTCTTCTTTTTCAGGTCTATGTGATTTTGGTCCTTCCTGCCATTTTTCACATATGACGGCACAAGATCTGGATGCTCTAAAATCTCATGTTGAAGGTAAGGAATATTATCAGACAGTACCATTTGCTTTACTGAAGTCTAAAGCTGGCTACATGATTGTTGGCCAAACTGCTGTCCCTGCTTAGTCCCCCAATAACATTTTCACTTGTCTTACCATGGGTGCTTTTTTTTTTTTTTAATGGGTAGACCTCTGTTAAGTAGCGTTGAGCGATACGATACCGCAAGTATCAGGTATCGGCCGATATTCGCTGTATCGGCCTTTCGATACTTAGTTCCGATATTTTCCATATATCGTATACCGGAATCGGAAGTTCCCATAATTCTTTGAGAGGCAATGTGATTTTAGTCAGCCAATGAGGAATCCTAAGAAGTGTGGGCACATCCTGTACTGCTGCGGTCATGTTAACTAATGGCATGGCTGTGATTGGATGCTGAAATGATGTCAGAATGCACTATAAAAGGCGCCGCCGCCATTTTAGCGTCACTGTGCTGTGAATTCAGTAAGGGACAGAACGCTGCTGTGCTGACTCGAGGATAGTTAGAGATTGCGATTTAGTGTACTGTGCTTTAGGCAGGCTAGCACCAACCGCTGTGTAAAGCTTCCTTTTGCCTGCAGTGTTGTTTTAACAGCTCTGCAAGGTGTGTGTGAGTGCAGGTGACGCTGCAGTTTGCTCTGCATGCAACGCTGTCTGTAGGCATCTGCACGTGTCACTCACAGACTCTTTTTTTTTTTTTTTTTTCTTCAGTGTAATTCTTGCTGCTCCATGCAATTTAACTATTAGTGTGACGCGCTTCCATCCGTATCCAATACATTGGTTGCAAACACTATAGAAGTAGACAAAGGAGTAGCCTTTCACAGATTGTGAACAGTTGTGTTTCAGTGTTCACTTCAGTCTCGGGTAATACCACTTATTTAACTTTTGACTTTCTTATCAATCACCAGATGAGAGTCTGATAAGCACGCTGGCCTGTGATTTGCTAGAGACGTGGGTTCTGTGGCGCTGCCGCCCTCAGTGACACAGCATTCACCATTTCCCCGTGAGCGTTCCTTTTGCCATTTGGTAGGAGCTCGCTGCCCCCTGCTGCGGGAAGAACAAATTAAAGCCGTTGTTGGTTGGATGGCAGCCAATGCATCGACTTCAATTCCTTCCACCTCCTCTCAGGAACACAACACTGTTGAGCAACCATCTGTCTGTTCACCGCCTGTCAAATTGCCCAGGCAGTCAGAGAGTTCTGTACAGGAGCCAGCTGAGTCTCTGCTTCTGTTATCAGAATCTGTTGGCTCGCAAACACGGGCACAGGCAAGCAGCATTCTGCAATTTGAAGAAGAGGGAGTATGCAGTGATGCGCAACAGCTGTGTCTCTCTCAATCTGAAGAGGCGGGTGAGCCAGTGCCGATGGACAGCACACCGCAGAACGCATCTCATGATGATGATGAGACTCAGGTGCCAGGTTTTGTGGAGCATGGTGCTGCCCAGACCATCCAACAGCAGCAGGTGTTGGAAGAGGGTAGTGGAGATGATGAAGTCCGAGACCCAACATGGCGTGAGCAACAGGAAGGTGGTGGGAGCAGCTCTGAGGAAGAGATTGGCCCAACGGTACAAAGAGGAGGGAGAGGTAGGCTGCAGACTCGCTTGCCTGTAGCCTCCAGTTTGGCACCTGTTGGGAGCAGTTCTCTTACAAATGTCAAAATTGGCGCTCCCATGACTTGCACTGCGTGGTCCTTTTTTGACAGACTTGTAGATGATATTTGCTATGTTCAATGCAAGCTGTGTAAGCAAAAAGTTAAAAGAGGTAAAAATATCAGTAACCTGAATACCACAAATGTGTAGAAACATGTACGGACAAAGCACGTAGCTGAGTTACAAAGACACACTGAGATGTAGGCCAACCTACAGCTGCACCTACATCTTCAGGTCGTGTTGGAGCCTCTACCTCCAGCTCACACACACCTGGTTCGGCTTCCTCACAGGATCTCCATGGAAGAACCTCGGTCACTGTTGTCCATAGACAAACTGTTATTCCACCCACAGCAGCAAGTTCACAGTCATCGTCACACTCCCAGACCACAAAACAGCCATCGGTAGCACAGGCATGGATTAAAGACGGCCATACTCGGCAAACCATCCACGAGCACAGGCTCTGAATGCTGGCATTGCAAAACTCCTGTCCCTTGAAATGCTGTCATTCAGGCTGGTGGAGACTGACAGTTTCAGGAACTTAATGGCATTGGCAGTCCCACAATATAATGTGCCAAGCCGATTTTATTTCAGCAGGCAAGCCGTCCCTGCTCTGCAAAAACATGTCGAGGGAAACATTAAACATGCGCTACTAAACGCCGTCAGTAGCAGGGTCCACCTGACCACCGATGCGTGGACCAGTACCCATGGCCAGGGACGATACCTTTCCCTCACTGCCCATTGGGTCAATGTTGTGGAGCCGGGTACAGATCTTGCCAGTGGCGCTGTACGTGTTCTGCCAACTCCAAGGATTGCAGGAATCCAGTCTGTACACATTGATTCCTCCTCCTACTCCAGTTCCTCAGAATCATCGCTGCACGAGCCGTCACGGTATACCTCCACATGGACCCGTGAACGCTTACCTGTTGCGACCGATATGAGCACAGCCGTGGCCAAACGTCAACAGGCCGTCCTGAAATTAATTTCCATGGGAATCGAAGCCACACAGCGCAGGAGCTCTGGGATGCCATCAAGCAGGAGAGCGACGTGTGGTTTTTGTCAGCTAATCTCCAGCCAGGCTTGGTAGTGTGTGACAATGGCCGAAATCTGGTGGCAGCTCTGGGCCTTGGCAACCTCACTCACATACCATGTCTGGCACATGTGCTCAACTTGGTCGTGCAGAGTTTTTTGAGGGACTATCCGGATCTTGATGCACTGCTGCACAAGGTCCGCCTAGAGTGCGCTCACTTGCGACGTTCCAGCATGGCCAGGTCGCGCATTGCAGCTCTGCAAGTCAGATTTCGCCTTCCTGAACATCGCATCATATGTGACGTACCCACCAGGTGGAATTCCACGTTACATATGTTGGAGCGGTTGTGTGAGCAGCAGCCAGCAGTAATGGAGTATCAGCTGCAACAGGCGCAATCAACTCGCAATTTGCGCCGTTCACACTTCACCACTACTGAGTGGGCCTCTATGAAGGACATCTGCGACGTTTTGCGTGCGTTTGATGTCTCAACGCGGATGGCGAGTGCAGATGATGCACTAGTCAGCATGACTGTCCCCCTTATCTGCCTGCTTCAGAAATCACTGAAAGCACTAAAGGAAGAGGTTTTGGAAGGGGTGGAGGATGAGGAGTCACAAATTCAATTACCTTCAGGACAGTCAGCGCAACGTGGTTCCTCACAAAGGGCTGGGCAGGGCTCACTTTGTGAGGAGGATGAGGAGGAGGAGGAGTCAATGGAGGAGGAAGAAATCCCTACAGAGGGAGGTACACAACGCTCTAGTCAGTATGTAGAGCGAGGGTGGGGTGATGCAGAGGAGGCAGAGATGACGCCTCTTCCAGAGGACAGCCTTTGTTGGCCAGTTGGGAGTCTGCAGCACATGGTTGATTTCATGCTTCAGTGCCTGAGAAACGACCGCCGCATAGCCCACATTCTCACCACGTCAGATTATTGGGTGTACACCCTCCTAGACCCTCGCTACCGGGACAACTTACAAACCCTCATCACACCGGTGAACCGGGACCGTAAAATGCAGGAGTACCAAGACACACTGGTGCAATCCATACTGTTGTACATTCCAGCCGAGAGAGCTGCTGCTGCTACTGCTTTACAAAGCAGCTCTGTGCGTCGAGGCAGTGTAGACACCTCTACAACAAGAGGGAGCACAAGCAGCGCCTCTGCACAGGGCAAGAGCTGTATGTTACAAATGTGGCGAAGTTTTGTGACAGCGCCAGCAAGGTCTACACCATCCGAGACGGCTCCAGTCACCAGGAAGAAACGTTTCCGTAAGATGGTGACAGACTACTTGGCTTTCCCTCTAAGTGTACTCCCAGATGCCTCTTCCCCTTTCAAATTTTGGGTCTCTAAGTTGGATACATGGCCAGAGCTTAGCCAGTATGCATTGGAGGTGCTGGCTTGCCCTGCTGCCAGTGTATTATCTGAGCGCGTCTTTAGTGCTGCAGGTGGTGTAGTAACAGACCGTCGCATGCGACTATCCTCAGAGAATGTAGACCGGCTTACTTTTCTGAAACTGAACAAGGCATGGATCTCACCTGAATTTGCCTGTCCGTTTTCAGATTAAATAACTGTTTGGCAACGTTTTCCATGTCTCCTGTTATGTTCATCTTTCTACCACCTGAACTCTACTCCCTGGGCTACAACACCGCCATTTGTTGCTCGTAAGTAATTGGCAGGGTACTGACTCCTGGCCAGCCTGGTTACAGCACGACAGCTGTTTCCTGGCAGTGTGAACGTCAATTATCCTCCAATAAGTTGTGCTGTCGTGTTGCATTCGGGTTAGCCGACTCTATGGTGCCTGCAGTTTAGGTGATTCCTATGTGTGCTGTGGGATATGTAAATAAAGGCTGTTTCCATTGTGACAATAGGACAAGCACCCACTGTAGGACTGTGTGATTCGGTAACTGCGGACGGCTTGCGTCCTGTCAACTTACATTTTCATGGGTGCGTTCTGCTACCCGTCCGGGGTCCAGTACCGTCAACTGGTTCTCCCCAGTGCCTTTGGCCTAGGTGCCTCCATCTCCGTATCCGAGTTCCACCAACGTCTGCTGGTCCTTGGTAGTGCTTTGGAGCACAGGTACCTCCTGCTTAGTAACCGTGTCACAGTAACGTCAGCTGGTACTCGGTTGTGACATTGCCTCTTTTCTTTCTGCTACCCGTCCGGGGTCCAGTACCGTCAACTGGTTCTCCCCAGTGCCTTTGGCCTAGGTGCCTCCATCTCCGTATCCGAGTTCCACCAACGTCTGCTGGTCCTTGGTAGTGCTTTGGAGCACAGGTACCTCCTGCTTAGTAACCGTGTCACAGTAACGTCAGCTGGTACTCGGTTGTGACATTGCCTCTTTTCCTTCTGCTACCCGTCCGGGGTCCAGTACCGTCAACTGGTTCTCCCCAGTGCCTTTGGCCTAGGTGCCTCCATCTCCGTATCCGAGTTCCACCAACGTCTGCTGGTCCTTGGTAGTGCTTTGGAGCACAGGTACCTCCTGCTTAGTAACCGTGTCACAGTAACGTCAGCTGGTACTCGGTTGTGACATTGCCTCTTTTCCTTCTGCTGCCCCTCTGGGTTCCAGCACAGTCAGCTGGTCCTCGTTACTTCCATTATCTCTTGCTCCATCTGATACCCGTCCGGGTTCCAGTAACGTCAGCTGGTTCTCGGAAATTAGACGACCTTAAAGACCACCCAGAAGAAGATGACGACAACAGGGACGACGAGCATGAAGCCAACCAGCCTGAACACCATCACAAAGAAAAAATAAAAGATTACCCAGAAGAAGATCGCCAACAGGACAAAGAAGGTTAAGACAAACTACAAGATACAGAACAAGAGACAGAAGAACAATAAGCAGAAGATCAAAAAGCAGAAGAACATGAAGTATAAGACCAAAATGAAGAGCAAAATATATGCTCTAAATTCTAAGCAGAAGAAGACTAAGCAGTGTATGGGGGTGAGTCCGTTCCTCCTCGTGGTGCCCCTGGAAAATGCCTGCTGCTGCAGGCTAAACTGAACACGGACAAATACTGTTGTAATTTAAATCTTTTGTGACAGCAAGAACGGAAGGATGAACAATTCATACTTTTACAGATTACAAGTACAGGAATCCCCTGTCACAAATAAGAATATGATGAAGATGAAGAATTTGAATATGAAGAAGATTAATAGTTTAATAATAACAATATGAGTAATGTAAACAAAAACATGAATAGCAAGAAGTTTAAGAAGATTAAGAAGGTGAAGATGAAGAATAATTTGATGAGAAAGATGATGCTGCTGAAGATTATGAAGGAGAAAGTGTGGCACTGGCAAAAGTTAAAAAGGTGAAGAGCATGGAAGTTGTGAAACATACATATTTGCCAAAATAGAAAAAAGGTTAACAACATTGTCAATTTGTTCGTCAATCCAAACGTATTTCCAAAAAAATATATATTAATGCTATTCCAATGCATTGGGTTAAACATGTATGCCTTTATTGTCTCCTCAACCTCCCCCAATACATTCTACATTACTCTTTGTTGTTTTCCTTCATGTACAATTAACCAACAAGGCAAGAATGTTTTTTTTTTTTTAATGTCGATATTTGGTTCCCATAGACTTACATGGGACTTCCGGTATCGGGTATCGCCGATATTTTAGTGATATCGGCGATACCATTCCGATCCGATATTTTTAGATATCGAGCAGTATCGCTCAACACTACTGTTAAGCAACAAACCCATCCCTTCTTTTCCTGAATGTCAGGAAAGAGTTATAACTAGCTATGAACTTACCTACTACAGATGGCATTTTGCTACCCCAATTACTGGCGTTTTTTTAGTTGCCATTTACTTGTTTCCCAAAAAGGAAAATAGTTTTTAAATATATTGGTAAGGAAAAGTACAGTATCTATTAGTTAGTTGCTTTCATTTTCTAAAGCTACACTATATCGCAACTTTGATCGTGCAAAGTCCAGCAGGGCAAAAAAAAGTTTCACTTTGTGAATTGAAGTCGTGAAACTAATTAGGTGATTTGGCAGTAAAAGAAAATCCTAATTGCAGCTAGGCCACCAGCAAGTTGTTGTCGCACTCAGGTTATATTAGGATCTGTGAACGTAAATTTAGCTGGTTTGGATATTTGGAGTTTGACTTTTCTTATATTTAGCGGCACACATCCACCCTCTTTGCTGGAAACGGGGTTGCACAATTGTTGTGCATGGGGAAATCTTGAGGGAATCAAAGCCAACACTTTGGTCCCTAATTTTGAGGATGGGTGGTAGTTCTAGTAGTCCTATTCCCACCAATTAACCAGTTATGGTAAATCCTCTTCGTTAACCCCTTAACGACCAAGCCATTTTGTAGGATAAGGACCAGGCCAATTTTTACATTTCTGACCACTGTCTCTTTATGTGCTTATAACTCTGGAACGCTTCAACGGATCTTGGCAATTCTGAGATTGTTTTCTCGTGACATATTGTACTTCATGATAGTGGTAAAATTTCTTCAATATAACTTGCGTGTATTTATGAAAAAAACGGAAATATGGCAAAAATTTTGCAATTTTCAAACTTTTAATTTTTATGCCATTAAATCAGAGAGATATGTCACAAAAATAGTTAATAAATAACATTTCCTACATGTCTACTTTACATCAGCACAATTTTGGGACCAACCTTTTTTTTTTGTTAGGAAGTTATAAGTGTTAAAAGTTGACCAGCAATTTCTCATTTTTCCAACAAAATTTACAAAACCATTTTTTTAGGGATCACCTCACATTTGAAGTGAATTTGAGGGGTCAATATGACAGAAAATACCCAAAAGTGACACCATTCTAAAAACTGCACCCCTCAAGGTGTTCAAAGCCACATTCAAGAAGTTTATTAACCCTTTAGGTACTTCACAAGAATTGAAGCAATGTGGAAGGAAAAAATGAACATTTAACTTTTTTTCCCAAAATTTTTCTTTCGACACAATTTTTTAAATTTTGTCAAGGGTATCAGGAGAAAATGAACCACAATATTTGTTGTACAATTTCTCCTGAGTACACCGATACCCCATGTGTGGGGGAAAACCAATCTTTAGGCGCACGGCAGTGCTAAGAAGGGAAGGAGCATCATTTGAGATTTTGAATGTCAAATTGGCTGGAATCGAGAGCGGACACCATGTCGCATTCGTAGAGTCCTTGATGTACCTAAACCGTGGAAACCCCCCATATGTGACCCTATTTTGGAAACTAGACCCCCCCAAGGAACTTATCTAGATCTGTGGTGAGCACTTTGAACCCCCAAGGGCTTCACAGAAGGTTACAACGTAGAGCTGTAAATCATATTTTTTTCACAAAAATTATCTTTTCACCCCCAATTTTTATTTTTCAAAGGATAAAATGATCACAAAAGTTATTGTGCAATTTGTCCTGAGTACGCTGATACCCCATATGTGGGGGTAAACCACTATTTGGGCGCATGGCAGAGCTCGGAGGGGAAGCAGCACCATTTGACTTTTTTGGCTGGAATTGAGATTGGACGCCATGTCGCATTTGGAGAGTCCCTGATGTGCCTAAACAGTGGAAACCACCCACAAGTGACATTTTGGAAACTACACCCCTAAGGAACTTATCTAAATGTGTTGTGAGAGCTTTGAACTCCCAAGGGCTTCACAGAAGGTTATAACGTAGAGCCGTAAAATTAAAAAATCATATCTTTTCCACAAAAATGATCTTTCCACCCCCAATTTTTATTTTCCAAAGGGTAACAGGACCCCAAAAGTTATTGTGCAATTTGTCCTGAGTACGCTGATACCCCATATGTGGGGGTGAACCACTATTTTGACGCATGGCAGAGCTCGGAAGGGAAGGAGCGCCGTTTTCAAATGCAGACTTTGATGGAATGGTCTGCGGGTGTCATGTCACGTTTGGAGAGCCCCTGATGTGCCTAAACAGTAGAAACCCCCCACAAGTGACTCCATTTTGGAAACTAGACCCCCCCAAGGAACTTATCTAGATGTGTGGTCAGCACTTGAACCCCCAAGGGCTTCACAGAAGTTTATAACGTAGAGCCGTGAAAATAAAAAAATCATATTTTTTTCCACAAAATTGACCTTTTTTCCCCCAAATTTTTATTTTTATAAGGGTAACAGGAGAAATAGACCCCAAAAGTTGATGTGCAATTTGTCCTGAGTACGCTGATATCCCATATGTGGGGGGGAACCACTGTGATCGCCTTACTGCTATCTTTGGGAGGCAGAATGAACAAATCCACAAAAGGTGAAGAATTGGTTTTATTTTTTACGCGTTCCTCGTGCGGTATTAGTGATTAGGCGACTTTATTTTTCGGGTCGGTGCGATTACAGCGATACCAGATTTATACCCTTTTTTCATGTTTAGCTTCTGTCACACACTAAAAGATGCTTTTTTTTTTGGAAGAATTTTTTGTAAGAAATTTTTGCACCGCCGTATTTTGAGAGCTATAATTTTTCCATATTTCGTCCGACAGAGTTATCTGCGGGCTTATTTTTTGCGGGATGAGCTGATCGATTACAGCGATACCTCATTTATATATTTTTTTTTTTTATGTTTTGGCGTTTTTTACACAATAAAAATTTTTATAGAAAAATAATTATTTTTGCATCAGTTTATTCCGCGAGCTATAACTTTTTTTATTTTTTTCGCTGATGATGCTGTATAGCGGCTTGTTTTTTGCGGGACAAGATGACATTTTCAGCGGTACCATGATTATTTATATGCCACTTTTTGATCGCGTGTTATTGCACTTTTTCCAAGCGGTATGATGATACCGCTTGGAAAAAGTATAATTTACTACTTTTTTGTGTTTACGGCTTTCACTGAAGGGGTTAACTAGGGTTACACTTTTATAGATGAGATTTTTACGGACGCTGCGATACCAAACAGGTGTATTATTTTTTTTATTTTTTTTTGTTTTTTACTACATAAAAATGTGTACTTTTTAGGGGAATTTTTTTAAATTATTTTTTAATATTTTTTTTTTAAATTTTTTTTAAAAAATGCTTTTTTTACCTTGTCCCTTTATGGGACTTTACTTTTTTACTTTTGATTGCAGTTACAATGCATTGCAATGCTCCAGCATTGCAATGCATTGTACCTATAGTGAAAGCTGCTGTGACCATGGTCACAGCGACTTTCCATAGCTAGATGACCCGGAGGTTGTCATGACAACCCCCAGGTCATCAAGGCAGAGATCGGGCCCTGCAAATACATTGCAGGGCGCCGATCTGAGGCAGAGGGAGCTCCCGACCCTCTGCCTCTCCCCCGGAGCGCTGCGATCGCGCTCGATCGCAGCAGTCAGGGGGTTAACAGCCAGGGGCGGCGGGGGGGCCGCTCCTGGCTGTCAGTGCAGGAAGCTCGGCCACTGCAGCGCTGAGCTCCTGCACTGATCGGGCAGAAGAGGCTGAAATTTCAGCCTCTTCTGCCTGATCGCTGCTGTGTTTGGTCAGTCACATTGGTCAGTCAGTCACAGCACTGTAGGTGCGGGGACTGACGGCAATGGTCCCTGCACCGCTTGCTGTGCCTGTCAGCTGTCTGTGACAGCTGTCGGCACTGAACTACCACTGCGTGTTTACACGCAGTGGTAGTTCAAAGGCATGACATGCACAGTCCGTCAAGGTGCCAAAACTGACACCTTGCCATGACGGACTGTGCACGTCAGTGGACATTAAGGGGTTAAACAGGAGAAAATAAATGTTATCTGCTGAAGTTTATAGAAAGCAGTGAATTTGCTAAAAATCACACTATACTCATACAATTTTTGAAAGTAAAAGGAACATTACAGTTAAGGGTATGCCACAATAAGCGAGATCGCAAACAAGATCGCTACTGCGTCACCATTTATGACGCAGTAGCGATCTCGTTAGCGACTTGGCTGTGTGTGACATGTAGCAGCGATGTGGCCCCTGCTGAGATGTCGCTGATCGCTTATGAACGTTCTGAGCCGTTTTTTGGTCATTGGTGTCCCGCTGGTGAGCCTGAATCGCTGAGTGTGACACCCTTTATGAACGACTTCACCAGCATCGCAGGTGGGACTAGGTTTTCCCAACGACCGCAGAGGTCGTTATACAGATCGCTGATGAGATGTGTTTGGAATCACAGATCACTGATGAGTTGTGTTTGGAATCTAATTAGCGATCACGTAGCGATCGCACTAGCGATCTCGCCAGGTTAAGTCGTTGTCGTGATCGCTAGTACGATCGCTTAGTGTGGCAGTGCCTTTATAGCTAGCTTCATGCAATTTTGATTAAAGTGAACCTGTCAACAGGATTTTGCTAAGTAAACTACAGGCATTGTCAGGTTGGCGCTGTTACACTGATTAAAATGATACCTCGGGTGAAGAAATCAGTCTGTGGTTCTTGTGTAATCAGTGTTAGAAGTTTTCAGCTATTGATATGCCAGTACTCCGGGGTGGAACTGTAAGCAGAGTTTTATCTTCCTGCTCTAAGCCAGAGAAACTAAAGGGTATGCCACACTAAGCGAGATCGCTAACGAGATCGCTACTGCGTCACCATTTATGATGCAGTAGCGATCTCGTTAGCGACTTAGCTGTGTGTGACATGTAGCAGCGATGTGGCCCCTGCTGAGATGTCGCGGATCGCTTATGAACGTTCTGAGCCGTTTTTTTAGTCGTTGGTGTCCCGCTGGTGAACCTGAATCGCTGAGTGTGACACCCTTTATGAACGACTTCACCAGCGTCGCAGGTGGGACTAGGTTTTCCCAACGACCGCAGAGGTCATTAAACAGATCGTTGATGAGTTGTGTTTGGAATCACAGATCGCTGATGAGATGTGTTTGGAATCTAACTAGCGATCACACTAGCGATCTCGCCAGGTTAAGTCGTTGTCGTGATCGCTGGTGCGATCGCTAAGTGTGGCAATGCCTTAAGGAAAGACCTGACCGCAGGCCGCCCTGAAGCACAAACGTTCCTCATCATAGAGACCGAGAGAGAGACAGACTGTGCTGTCTGTTTACATGGCAAAAACCTGCTGACAGATTCCCATTAAAATTTTGACTTCATAAGTCCTCCCTCCATTATTTGATAAGTGACCATCCTTTGACCACTGCAGCTAAACACTTGCATCATAACTCGGCAGTGAGTAGTAATACTGCTGCAGTGTGATCAATTGTTTTAAATAGTTGTAATGTGAAAAACGCACCTGATTCACACGCGCGGCTCGAGTCCGTACACGCGCGGCTCGAGTCCGTACACGCGCGGCTCTGCTCCGTACACCACATACACACTACAGCACTGTTACATCCACACTGTAAACCCCTCCTGACCCCACACAAACTTACCCTCATCCAGCACCATGACAACCAGCACAGCGGAGTCCTGCACACATACCGAGGAGCCTGACCATGTGACACCTGACTCCTCCCCTCCTGTGACCTCATCCCAGGTCCTGTGCACACAGAAGAGGAAAGCTAGCAGCGTCATTGCTGAATGTGAACGGCTGAGGTGGAGAGACAGGGAGGGCGAGCATGGGTGGCGTGGCGGCTTCTCTCACTGCGGGAAACATAGCATCTCGAGCGGGACAGCGGGTGGGAGGGTTAGAATCGGGACTGTCCTGGTCAATCCGGGACGGTTGGGAGGTATGGCTTACAGACAAATCCAAATATTTGCATTGGGGGCTTTCCAGCTTTCCAAACTGCTTGCCTAGCCTATTTTATTTTAGCCATATTGGAGGATTGCACAGTTCACTGCAGGTGAGTCACATATGCAAACACATTTGTAAACATGCACTGCCTATTGAATTGCACGCTTGCTCCGTTCATACTCCACCCACACAAACAAATGATACACCATTTGAAAGGTAAAATTACCTGCAGGTGGCAGCACACTACCCCAAAGCACACTATCACAAAGCTGCTTACAGACATCACAAACAAATCCAAACATTTTCCTTGGGGTCTTTCCAGCTTGCCCAAGTGCTTGCCCAGCATATTTCAGGCACATTGGAGGATTGCACACTTCACTGCAGGTGAGTCATATATGCAAACACATTTGTAAACATGCACTGCTTTTTCGCTGATTACTTCGCCCCACACACACAAATGATACACCATTTGAAAGGTAAACTTGCCCCCTTCAGCAAGAAAAGAGCCAAACAAACCACATATTCACGATTTTATCACTAAAGACAGTTCAAACATTAATTTTCATAAACCTGCAAAAAGACACAGTGACCTGCACGTGGCACCTCAACCGGAAGACATTTTTTTGGCCTCTACTTATCAAACCTATTTATTGTATTACCAAGCTACATATATAAATACCTGTCTGTGTTTATCATCTCATGAAATACATTTACATTTGACCAGCTTACTTTTTCGACGACCAATGTGCGAAAACTTCGCACAGGCCAAGCTTAAGACTATCTAAATGTGATATTGGTGCAATTTTACTGACTTACAGAATGAAGTTAACTGGTCATTTTCGCTGATTAATGAGCACTAAAAATGGTGGATTAATACATGGCAAATGGTGAATTAAATGGTGGAGTTCAAAGATAAAGCTCGTCCTACAAAAAGGAAAAAAAGGCCTCAAATGGCTATCACAATAGAAAAATTAAAGTATGGCTCTTGGAAAACTGGAATGAAAAAAACATAAAAATGAAGGGAAGGAAGGGAGTTAAGTGTAACTTGGCTAGTGCTATTGTAAGTAGTTGACATTTGTCGTCTCCTCATTTCAGACAATTCCCTTTTATATTCCTGTCATTAGCCGCATTTGTAAATATTATGCAAAATCCAAGAAGTTCTCATGTATAAATTACAAAGAACGCTCCAGTATTCATGATTTATTAGCCTCATGTTTTTTTAATTATGATGTAAGGGAAATAGAGAGCTTTTTTTTCTTTCTTTCCAGCAGATATTGTGCTTGGGGTGATAATTACATCTGTTTATGAAAAATGGAACGGCGTCTAAAGATTTTGCAATCAGATATCAAAGGTGGCACTTAGTAATATATTTATTGCATTGCTCTCGGTATACACTGCACGTAGCATGGTTGCTGCTGACCTATTCTGAAATGTAGTCCTTCTGCGACAGTACAATGTGCAACTCGTGGTCTTCCACATGATGGACAAGCACTGGCTTTGTGGATCATCAATGAATGGTAGAAAGTGGTCTTTGAGTTTTATAATCACTTGTTATATCCTTTGTATAGCAGAGAGAAGAGCGAAAGAAGAACTAAGTAAGCAGATTCCTCCTTGTAATGTAGAGTCTTGGTTGGAAGAAAGAGCTAAGAAGGAAAGCAAACGCAGTGACAGGTAAGCACAGCAGGGGGAGCTAGGCTTCATCCATTGTATTTTATTTGCTGATTTCTACCACTACACTTATTACCAGGCCACTTTCAGGTTCTCTGCATCTTAAGAGCACAGAATAGGCTCTTAAGATGTGGCACTGGTAATATGTGTCTCTGTCCACACCTCAAACTTCAATCTCGCCTATAGTGTGGCTGACATGTGGCTCACTTTGCATTGATTTTAGGACTTGAGCTATAAGCTCTGCTGCATTTATCCACAGCATAACTTTCTATAGAAATGTATTCAAAGACAGTGTGGGCCCCAGACAAAAGTCTCAGTGGGCCCCTTTAACACATACCAAAATTCATGATGCACAGAGAGGGCAGAGAAATATAGGTATAGTACAATGCCAAAGATTTCACTTACTTCTCACATTACATGAGTGATATCTATTGTAAATTCTACAATACCATACAGCAGAGGGGATTTATGCAAGTCAACCCCGTATGTGCCAATTGTTGTGACCGACCCCTCCCTCCGTTCCAGTCATAATTTTATTCTTAGCTGAACTCCGTGCAAAGAGAAGATGTTGAATATCACTGATCAGGCGCTTGTGATTATTTAAAAACAACAAAACTGCCCCCCTTCCCGCAATTAAAAAGTTTCTGTAATGGATTTCAGCTTGTAGCTACTGTAAAACTACAACTCCCATCGTGCCCCAGCATCCGCTGGCTCTGAGGGAGTGCTGAGAGTTGTAGTTTTGAAGCAGTCTCTGAGCCTCTGGCTGCAGACACAATTCTATTAGAAGTAAATAGTCAATACATTAAAAGTAAAGCCACAATAAGAGGAATTAAATTTCCCCAAAATTCAATAATAAATACAACAAAAGGGCAACAGTACCTGCCCAGGTCTTAGAATTAATGCAGCAAACTCATTTAACCCCTTCATGACCCAGCCTATTTTGACTTAAATGACCTTGCCATTTTTTGCAATTCTGACCAGTGTCCCTTTATGAGGTAATAACTCAGGAACGCTTCAACGGATCCTAGCGATTCTGAGATTGTTTTTTCGTGACATATTGGGCTTCATGTTAGTGGTAAATTTAGGTCGATAATTTTTGCGTTTATTTGTGAAAAAAATGGAACTTTGGCCAAAATTTTGAAAATTTCGCAATTTTCAAATTTTGAATTTTTATTCTGTTAAACTAGAGAGTTATGTGACACAAAATAGTTAATAAATAACATTTCCCACATGTCTTCTTTACATCAGCACAATTTTGGGAACAACATTTTTTTTGTTAGGAAGTTATAAGGCTAAGTTCACACGTTGCGGAATTGCCGCGGAAATTTCCGCGGCAATCCCGCACTTCTCCCGCAGGAAATACGCACGTTTTTTTATGCTGATTCCCGCCAGAATAATAGCGTTTTGCAAGCGTAATTAGCTTGCAGAATGCTAGCGTTTTCCTAGCGATCTGTAGCATCGCTTGGAAAACTGATTGACAGGTTGGTCACACGAGTCAAACATAGTGTTTGACAAGTGTGACCAACTTTTTACTATTGATGCCGCCTATGTCGCATCAATAGTAAAAAGATCTAATGTAAAAATAATAAAAAAAATAATAAATAATGATATTCTCACCTTCGCGGCCCCCGCAGCCTTCCCGCCTTCAGCGACGCTCCCGGCAACTTCCGGTCCCAGGAGTGCTTTGCAACAAATCACACCGATGACGTAGCATCTCGCGAGACCGCTATGCCATCTGGGTGATTCTCGCAAAGGACTCTTGGGACCGGAAGTTGCCGGGAGCGTCGCTGAAGGCGGGAAGGCTGCGGGGGCCGCGGGAAGGCTGCGGGGGCCGCCGGAAGGTGAGAATATCATTATTTTTTATTTTAATTATTGTTTTACCAGGGATATGGTACCCAGGGCCTGGAGGAGAGTCTCCTCTGCTCCAGACCCTGGGTACCATCCGCACATGAATCGCTTACATTGCGCATAGTGGGCATAGCCACATGCGGAAAGTAAGCGGTTCAATGCATTCCTATGGCGGCGGAATCACCGCGGTTACGCTAAATTAATGAACATGTTGCTATTTTTTCCGCAAAGCGTTTTTTTCGCGGAAAAAAACGCAACATGTGGCCAAAACATGCGGAATCAATTAACATGTATAGGATGCTTAATGCTTGCGTTTTTATCGCGTTTTTACCGCGGAAAACCGCGGAAAAACCGCGAAAAAAACGCAATTATTCCTGATCGTGTGCACTTAGCCTAAGGGTTAAAAGTTGACCAGCGATTTCTCATTTTTACAGCAAAATTTACAAAACCATTTTTTTTTAGGGACCACCTCACATTTGAAGTCACTTTGAGGGGTCTATATGGCAGAAAATACCCAAAAGTGACACCATTATAAAAGCTGCACCCCTCAAGCTACTCAAAACTACATTCAAGAAGATTATTAACCCTTCAGGTGCTTCACAGGAACTAAAGCAACGTGGAAGGAAAAAATGGACATTTTAATTTTTCCAACAAAATTTTTCTTTTAGCATCAATTTTTTTCATTTTTGCATGGGCAACAGGATAAAATGGACCCTAAAATTTGTTGGGCAATTTATCCTGAGTACACCGATACCTCATATGTGGTCATAAACCACTGTTTGGGTGCACGGCAGGGCTCAGAAGGGAAGGAGCGCCATTTGACTTTTTGAATGGAAAATATGCTGGAATATTTAGCGGTTGCCATGTCGCATTTGGAGAGTCCCTGTGTGCCTAAACATTGGAGCTCCCCCACAAGTGACCCCATTTTGGAAACTAGACCCCCCAAGGAACTTCTCTAGATGCATAGTGAGCAGTTTGAAACCCCAGGTCCTTCACAAATTGATCAGTAAAAAAAAGAAAGTACTTTTTTTTCACAAAAATTTTCTTTTAGCCTCAGTTTTTTCATTTTCACATGGGCAACAGTATAAATTGGATCCTAAAATTTGTTGTGCAATTTCTCCTGAGTACACAGATACCTCATATGTGGTCATAAATCACTGTTTGGGCGCACGGCTGGGCCCAGAAGGGAAGGAGCGCCATTTGACTTTTGAATGGAAAATTGTCTCCAATCCTTAAGGTACTGCCACACTTAAGCTATCCCGCTAGCGATCTCGTTAGCGTTGCATACTAATGAGATCGCTAGCGGGATTGTTTCTATATCGCTAAATGCAGTCACATTTAGCGATATAGTTAACGACGCTATCGCCGTTAGCGATCTTCTTAACGACTTTAGCGGTACAAAAGTACCGCTAAATCGCTAAGAAAAGGTGCCACACAGCGATTAGATACTTACCCAGCGGGAGCGCCAGCGATGAAATAGGGTCCGGAGCGATTCCAGCGACGAGCGAGATCACAGCAGGAAGCTCGTCGCTGGAAGCTGCCGCACTGAACAATATCGCTAACGGGATCGCTAAATAGTGACGTTTTTTAGCGATCCCGTTAGCGATATTGTTTAGTGTGGCATACCCTTTAGCGGACACCATGACGCCTTTGGAGAGCCCCTGTGTGCCTAAACAGTGAAAAAAAACCACATGTGACACCATTTTGGAAACTAGACCCCTTATGGAACTTATCTAGATGTGTTGTGAGCACTGTAGACACCCAAGTGCTTCACAGAAGTTTATAACGCAGAGCAGTGAAAAAAAAAAAAAAAATTTCCTCAAAAATGATTTTTTTAGCCCGCTATTTTTTATTTTTACAAGGGTAACAGGAGAAATTGGACCACAAAAGTTTTTGTGCAATTTGTCCTGAGTACGCTGGTGCCCCATATGTGGGGGGAACCACTGTTTGGGCGCACGGCAGGGCTCAGAAGGGAAGGAGCGACATTTGACTTTTTGAATGGAAAATTAGCTCCAATCGTTAGCGGACACCATGTCGTGTTTTCTAGAGCCCCTGTATGCCTAAACTTTGGAGCTCCCCCACAAATGACCCCATTTTGGAAACTAGACCCCCTAAGGAACTTATCTAGATGCACAGTGAGCACTTTGAACCCCCAGGTGCTTCACAGAAGTTTATAACGCAGAGCCGTGAAAATAAAAAATCATTTTTTCCCCTTACGTCCCTCAGGACAGCACAATGGAGGATGTCCTCCCTTGACCTATAGCGGGACAGGATCACAGAGAGGTTAAAAGGCCCCACCCACCTCCACCCTCCAGTGTTTTTCCTGTCCCTACAGGGGACGGTTGTATGAGAGGTTGCTCCAGGAGTGGAGCGAAGATAGAAGGTGGACGTTTTACAAGCCAGGGGGATTGTGCTGCTGGATCCAATCCTTCCCCCTGTCAAGTAGCACCGGGGCTGAAACTCTCCTAGGGGGAGTACCTCAGCCACAAAGACCAGTGAGTGGATGAAGCTCCTGGGTAGAGCCGCTTCCTCCTTAGTGGAGGCTCTCGGCTCTGACACTGGCCGGCATTCCAGCACAAGATACCGGAAGGTGCGGTGCCATGGCGCTTCTGGTGACGTCAGGGCGCCGGAGCTTGAGGCCAGCGTGCGTTCCATGGTTGAACGCGGAGGTGCAGAACGAGACAGGCAACAGACAGGTTTCCTGGATCTCGGAGGGCACAAGAGAGGAAATCACTGGCAGTAATGCAGCATTCCTGGTGGGACGCCGCTTCCCTCCATACTGGGCTCTCGGCGTTTCCAGCTCCCCCTGTCTTTCTAGCAGGTATGGAGCCAGCACAGGTGAGTGCATCATGGAATGTGTTGATGGCCTAGGCCTCTGGACTGATGCTAGTCTCATGCCTTTGTGCCGAAGCTGAAGCATAGAGCCTCATATGCTGAGGTGTGTTTCACATGTATGCAGTCAGGCCTTGGACCTCTAAGCTATAATAAGGCCATATGTCCAGGCTACATCTCATGATTTGACTTCAGTTAAGTTACAACTTAACTACTCCATCCATAGGAGGGCTCATAGTGTTAATGCAGCACATCGTCTCCATGAACACTGCCCTCCAGCTGTGGGGCATTAATTAGCTCCTTGGGTGGGGTCAATCTGACAAATGAGAACTACTATTCAGGCTGGAGATTTATCTGGAACTCTGAGAGTTTGCTCTCTTGGCTCTAACTGGGACCTGGTCTCTTGTTTGGACACCTTCAAGCATGGTATAGCAGTTGTACTGCAGCATAGTGCTTCTATGCATCATATTGAGTGCCTCTGTGCATCATATTGAGTGCCTCTGTGCATCATATTGCATCAGAGTGCGACATCATAGCGCTTCATAGTGCCTTTGTGTCATGTTACATTATATATCATATTGCATCATTGTTCCTCAATGCATCTTATTGAGTGCCTCTGTGCATTGTACTGCATCATAGTGCCTCTATTCATCATATTGAGTGCCTCTGTGCATCATATTGAGTGCTTCTGTGCATCATATTGCATCAGAGTGCGACATCATAGCGCTTCATAGTGCCTTTGTGTCATGTTACATTATATATCATATTGCATCATTGTCCCTCAATGCATCTTATTGAGTGCCTCTGTGCATTGTACTGCATCATAGTGCCTCTATTCATCATATTGAGGGCCTCTGTGCATCATATTGAGTGCCGCTGTGCATCATATTGCATCAGAGTGCGACATCATAGCGCTTCATAGTGCTTTTGTGTCATGTTACATCATATATCATATTACATCATTGTTCCTCAATGCATCTTATTGAGTGCCTCTGTGCATTGTGCTGCATCATAGTGCCTCTATTCATCATATTGAGGGCCTCTGTGCATTATATTGAGTGCCGCTGTGCATCATATTGCATCAGAGTGCGACATCATAGCGCTTCATAGTGCTTTTGTGTCATGTTACATCATATATCATATTACATCATTGTTCCTCAATGCATCTTATTGAGTGCCTCTGTGCATTGTGCTGCATCATAGTGCCTCTATTCATCATATTGAGTGCCCCTGTGCATTTTACTGCTTCATAGTGCCTCTATTCATCATATTGAGTGCCTCTGCGCATTGTACTGCATCATAGTGCCTCTTTTCATCATATTGAGTGCCTCTGGGCATCATATTGAGTGCCTCTGTGCATCATATTGCATCATAGTGCGACATCATAGCGCTTCATAGTGCCTTTGTGTCATGTTACATCATATATCATATTTCATCATTGTTCCTCAATGCATCTTATTGAATGCCTCTGTCCATTGTACTGCATCATAGGGCCTCTATTCATCATATTGAGTGCCTCTGTGCATTGTACTGCTTCATAGTGCCTCTATTCATCATATTGAGTGCCCCTGTGCATTGTATTGCATCATGGTGTCTCTATTCATCATATTGATTGCCACTGTGCATTGTACTGCATCATAGTGCTTCATAGTGCCTTTGTGTCATATTACATCATATATCATGTTGTCTCTATGCATCATTTTGAGTGCCTCTGTGCGTGGTACGGCATCATAGTGCTTCTATGCATCATATTGATTGCCTCTGTGCACCATATTGCATCAGAATGCTTCATAGTGCCTTTATATGTTATATTACATCATTTATCAGATTCCATCATTGTTCCCCTATGCATCATATTGAGTGCTTCTGGGCATCGTATTGCATCATAGTGCCTCTAGACTTCATATTGATTCTATGCATCATATTGAGTGCCTCTGTACATCACTTTGCCTCATAGTGTCTTTCTGCATTACATTGCTTTATATTTCATCATAATACATCATATTGCATCATAGTGTCTTTCTACATTATATTGCATCATATTACATCATAGTGTCTTTCTGCATCGTATTGCATCATAGTGTCTGTATGAATTATACTGCATCATAGTGGCTGGGTGCATTTTATTGCATCATACTGCATCATAGTCTTTCTGCATTATATGCATCAGGTTGTGGGTCCGCGGGGACTGGGTTCTCTCCCTTCGGTATCACCCTGTCATTGGGAATTTGTTTGCTGTGGACTGTGTCTGTGGCTTTGTGTGTGGCCCCTTCTCATGTACAGCACCATGGAATTGATGCCGCTGTAATAATATTGCATCATAGTGCTTCTGTGCATATTGCATCATAATGCTTCAGTGCCTCGAGACGTGTCATTCGTGTGTTATATTACCTCAGTGCTTCATAGTACATCGGACATTGTGGGTTTGTGCCTCTGGCTTAGACCTTCTGACTGGTGCCTTATTGCGTGGCCGCACAGTGTATGGTCGGCCCACCATTTCACATTTGTCTCGGGCCAACTCTGGTTATAGAGTCCTTATATTTTAGAACCCAGGTCCAGCTTCGGTTGCTTCATTCTTTGCAACTAGGCTTAGCCGGATGTTCAGCTATGCCTGAATTGGCCTAGTAACTTAGCATTTCTTCAGGATTGGAACAGAACTCTCAAGTGAGTTACTGCCTTGAGGATTAAAGGCAAGTCTCTTCCATAGTTGGTTTTAAAGGGAGACGTTTTTGGGGCTCATCCTGTAAGTGGACATACTACTGTGCTGAAAGCAGGAAATCTCATGAAGTGAGGAGGAAACCTTCCCGTCTCCACATATGGCAGTCGGACTAGTGTCTTTGATCAACACCTGGTAAACAGATTCTTGACCCCTAAATCCGTTGTATTACGTTTACCAGGGTCGGCATTATTGCCTTTGTACTTTATGGCAAATCGGCGGCACTGTCATGTGGCAGAAGATATCATACCCACTGCTTGTACAGCAGTCAGGGCTCCTAATGTAAGAGAATCTGTATCCAGGTCTCTTACAGTTAAGGCCTCATAGTCCTTCTGACTCACAGTAAAAAATCTCCATCTCGAGAGGAAGGAAACTGCTTCCCTCTAGTTTTAAAATATGGTTCTTCCCACCAGGGCAGTCGGGGTGTATAAACATCTCTAAGAAAGTTGCCTTTTACGATATAATATATAAATAAGTTGGCACATACTGTATATATAATATCGTAGCTAATAACTCACATAGAGACAGTCAAATATCCTGTGTCAAAGGATTTTTACCAAACACCCCCCCCCCCACCGCTTACTGTCATCGTTTCCAGAGTCCAGACTCCCTGTGTCTAACATCAGTAAAGCAAGAGTGGTGATCCATATCTTCCTTTTAACACTCCTACTGAGAAGCCCAATGTTGGTACTAGCAGGAGATATTACCTGCCAGATGGAGTATTTCCTTAGTTACAATAATATCCAACCCTTACTGGGGGTTGAGACTTCTAAGGTTTCGGAGTAGACATGATCTCCAGAATGAGTAGGGTACATACATCCCAATGCTCTGCCATTTTCCATGTACTAACTGTTATTTGGCTTGATCTTTCAGCAGTCCAGGGTCTCTGTCCTGCAGGTCTCCTCGTAGTATGGTAAGCCGGTCTCTAACCAAGGTTTAATCTGAGCCCAGGAGGACCAATGAAGGAACAGTCCCGTGTTGTTAAGCACATCCAGCCGATTACTGGTCTGTACAGTCCTCATCGTGTGGTGATTGTAACTATCACAATATTTTTGGCTGGGCAATAAGATTTTTAAGGCTATTCTGTGGCTGCGGTGTCTATATCTATCACAATAACTGTAATTTTCTGCGGTTCATTAGTGGTATTGGGGTACAACGGCTGTGTTTCACTCTCCGTCTCTGCGGCATATCTGGTTTACCACATTCATACTGGAATTGGCCATTATAAACATATATCGGACACTCACTACTGTGATTATCTTTACGAATTTCTTTAGATATCTATATTTCTTTTGATCTTTCAGATCATTTTTATATCTAACCTGGTTCTTACCTGGGACTTTGGTCCTTGAGCTTCTGTTCCCACCCTGGGATGTTTCTTTGGTATTCTCCATTGTGCTGTCCTGAGGGACGTAAGGGGAAAAGGAGATTAGACCTACCGGTAATTCTTTTTCCAGGTAGTCCCTCAGGACAGCACCCTTAATTCCCTCCCTTATGTTTCTCTTTAGGATTGCAAGGGATCAATCTTTGGTGGATGGTCCGTCGAGTTGCCAAGGCTAGAGATAAAGAAGAAGCTGTTCAATGGTTTCTTACATACGCGTTTGTAAGGGCGCGTTTAGACCATTTCCTGCCATCCTTCGGTGGTACTTTGAAAAAACACTGGAGGGTGGAGGTGGGTGGGGCCTTTTAACCTCTCTGTGATCCTGTCCCGCTATAGGTCAAGGGAGGACATCCTCCATTGTGCTGTCCTGAGGGACTACCTGGAAAAAGAATTACCGGTAGGTCTAATCTCCTTTTTTTCTCAAAAAATGATTATTTAGCCCACTATTTTTATTTTCACAATGGTTACAGGTAAAATTGGACCCCAAAAGTTGTTGTCTAATTTGTCCTAAGTACGCTAGTACCTCACATGTGGGGGTGAACCACTGTTTGGGTACACGTCAGGGCTCGGAAGGGATGTAGTGACGCTTTGAAATGCCGACTTGATGGAATGGTCTGCCGGCGGGCAGAGCCCCTGATGTGCCTAAACAGTAGAAACCCCCCACAAGTGACCACATTTTGTAAACTAGACCCCTCAAGGAACTTATCTAGATGTGTGGTGAGCACCTTGAACCCCCACGTGCTTCACAGAAGTTTGTAATGCAGAGCCGTGAAAATAAAAAATCATTTTTTTCCTCAAAAACTGATTTTTTTTTAACCCTCAATTTTTCATTTTCACAAGGGTATCAGGAGAAATTGGACCACAAAAGTTGTTGTACAGTTTGTCCTGAGTACACTGGTACCCCATATGTGGGGGGGGAACCACTGTTTTGGCGCATGGGAGAGCTCAGAAGGGAAGGAGCGCCATTTTGGAATGCAGACTTGATGGAATGTTCTGCGGGCGTCATGTTGCGTTTGCAGAGCCCCTGATGTGCCTAAACAGTAGAAACCCCCCAAAAGTGACCCTATTTTGGAAACTAGACCCCCCCAAGGAGCTTATCTAGATGTGTAGTGAGCACTTTGAACCCCCAAGGGCTACACAGAAGTTTATAACGCCGGGGCATGAAAATAAAAAAATCATATTTTTTCCACAAACATGATCTTTTAGTCCCCAATTTTTTTATTTTCCCAAGGGTAACAGGAGAAATAAGACCTCAAAAGTTGTTGTCCAATTTGTCCTGAGTACGCTGATATCCCATATGTGGGAGAAAACTACTGTATGGGCACACTTCGGGGCTCGGAAGGGAAGTAGTGACGTTTTGAAATGCAGACTTGATGGAATGGTCTGCGGGCGTCCTGTTACGTTTGCAGAGTCCCTGATGTGCCTAAACAGTAGAAACTCCACACAAGTGACCCCATTTTGGAAACTAGACGGATTTAAAACCGCAGCAAATCCGCGCTGAAAAATCCGCAGCATGTGCACAGCGTTTTTTTTTACCATTTATTTGCATTGTACTGTACATGGTTTCTGGATCTGCTGTGGATCCGCAGCGCGAAATCCGCTGCGATCCGCAGCAAAATCCGCTGCTGATCCGCAGCAAAATCCGCTGCAGATCCGCAGCAAAATCCGCAATGTGTGCACAGGGCCTAATAGGAAAAAAAAAATTCTTTATTTTATTATTTGTCCCTACCTATGACAGGGGGGGGGGGTTCATTTACTTTTTTTTATTTTGATCACTGTGACAGTTTATCACAGTGATCAAAATAAATTTCTGGACTCTGCAGGGCGCACTGCGCATGCGCCCGCCATTTTCCAAGATGGCGGCGCCCATGAAGAATCCCAGGCAGCCGCCGGGACGGATCCAGGGACATCGGTGGACCGGGAGAGGTGAGTATGGGCGTCGGAAGGTGGGGGCAGCGGAGGCCATGACGAGGGGAGCTGTTAGTGACGGCGGTGACCGTTCACGCCATCTTTTGGTGGCGGCGGCCGATCACCGCCGTGACTTGGTGTGGGGGGGTCAGGGCTCGGTGTCCAGCCATGGCCGATGCTATTGCAGCATCGGCCATGGCTGGATTGTAATATTTCACCAAGTTTATTGGTGAAATATTACAGATTGCTCTGATTGGCTGTTTCACTTTTAACAGCCAATCAGAGCGATCGTGGCCACGGGGGGGTTAAGCCAACCCCCCTGTGGTGAAGCACAAAGGGTCCTGTGCCTGCGGGTCGGGTGACCTTTCAGTGACCCCGGTCACCTGGCCCGCAGGAACGCGATCCTTTCATGACGCCACATAGGCGTCATGGGTCGGATTGGCACTGACTTTCATGACGCCTACGTGGCGTCACAGGTCGGGAAGGGGTTAATAAAGATGGCGGCAACACAGATGCAGTATACTGATGAGACAACCACTCACAACTTACCAGTTCATGGAGGGGGTGACTGCTTAGTATTTAAATTGCAAGCAAAAAAGGACTTGTTTAGGGCGCAGGTCACACACAGGTAATGCACAGTGTCTGGCTATTGATGACAAAGTAAATGGTCCCATAAGGCCTCTTGTGATTCATGGCTACTCCGCACAGCAGGGGCCACCATACACATATATCACTATGTTTGTTTATGCACCAATCACAGTTCAACAAACCTTATTGACATGTCAACAAGATAGCAGTGTCTTTAGGCTGCGCTGCACACAGGAGGCTAGTGCTATACATATGTACAACAGTATATAACCTGCCTGTATGCGTGTGTGGCACACAGTCCGGACCCAGTGGAAAATAGATGCCGGTGAGCGGCAAGCAGCGCGGATGTGTCCCTGACTGCCAGTGGCAGAACTAGAGTCTGACGGGCCCTAGAGCAAGATGTATGGCCCTCATCCTGAGCCCCTTCTACTATATAATTGTCTAACTTTTCACTTCCGTCTGTAACGGAAATCCTGCGTCGCTGATTGGTCGCGCCCGGCCGGACGCAACCAATCAGCGACAGCTACGTCCGGCCCACGCCACCGCTATCGTCGGGAGATCAGCGGCGCAGCCGCTGATATCCTGATGGTAGCCGCGGGTCATCTCCACGTACATACTCACCTTCCATCCCTTCATCCCTGTCCCGGTGCATCTGCTTCTATCCTGTGCGGTGCGGTCACGTAGTATCGCTCATTAAGGTCATGAATATGGACGCTCAAGAGAAAAAGGAAGCACACTGTAGCGCTATAGCTTGCAAACACGAGATATGAAAAATGAATTGCATCACTGCCTTAGCAATATAAAAAAAATTGAGAAGGCTTAGCGCATAAAATGGCCAATTTATGTGTACCTGGAATCCACGTTAAGGCGCTCCTCGTATTTCAGGTCCTAACTAATTCCAATCCTCGCTTAGAAAAGTCTAACTGTATGGGAACATATGAATCCTCTCGCTAGACTGAAATCTACACTCTGTGGAGGAGTAATAGCCCTGGTATAATTAAAATGCCTGTGACTAGCAGGTGGAGTGCTCAGGCAGAAGGTAAATGAATGCATATCAAAAAATTGACCGGCACATTCAAAAACAGACCTAATGTGAATAGGTGCTAAACCTAGAGTCACCAACTCATGCATATTCAAGAAAAAAAGGAAGCACACTGTAGCGCTATAGCTTGCAAACACGAGATATTAAAAATGAATTGCATCACTGCCCTAGAAATATGAAAAAAATGAGAAGGCTTAGCGCATAAAATGGCCAATTTATGTGTTACCGTATTTTTCAGACTATAAGACGCACCGGACTATAAGACGCACCCAAGTTTTAGAGGTGGAAAATAGGGAAAAATATATTTGAAGCAAAAAATGTGGTAAAATATTTAATAACATAAATAACATACTATTATATGTGGTGTTATTATATATAATAGTATGTTATTATGTAGGAAGCTACGGGTAGGAGATGGTGCTGCGGGACCAGTGTGGTGTCTGTAAACTACTATGTGAAGACGCTGGAGGGTGAGTATAAGGCCGGGGTCACACATGCGAGAAATTTGCACGATTTTTGTGCGAATCTCTCTCGTGAACACCCGGCACTGCCGCCGGCATAGAAAAACATGCAGCATAGAAATACATGCAGCCGCACGCTCCGGTCCGAGTGCCAGCGGCAGTGCCGGGTGTTCACGAGAGAGATTCGCACAAAAATCGTGCAAATTTCTCGCATGTGTGACCACGGCCTAAGAATGGGGGCATAGGGCTTATATTTAAAGCCACACTCCAGCACTGATAACACTGGAGTTCTGCTTTAAGATCCCATGGGAGAACTATAACTCCCAGTATGTCCTGCAGATCCTATGGCATGCTGGGAGTTATAGTCCACCACAGGATGGCAGAGTGCTTTTTAATGTGCTGTATTTACTAACCTTTTAATTATTTTTTTTCTTGTACAGTGTGTCTGAAGGACCTGTGATGACATCATGAAGAGGCCTCTTCATGACCTCATCACAGGTCCTCCACAGGAGCATTCAGCATGGCATCAGCACAGCCCCCAGGCTGTCAGGTATGCGATGCCTCCTGCTTTACTCTGCTCCTGCTGCCTCCTTCTACTTCCTACACAGATCCCCAGCTGCTGCAGGAATCAGGCGCTGGGGAACCATGTGGCTCTGTCATTTGCTGCTCACTGCTCAGCTGATAGGTGGGCGGGGAAGCGGCTAATTAATATTCACTGCACTTAAGTATCGGGACCAGTGGTTTCCCCAGCACTGGATTCCTGCAGCGGAGGGGATATTTTCCTGCCTCCTGCGATCTCACTCCACCGCTGCCCCCTCCCACGTTACATTCCGACCATAAGACGCACCCACACTTTCCTCCCAAATTTGGAGGAAAAAAAGTGCGTCTTATGGTCCTGAAAAATACGGTACCTATTACCCCTCCACAGAGATGTAGATTTCAATCTAGAGAGAGGATTCATATGTTCCCATACAGTTAGACTTTTCTAAGCGAGGATTGGCATTAGTTAGGACCTGGAATACAAGGAGCGCCTTAACGTGGCTTCCAGGTACACATAAATTGGCCATTTTATGCTCTAAGTCTTCTCAATTTTTTCATATTTCTAAGGCAGTGATGCAATTCATTTTTCATATCTCGTGTTTGCAAGCTATAGCGCTACAGTGTGCTACCTTTTTTTCTTGAATATGCATGAGTTGGTGACTCTGGGTTTAGCACCTGTTCACATTAGGTCTGTTTTTGGATGTGCCGGTCAGTGATATGAATATGGACGCGACTCCACTCCCATAGGCGTGGCGTCCATATTCATGACTTTCATGAGCGGTACCACGTGACCGCACCACAGAGGAAGAAGCTGACGCGCCGGGATAGAGATGCAGGGACGTGCAGCGACGGAGCGAGGAGGGTAAGTATGATGGGAGAGCCCAGCGGAGGGTGGGAGTGGAGCCATGTATATAGAATTGGAGGGTGGGAGCGGAGCCATGTATATAGGGTGGGAGCGGAGCCATGTATATAGGATGGGAGGGTGGGAGCGGAGCCATGTATATAGGTTTGGAGGGTGGAAGCAGAGCCATGTATATAGGTTTGGAGGGTGGGAGCAGAGCCATGTATATAGGATGGGAGGGTGGGAGCAGAGCCATGTATATAGGATGGGAGGGTGGGAGCAGAGCCATGTATATAGGATGGGAGGGTGGAGCGGAGCAGTGCATATAGGGTGGGAGCGGAGCCGTGTATACAGGATGGGAGGCTGGAGTGGAGCCATGTATATAGGATGGGAGGGTGGGAGCGGAGCCATATATGTAGGGTGGGAGTGGAGCCATGTATATAGGATGGGAGGGTGGGAGGGGAGCCATACATACAAGGATGGAAGGGTGGGAGCGGAGCCATGCATAAACAAACTACATACATATTCTAGAATACCCGATGCGTTAGAATCGGGCCACCATCTAGTCCTGTTATATATGTATATAATGGACTCTCCATAGTCTTCCTTATAATATAATGCATCCTTCACATAGTATAATGCACAACCCATAGTTCTTCACGTAGTATGATGCACAGCCTGTAGTCATACATGTAGTCTGCTGACTTCAGCGTGCAAGCAACAGGCGTGCATGACGTCACAGCCTTGCGCCCCCCGATCACGTGGCACGCTCACGTCAGCTACTGGCCTCTGATTGGTTGGCAGCATGTATTGCTGCGCACGGACCAGATGGGTCTGTGCACTGCAATACACTTCCGCTGAATGTGTGTCCGAAGACTTACATCCAGCTAAAGCATTTGCTGATGTCGTTGGTAGTTACGTCCCTGCCAATAGCAAGTCATTCTCCCCCCACCCGTTTGCCCAGGGTGGTGATGCCGACCCAGTTCAAGGGGGGTCCGACCAGCTTGGACAGGAAGCAATGATGCTGAGCTGTATTATATAAACTATCAAGTTATAATGTATACTACCGTATTTCGCATATGTAATGTGGTGCTCACCATACTGTTGCATTACTCTGATTGCATGTTTCAGTGTGTGTGTGTGTATAGATATACAGTTGTGCTCAAAAGTTTACATATCCCTGCAGAATTTTTGCTGCATTTTTTCAGAGAATATGAATGATAACACCAAAACGTTTTCTCCACTTATGGTTAGTGGTGGGTGAAGCCATTTATTATCAAACTACTGTGTTTTCTCTTTTTAAATCATAATGACAACCCAAAACATCCAAATGACCCTGATCAAAAGTTTACACACCCTATTTCTTAATACCGTGTATTGCCCCTTCTAACATCAATGACAACTTGACGTATTTTGTGGTAGTTTTGAAAAAGTTAATTCTGTGTAGTATTATTAATATTATTATTATTACTTATTTTTATGTAGAAAGTGTATTTTTCTATATCATACAAAAAAGGGTGTGTATGTGTAATATATACTTTAGATGTGTTATTGGTGTATCTATTCTATAGATTGATTGTATAGGCAGTATAATTCACTTATTGGTGCTTGCGGGCCTTGCTTTCAGTAACTGCACTTTTTATATTGGATTTAGTCAGAAGACTGTTTCACAGGTTTCCAGTTGACACGGCTTGAGAATGTCAATTTTCGACTCCAGGAGTTTTCAGGCTTCTGGTCGTTAAATAATAACAATTGAAGAGCAATTGGTTCCAGTCTAGATGGCATGCATGGTACAACTTGACTGAATTCACAAAAATAGAACACGGGCTCCCATTAGTCTTAGTCATCGCTGCTAGATATCTATCAGGCTAAATGGAAGCGTTCAGCAAAAATGCCCCAAAATAATCTGGAGTAGTAATTTATTTGCAAATTCCTGGATTTCCTCTTTAGAAAGTAAAACCATTTCCTGCCTCTTGTGCTTTCTAACAGTGAATTGGCAAGCAGGTGCCGTCCTACCCAGAAATCCGGACTCTAAAGTGCTCATTGACTGTTCTGTGGCCCATGGCCAGTCTAAGATTCGCACAGATTGAAACGTGTCCATGCTGTTGTCACATATCTGTCTTCCCCCTATGATTTTCTTTGACAGCAGCACTGTAAAGTGCAGTTGTGTGATTGATTCATTGAGTCACAAATGCAGGTATTTGACACGCTGGGTAAAGAGCTGCAGGCTTACATGCATATATAATCCATGGATATATAAAGCATCTGCTCCCAGTTTTCAGCTGATATCAATGCTCAGAGTGTAAAACAGAATATTTTTGAAGTCGCAGGGCAGGATTGCAGTCACACAATTTTTTTTTTTTTTTTTTTCAGCTCCGCATGAATTTCTCTGCTATTTTCTCCATAAACAAGTGAAATTTTAATGTTTCTTCATTGAAATTCAGTTTAAAAAAGAAAGGAAAAATGTAATTATTGGGGTACACTGTGATTTTTCACGCTGCCGAGAAAGACCAGTCGCTAACAAATGTTCTTTAACCCCTTCCTGACATGCGCCGTACTAGTACTGCTCTGCGGGAACTGCGTTCCCGCAAACAGCAGTACTAGTACGGCGGCACGATCGCGCGGCCTCACGCTGTGCGCCGCGGTGATTGCATGCTGGTGACAGCTGACACCCCACAGCATGCCCACATCGGTGCTAGCGCCGATCGTGGGCATTTAACCCCTCGATGCCGCTGTTAGTAGGGACAGCGGCACAGAGAAGAATCGCGCAGGGAGGGGCTCCCTGCGCACTCCCACCGGAACAACGCAATGGAGACCCCCGGCTCCAAGATGGCTGCGGGGTCCTTTCCCACCAGTTAACCCCTTCAGTGAACACTGTAAAAAAAAAAAAAAAAGAGACAAAAAACAATGCTTTATCATCATACCGCCGAACAAAAAGTGCAATAAAACGCGATCAAAAAGATGGATGTAAATAAAAATGGTACTGCTGAAAATGTCATCTTGTCCTGCAAAAAACAGACCTCACATGACTCTGTGGGCCAAAATATCGAAAAATTATAGCTCTCAAACTGTGGTGATGCAAAAACTATTTTTTTCAATAAAAAGCGTCTTTTAGTGTGTCACAGCTGCCAAACATAAAAACCCGCTATAAATAGTAAATCAAACCCCCCTTTGTCACCCCCTTAGTTAGGGAAAAAAATGTATTTATTTCCATTTTCCCATTCGGGTTAGGGTTGGGGCTAAAGTTAGGGTTAGTGTTGGGATTAGGGTTAGGGTTGGGATTAGGGTTAGGGGTGTGTTAGGGTTATGGTTGGGATAGGGTTAGGGGTGTGCTGGGGTTAGGGTTGGAGTTAGAATTGGGGGGTTTCCACTGTTTAGGCACATCAGGGCTCTCCAAACGCGACATGGAGTCTGATCTCAATTCCAGCCAATTTTGCATTGATAAGTCAAACTGCGCTCCTTCCCTTCCGAGCTCTACCATGCGCCCAAACAGTGGTTTACCTGCATATATTGGGGATCTGCGTACTAGGACAAATTGTACAACAACTTTTGAGGTCCAATTTCTCCTGTTACCCTTGGGAAAATAAAACAAATTGGATCTGAAGTAAATGTTTTGTGAAAAAAAGTAAAATGTTCATTTATTTTTTTTAAACATTCCAAAAATTCCTGTGAAGCACCTGAAGGGTTAATCAATTTCTTGAATGTGGTTTTGAGCACCTTGAGGGGTTAGTTTTTAGAATGGTGTCACTTTTGGGTATCTTCTATCATATAGGCCCCTCAGTCACTTCAAGTGTGAGGTGGTCCCTAAAAGAAATGGTTTTGCAAGTTTTGTTGAGAAAATGAGAAATCGCTGGTCAACTTTATAACTTCCTAACAAAAAAAAATTTTGGTTCCAAAATTGTGCTGATGTAAAGTAGATATGTGGGAAATGTTACTTATTAACTATTTTGTGTGATATGACTCTCTAATTTAAGGGCATAAAAACTAAAAAATTTTGAAAATTGCAAAATTTTTCCAAATTTCTGTTGTTTTTTTTTTCATAAATAAACGCAAGTCATATTGAGAAATTTTACCACTATCATAAAGTACAATATGTCACGAGAAAACAATGTCAGAATCACCAGGATCTGTTGATGCGTTCCAGAGTTATTACCTCATAAAATGACAGTGGTCAGAATTGTAAAAAAAAATGGGCTTCGGGGTGAAGGGGTTAAAGGGGCCCTGACTGCCCCCAGTGGCTACAATAGTAGTATGGGTACAGATATGTCTGTTATGTAATTTACCAATGCTGCAGTGTTTGAAGACTTTCAGATTTTAAGGTGCATCATTATAAATGGTAATAAAGCATGTCTAGCCCCGTGGCCATCACTTCCCTTGGACTAGTCCAGCCCCAGATCTTCTCTTCACGCCTCCGTGAGTGCCATTGTTCCTACATAACAGTACTACCATAACCTATGTTGTATGCAGGTTTTCAATCATACCCAGAGGCTGACTAGACGATCCAAGGGAAGAGAGGCCCTGCCAGTTCAGTCTGGCTTCATTACTGTATTTGACGCTGGAGGTTGACGTTGATTTTTGAAATACTAACAATTTAGTAAGTTACATAAAATACATGATCAAATTAAAGAAATCTGCACCCTATAGCGCAGTAATGGCGATTGGGGACATTTAGGGACCTGACGGGCTCTCTTTAAAAGGACATTTCAAATGTGACTATAGTACAGTACATTGCAAGTGAGTTTAGAGAACGCCATGTACACGCTGTGGAAAATATAGCACATGCTGCAATTTTCCAAATCTACCTCTGCTCTGCTGTAATGGAGTTTTTTTTTCCTTATATATACTGTATATAATGCTACAAAAAATATTACATTATTTCAAGTTGGACTGAGTTGCTTCACTTGATTTTTTGCCTTTTAAAGGGAACCTGACATCTGATACATGCTGTCCTGTCAATGGGCATCTTGTATCAGACACTGGCTGTATGATTTCATCCAGGTATGTTTGATTCTGAAATACTGCAGTATTTCAGAGAATAACGTAGTTTAATAGCCGCTGGGGACTGAGCCACACGAGAGGCTTGTCAGACAGGCAGGTCCCCAGTGGCTTCTCTCCTCCTGCTGCCAATGACGGGTCTCTCTATCGGCGTGCTTTTGTAAGGTTAGAAGTGCCAGGATCCGCTTGTCCGATAAGTCTCCCATGCTGCTTGGTCCCTGGCAACTATTAAACAATGTTTTTTCTCTACCTGCAGCTTTTCAGAGTTTAACATATATGTGGCTGAAATCATTCACCAAGTGTCTAAAACATGCTGCCGGTGGATCCGGTTGCCTGCATCAGCTGTCAGGTTCCCTTTAAGGGGTTTTCCTCTTCAAGAAAAGTTTATCCCAAATGCTTTTATATACATAGCAGAGCAGGTACTCGCCCTCCCTGATTTTAGTGACTGCTCTCTACGGCGCCTCTGGTTTCAGTGTTTTGGCTGAGCTCAGCAACTCTTCCAATATAGACAGCATGAGCCGCCGAGCTTGGCGATAGCCTGCAGTGGGGATGTGCACTGTCAACGTGACGTCACTACTGCTGCCAAAGCACTGCGACCAGAGCTGCAGTAAACAATAATAGCTGGACCCACAGGACGAGTACGGTAAGTATTATCTGCTATGTTTGTTATATTACTAGTGTTTTGGAGTCTAAGAAAACAAGCAAAACTCCAGTGTCGGCTGGAGAAAATATCAGACTGATTCACCAAATTTAAAGGTAGAGTAAGCAATAGTGAATATATAAAATATAACTTTTAATAATATACATTTAAAAGTATGAGGTGTGTCACCCAATAAAACATGCTGTCAGAAAAAAAGAGGGTGGTATTACATGTACCCTAAATTAAATGCAAAAAAGAACACATGCAGACAGCTATGAGGATAAACGATTTGCCAACAACAATAAGAAAGTGGCAACTAAATGTCTTGGTGCTACCAAATGGAGGAATACCCAACACAGCCCTCCAAGATGTAAAGGCAATCACCAGACAATGCATATACAACACATAATATAACAAAAGCAATAATAAGTGAGAAAATTGGTAAAAAGGAACAATCTCACCAATGCTGTGTAGAGGGGCCGGGAGTTTTCAGGGCACCAGTAGTCTACGGAGGGTCCCTGGTAGACGGTGGGAAGACAATACCCTGTCCTTCCCTGAGGAACTGACAAAAACTATTCCCCAAACTCCCGCCCTGACAAGGGCAGTCCACAACTCTACACAGCATTGGTGAGATTGTTCCTTTTTACCAATTTTCTCACTTATTATTGCTTTTGTTATATTATGTGTTGTATATGCATTGTCTGGTGATTGCCTTTACATCTTGGAGGGCTGTGTTGGGTATTCCTCCATTTGGTAGCACCAAGACATTTAGTTGCCACTTTCTTATTGTTGTTGGCAAATCGTTTATCCTCATAGCTGTCTGCATGTGTTCTGTTTTGGAGTCTACTTTCTAGAAGTAGAAAACCACTTTAAAGGGAATCACGTCATTTATATTATCAAAACTGTCCCAGTGTGTTGTTAGTGATGCAATGTACATCACTAACACGTTATTTCCATTAAAATCGCCTTTGTAATCCTTTATATAGTTATATCTTGCCTGCTCTTTTAGTCATAGGGGTGTGCTCCGTTGTGTTCAGTCAGGGTTGTCCCTGCCCACGCAATTTTAATTATGGCCGGTGGTTTTTACCAACATCCCTGTATATCCCGTGCTTGCACAGTTTGTGTTGCCGCGCTTGCGTATTGTGTATTGATGGAGCTGCGCTTGCGCAGTATGTAACTTGGGAGCCACACTTGCGCATTGCCTATTGGAGAGCCGCGCATGTGGCGTGACGAGCAACACTTTAGATGCTACAAATGACGTGACATGTTCCCTTTAAATGTAGTAGTGTTTGAGTAGTTACATATGAATGATGGCAGCCATTTTTATAAGCTTGACAAGAGTAGGCTTTATACTTTAGGACACCTTTCTTTTAAGTATATAATGCAGTACAAGCAGTTCTAGAAATATGAAGGTATTGGAATTCTTCATTGTAGAGGCCCTATTGGATAATTCTTCATAATGGGCATTGATTTTGACTCTTTCAGTTAGTTTTTTGGCATTATGTACTTACCGTACAATCTGTTTATCGTAGCTTTCATTGGGGCACAGAAGACCATACTTGCACGCTGATGCCGCCAGGAGCCTTGCACTAAAAATTACAACTAAGAAAAATAGTCTAGCTACACCCACCTGCTGACAAGCAAGCTATTCAGTTAGTAAGAAAGGCAGTAGGAGAAGCAGAAAAGACAATTCTTTATTAATATACCCACACGCCCAGCGGGGCAACATGAGCAAGAGGGTGGGGGCTGTGTCCCCCAATGAAGTCTATGAGAGAGATTTTACGGCAAGTACAAAAATCCTTTTTCTCAGTCGCTTCATTGTCGGACACAGGAGACCATGGAACGTCCCAAACCTGTCTCCAAGGTGAGAAATGGGTATAAATGTGGAAGGCAATTCAGGAGGTAACCCGAGCGCCTGATTCCTTTTTAAGCCTTTCTACACAGACTCGTATCTACCGAGACAAAGGTATGAACCTTGTAAAATTTTGAAAAAGTGACTAGAGGACCATATGGCAGCGTTACAAAGCTGCAAAGCCAAAGCTTAATGGTGAAGGGCCCAGGAGGCCCTCACTGCCCAAGTGGACTGAGCCTTCACCCCCGTCGAGGGGCACTTTCTTTTTGGCTTTATAATAATAACCTTCCAGGATGGCAGAATAAATCCAGCGGGCAATGGTCACATTAGAGGCAGAAACAGTGTAAGGATTTTTCCACAGGATTAGAAGGAGAAGAACAAGCACTTTAAGGTGGAAGGAACCCCCCCAGTCCTGAAGAATGGAAGCTGGATTCTTGTAAGGGAATGATGTTTAGCTTTTATAATCTCCACATGATCCTAGTTTCTGGCTTAGTCCAGGGTCACACGTGCGAGTGCAATGCAATAAACTCACATCAATACCCAGCACTGCCGCCGGCACTCAGACCGGAGCGTTCAGCTGCACAGAAATACATGCTGCCGCACACTCCTGTCCAAATGCCGGGTACTGATGTGAGAAACTTGCGCGAGTTTCTCGCATTGCACTCGCTAGTGTGACCCGGCCTTAGTCTTAAGGCACTGTCACACTTAGCGATCGCGCTAGCGATCACGACAACGACACGACCTGGCGAGATCGCTAGTGCGATCGCTATGTGATCGCTAGTTAGCTTCCAAACACATCTCATCAGCGATCTGTATAACGACCTCTGCGGTCGTTGGGAAAACCTAGTCCCACCTGCGACGCTTGTAAAGTCGTTCATAAAGGGTGACACACTCAGCGATTCAGGCTCACCAGCGGGACACCAACGACCAAAAAAACTGCTCAGAACGTTCATAAGTGATCAGCGACATCTCAGCAGGGGCCACATCGCTGCTACATGTCACACACAGCAAAGTCGCTAACGAGATCGCTACTGCGTCATAAAAACGGTGACTCAGTAGCATCTCGTTAGCGATCTCGCTTAGTGTGACAGTACCTTAAGGCTCAATATTCGCTCCATGCACATGTCTTCTCTGGGGAGCAAGGTGGGTAGGGGAAGAAAGGAAAGGGACAGTTCCACCATCTGCATCCGTCCTTAACTCCGATTGCGTTAGTATAAATAACTATCCTGGACAAGGGAGGATACAGACTGACCCTTGGCAAACAGTTCTCTCTGTCATCTGTTATCAGAATAGCTCAACCTGCTCTTTTACCCATTCTGTGGGAACAATGAAAGGAGTAAGTAAAAATTGAGAATAAAAATAAATACATTTGTCAAAAATTGGTGTGGAGCTCCAGACCCGTGTTTGCCTACTAGTGACAGTAAGCTTATCTGAATATCTTGGTTGTCAGTAGGCGGTTTAGCCTGCTGGGGAGGAATCAACTTTTTTCTTAGTTGTAATTCTTAACGGTATGCCACACTAAGTGAGATCGCTAGCGAGATCGCTAACGAGATCACTACTGCGTCACCATTTATGATGCAGTAGCGATCTCGTTAGCGACTTAGCTGTGTGATTCCAAACACATCTCATCAGCGATCTGTGATTCCAAACACATCTCATCAGCGATCTGTATAACGACCTCTGCGGTCGTTGGGAAAACCTAGTCCACACCTGCGACACTGGTGAAGTCGTTCATAAAGGGTGTCACACTCAGCGATTCAGGCTCACCAGCGGACACCAACGACCAAAAAACGGCTCAGAACGTTCATGAGCGATCAACGACATCTTAGCAGGGGCCACATCGCTGCTACATGTCACACACAGCTAAGTCGCTAACGAGATCGCTATTGTGTCATAAATGGTGACGCAGTAGTGATCTCGTTAGCGATCTCGCTTAGTGTGGCATACCCTTTAGGGTCTGCCTCCTGGCAGCAGCATCGTACACCCATGGCTACCCGTGTCCACCAATGACGCGATCGAGAAACCTGTTTACAACGAGATTACTTTAGCTCTGCTATTCTAAAATGCCTCTAATAGAATAGAAAAATATTTAGAGTTGAGAGTCCTCAGTGGTTGATACCTTTTAATGGCTAACTGAAAAGATGGTAACAAATTGCAAGCTTTCGAGACTACTCAGGTCTCTTCATCAGGCGAAGACTAATACAACTATCTACTGGCTGTGTATCTTTCCTATATCTAATAGAATAAGAATACATGTAAAGGGTCATTGGACTGAAATCCCAGTACCATTTTGCATCTGATCATCCCCAGTGGATTTTATTTTAAGTGAAATGGGACAAAACAGCCAATTAGATCATTGAGTTGTTCACAGTGGCACTTAGTAGATGATATGTGAAGGCAATCAAGAGTCCATGTATGTTATGGCAGCAAAGCATATGACAGGAACTAGGTTCTTGAAGTCATTTCTCCCACAGCGTTATGATACAATTTTTTCAGTTGGGTAAATGCTTTCACTTTGTTTAAAGTAAATAATTTAGAACTGTACATATTTTTTTAAATCGATGACTTTTACAATATTAAATCTAGATTTCACAATTTACACCTTTTCTCTTTACAGTGCCTCTGTATATGAGTGTCCCGTTTACCATTTACCACCAGGCTGGCCTCCACTTTGTGAACTGCCTCCATCACTCCATCCCCCAACAGCTGCAGACAGGGATCACCCGGGGGTCCTTGAATGGGGCTAATTCAGAGGAACCTGCCAGCACATTTTTCCATATGGAAGTAGTGATATGACTATGTAGGCGCCTGTCTCCTAATAAAAATAATACCTTTTTTTGTACAGATCTGATGTGACCGTGATGAGAAGTTTAGTCTAACATTCATATGTAAATGGGGCTGGAAGTGCACTGAGGGCATGTGATTGCATTTGGACTGCTTCTTCCAAGTGCACTGACAACAGCCCCTCTACACTTCCAGTCTGTATTATAAAGTGCAATATGCGGAATCTGCATACATCAATTCTGTGAATGGAACTTTGGGCATCGATTTGAGGATGCTGTAGCTAATTACCTTTTTGTCCCTCATAGTGGAGTTGTTTGATTGAAAGTTATTGCTGTCAATTATATGTCACATTGAATACTTGTCTTATCTATTAATATGTTTGCTTCAATTCAGAAATGTTGTATTCTTTACTGTTGTTGATTGGAAAAGAATAAAACCTTGTACCTTTTCATGCTAAAGTTTGTTGTTCCCGCACTCACTAAAATATTGATCAAAACATGGTCAAAACAATTTACAATTCTGCCATTTTCATCCTTCATTGCATGATCATACGTTTGTGGACACTTAAGTTTTGGGTTCTTCCTTTTTAAATGGAGTGTTTGGATATCAGACATACAAGATGTGCATTTATTGACATCAGTAGAAATGATCACCATGTTAATTTTATGCTCCCATGGGTACACTGCAGATTTTCCAAAGTTAATTTGCATGCAGAAATGCCGCTGCTTTAACACAAAATTAGCATTTTGCTGCTGGTGATACAGTAGGGAACAATACACAGCACATAGGAAAACCATATTGGAAAACCAATTGTGTGTGATATACATAGTATTGCGCAAAGTTTTAGGCTGGTGTGGGAAAATGCTTTGAAAAAGAGAAGCAGTAATAGTTTGCATTTTTAATTGATAAAAAAAAATGAACAAAATAGAAATCTTCTATTAGTCCATATTTGGTACCATCAAAACGGCATCACTTTTTGTGCTATCTAAACCTCATCAATTCTTGAAAGTACACTTTCACAAAGTCAGGTCTTTTGCATGTTTATAGTCAGGTGTAAGAGTAACCAATTACACCAAGCAGGTAGTGATCATCCTTTTGAACAGCCGTGAACAAGGCTTAACCCCTAAACGACCACCGATGCTCCTTTTAAAGCTGGCAGTTAAGGGTACCTATTCCTCAGCGCCGCTTTTTAACGGCGCTGAGAAATAAGGGTATAGCACCACCCCAGCATCGGAAAATCTCCAGGGTCTCGGGGGGAGGGGAGTATCTGAGACCCCGGAGAACATGATTCTGGTCAGGTTTTTACCATCCCCTTGCACGTGATTGTCGTTATTCAGTGAATAACGGCTATTACAGAAAATAAAAAAAATCAGATTTTCCATTAATTTCTCTCCTCTGATATGATCTGGCATACCAGAGGAGAGATCAGTGGGGTCCCACGAGCCCCCCGGCCCTCCACGTCATCTTCATGGAAGAAAATGGCGGGTGCATGCGGCAACCCGGTAACAATAGATTTTTCCTATTGGTTCATTTTGATCACTGTGATAGACCATATTACAGTGATCAAAATTAAAAAAATGCAATGCAGCTTAATGGACTGACAATAAAACATACAAAACTGAAGATAAAATTGATTTTACAGGAAAAAATGTTAGGAAACATTATTTCCTATATAATGACTTGTATATAAGGCAAAATTAAAAAGAGAAAAAGAAACCTCCCTCCTTCACCCATAATAGCCAGGCCATCTCTCACCGTATTTCTCAGTTGCCTATGACTACAGTAGATGACATAATAGAGGGCAAATAAAACTACACCCACCGATAGTCACCGTTAAATGTAATTTTAACATTTTACTACCTTATCTGGACATTTTGTATGTGTGACATGATCCTCTAAATATTATGAGCGCGGGCCGCCTGTTCACCATATAAAAATTGAGCGAGGGCCACATGATGACCCTCTTGGAGGGTACCCTGAATGGTACTTTTGTTTTAATGGTGTAGCAGCAGTATACAAGTACTGCAATAGCAATTAAACACGGCCTATAAGCCTGCTCCACTCTACGCTCTCCCTCCTAGATCAACGCTCCCTGAACTACTTAGAGGATAGTGTGTCGAGCATCACGTCACTGAGTCATATATAAAACCCAATGGCGCGATGCGGCTGGCCAGTCATAGCCAATATGGCTATGTCATTACTGTGTATGACAGACAGCCAATAAATGTGGGGATTGCCTAACAGCCGCAAAACATGCAGGGCGGGGACTCAAGCATGGCGCTCCAGCACCCACGATATTCGATCGAGTAACGAGCGTACCCGAGCACCCCGATGCTCAATCAAGTATCGAGCAGTGGCAAGCATGCTCGCTCAGCACCAGTCCTTAATGTATGCCAGAGTTCTTTTCGCAATTTTTCAGTGACAGACCTGCCACTGTTGAACGAAATGTTGGTGGCAATGTATTTTTAGCATTTTTGCAAACACTCGAAGCACAGGATAAACCAAACCAACTTTGAAAGGTGTAAAGTTTATTGATGGTTATAGGAAGCGATTGATTGCACACCCTTTGGAATAAATAACTGCAATCAAATATTAAGTTGAGGGTGCCAACAATTTTGTCAGGTCCATTTTGGTGGTTTTGTGTGAAATTATGTCCAATTTGCTTTTTTTGTTATTTTTGTGTTGGTCCAATACACACAAAGGAAATAAACGTGTATAACAAAACATGTGTAATAGCAATAATTTTCTGGGAGAAATACTTTTTCTGGAACAATTTCAAGGGTGCCAACACTTTCGGCCAAGACTGTATGTATGGCTCATGTAGGGATAAACCAATGTAGTGCACCTCGCCTCCTGATCAACATGCAAGCAGAGGATGTGAGGAGGTTACTGCCGACCCTTGAAATGATGCTCTCCACGTTCACGCGTTCATCTTACTATTAATTTGTGCTGCAGCAATGTGGGACTGTATTAGATCGGAACCGGGACTATTACCCTGCCTCCATCACTATGAAAACGGCTGCATGCTGCATATTATAACCACGCCAGTAACATCATGTCTGGAATTAGGACGAGACCTCACCCTCGGCTGTGAGGCCAATGGCATTTGGACTGTCATGGAAATGCCACTATAGCAGTGAATTGAATATACAATTAAGGACAGGAACTTTGACCTTGCTCCCGGAAGTGAGGTAAGATGCCGAGCTGGGCAAGAAGCCATTGTCTGACACTACTTAAACACTCAACACAGGCACAGTGTGTTCCTCCCCAATCTTTTTTTTGTAGGTGGACCTGCAGTCTGCACTCTATATAGGTGGCTGCCTGTCACTACAGGATCCTATTTGATTCTTGCCATTTTTTAACATCTTGGCCTTTTTGGCACTTGTTTTCTTATTTGTCTTCCCACAAGTACACTCCCCTGAAGAAACCTCATTACTGAGGTAGAAATGCATTGGAAAGGATTTTGGTTTTAGGGTCACATAGATTCATATGACATATAGGTACTGCCCTTATCAAGGTGGAAGTCAATACATGGGGCACAACAGGCTGTATAGGGCCTCCTTCTGTCCACCCACCTCATCTGATGCCCAGAGAACTCCACGGATTACTATGTCGTTTATGTGTCTATATGCAAACAAAAACACATGAGCCATGCACACAGTGAACAAGCCTGTAGGGACATTGTTCACACCACCAGAAGACTGAAAACACCGAAAACCATAGTAAAACCAACGTATAAAAATACTGTTGTAAAAAATAACAGTAAACAGCAAGTGCTAATAAAAAGCTGAAAAAACACGGTATTTGGTTAATGTTTTTTCCCAAAAAAATGTGTATTAAGCCGCTCTACCAAACGTCAAGGTATACCCGTATCAGAGCAGTCAGGGATTAAATACATTCGTCAGGGACTGCTGATACGGGTATACCTTGACGTTTGGTAGAACGGCTTAATATACATTTTTTGCAAAAAAAAACGTATTAACCAAATACCATGTTTTTTTCATCTGTTTATCACTTGCTGTTTACTGTTATTATTTTTTTTTACAACAGAGTATTTTTATACGTTGGTTTTACTATGTTTTTCTGTGTTTTCAGTCTTCTGGTGGTGTGAACAATGTCCCTACAGGCTTGTTCACTGTGTGCATGGATCATGTGTTTTTGTTTGCATTCAATCGTTTTCTTATTGCTGCAAGACTAGGGAGGTCTCCACCCTCTGTTGTGAGCCGTGCACATAAAAGCCGTTCTATGCAGCGTGTCCACATTGGACATTAACTTTCTGCATCCTGCTCATACAGGTATTATACACTGTGCAGAATTAGGCAAGTTGTATTTGAGAGGATTCTTTTTATTATTAAACAACAACTATGTTCTCAATCAACCCAAAAGACTCATAAATATCAAAGCTTAATATTTTTGGAAGTTGGAGTGGGTTTTTTTTTAGATTTGGCTATCTTAGGAGGATATCTGTTTGTGCAGGTAACTATTACTGTGCAGAATTATTAGGCAACTTAATAAAAACCAAATATATACCCATCTCACTTGTTTATTTTCACCAGGTAAACCAATATAACAGCACAAAATTTAGAAATAAACATTTCTGACATTCAAAAACAAACAAAAAAAATCAGTGACCAATATAGCCACCTTTCTTTATGATGACACTCAAAAGCCTTCCATCCATAGATTCTGTCAGTTGCTTGATCTGTTTACGATCAACATTGCGTGCAGCAGCCACCACAGCCTCCCAGACACTGTTCCGAGAGGTGTAATGTTTTCCCTCCCTGTAGATCTCACATTTTATGAGGGACCACAGGTTCTCTATGGGGTTCAGATCAGGTGAGCAAGGGGGCCATGTCATTATTTTTTCTTCTTTTAGACCTTTACTGGCCAGCCACGCTGTGGAGTATTTGCATGCATGTGATGGAGCATTGTCCTGCATAAAAATCATGTTTTTCTTGAACGATACCGACTTCTTCCTCTACCACTGCTTGAAGAATGTGTCTTCCAGAAACTGGCAGTAGGTCTGGGAGTTGAGCTTCACTACATCCTCAACCCGAAAAGGTCCCACAAGTTCATCTTTGATGATACCAGCCCATACCAGTACCCCACCTCCACCTTGCTGGCGTCTGAGTCGGAGTGGAGCTCTCTGCCCTTTACTGATCCAGCCTCGGGCCCATCCATCTGGCCCATCAAGAGTCACTCTCATTTCATCAGTCCATAAAACCTTATAAAAATCAGTCTTAACATATTTCTTGTCCCAATCTTGACGTTTTATCTTATGTTTCTTGTTCAAAGGTGGTCGTTTTTCAGCCTTGGCCATGTCCCTGAGTATGGCACACCTTGTGCGTTTTGATACTCCAGTAACGTTGCAGCTCTGAAATATGGCAAAACTGGTGGCAAATGGCATCTTGGCAGCTTCAATCTTGATTTTCCTCAAATCATGGGCAGTTATTTTGCGCCTTTTTTTATCAACACGCTTCTTGCAACCCTGTTGGCTATTTGCCATGAAACGCTTGATTGTTCGGTGATCACGCTTCAAAAGTTTGGCAATTTCAAGACTGCTGCATCCCTCTGCAAGACATCTCACAATTTTTGACTTATCAGAGTCCGTCAAATCTCTCTTCTGACCCATTTTGCCAAAGGAAAGGAAGTTGCCTAATAATTAAGCACACCTTATATAGGGTGTTGATGTCATTAGACCACACCCCTCATTACAGAGATGCAAATCACCTGATTTGCATAATTGGCTGTTGGCTTTCAAGCCTATACAGCTTGGAGTAGGATAACATGTATAACAAGGATGATGTGATCAAAATACTCATTTGCCTAATAATTCTGCACACAGTGTACACATGACCAGGTTTTTAAATATATTAGATAGGGATTAAATACATTAGTCAGGGACTGCTCTGATACGAGTATACCTTGACGTTTGGTAGAGCAGCTTAATACACATTTTTTGCAAAAAACGTATTAACCAAATACCCTGTGTTTTTTCATCTTTTTATTAGCACTTCCTGTTTACTGTTATTTTTTTTACAGCAGTATTTTTATACGTTGATTTTAGAATGTTTTTCTGTGTTTTCATTATTGTCTATATGTCTACTGTTACACACACCATTGCTAAGTAACTGCGTGATAATTGTGAACAAAGTACCCATATGACTTTTGTGGGCAATTGTGTGTGAACATTGGTTTTTATCTTTATGTCAGAGTATTGTGTGTTTTTCCTGGGTAATTGTTGTGAACATATTGGAGACGACTTCGGAGCTGAAGGTGGTTGCTGAGGGTATTGAACCTATGTGGAACACCAAGAGTCCTACACCTGCAGCTGACGAGTGGTTGTCAGGTGATACTGACTGGCCTGATATAAGTGAGCTGACCTCCCATGATCCTTGCCGGTGATCAATTGTTCTTCCTGGTCTAGGTTGGAGTTCAGCTTGCTTTTCTGCGGTCTCCTGCTTGCATTCAGATAAGCCTCTTTCAGTTTTTTTTTTACTGTGGTTAGAATTCCTTGCTTTTTGCTGCATTGCTTTTTGTCTTCAGCCGGGTCCCCTTTGGAGGGCTTGTGCTGGTCTCTGTTCTCTTTTTGTATTTGCACTTGTGCTCAGTTCCTGTGATATTTTACTGCTGGGTAGGTGCGTATTCACACCAGAGATCTGATATAGGTGGACGAGACCGTGTGGTTTCAGCATTTTTGGAATCAGAAGTGTTGGAATTTTTCCTAGGGTTTTGTTGGGTTGCAGACAGTATTCTCTCCTGTACTGTCCTATCTAGACAGTTTTGGGCCCCAGCGTTTGCTCATTCTATTTTCTGTCTGTGTTCGTGTTTTCCTCTTGTCTAACCGCCATTATATGTTTGGGGGCTTCCTAATACTTTGGGGCTCTACTCCGGGGCAGTTAGCTTTCCTCTTTCCATCTACAGGGGTAGCTTATCTCTCCGGCTGTGACGAGGCGTCTAGGGCACCGTAGGAATGTCCCATGGCTGCTTCTAGTTGTGCGGTTAGTTTAGGGGTCTGCAACCTATTAGAGGACAAAAAACCTGACTGGCACTTCCAGACTAATGTGAACTAGGTGCAAACCAAAGGGAGCTACCCTCATGTAAAACATCCAAAAAAAGGCTGCACTCAAGCATACTAAAGCATGACAACATAGAATATATGAAATTTTGAATAGCAATATGGCTTTGGAATATAAGGAACAATTTGAGACGCTTAGTATAAACATTTGGCCAAACATTTTAAAGCCCAACAACCATCGTCAAGGTGGTCTCAATTCTGTTGGGTCCCTAACCTAATGTGAACATACCTCTATTAGGCTGATATCTGAATTTCTGGGTGAATATGCACCTCTGTCAGTAATGCCTACATTTATGGGTAAAGTAGGGACCTGGTGTAATTAAAATCACCACCTGGTGGGGGCGGAGTGCTCGGTCAGCAAGCTAACATTCAAAAGACAAAAAACCTGACTGGCACTTCCAGACTAATGTGAACTAGGTGCATTAGTCTGGAAGTGCCAGTCAGGTTTTTTGTCTTTTGAATGTTAGCTTGCTGACCGAGCACTCCGCCCCCACCAGGTGGTGATTTTAATTACACCAGGTCCCTACTTTACCCATAAATGCAGGCATTACTGACAGAGGTGCATATTCACCCAGAAATTCAGATATCAGCCTAATAGAGGTATGTTCACATTAGGTTAGGGACCCAACAGAATTGAGACCACCTTGACGATGGTTGTTGGGCTTTAAAATGTTTGGCCAAATGTTTATACTAAGCGTCTCAAATTGTTCCTTATATTCCAAAGCCATATTGCTATTCAAAATTTCATATATTCTATGTTGTCATGCTTTAGTATGCTTGAGTGCAGCCTTTTTTTGGATGTTTTACATGAGGGTAGCTCCCTTTGGTTTGCACCTAGTTCACATTAGTCTGGAAGTGCCAGTCAGGTTTTTTGTCTTTTGAATGTTAGCTTGCTGACCGAGCACTCCGCCCCCACCAGGTGGTGATTTTAATGACACCAGGTCCCTACTTTACCCATAAATGCAGGCATTACTGACAGAGGTGCATATTCACCCAGAAATTCAGATATCAGCCTAATAGAGGTATGTTCACATTAGGTTAGGGACCCAACAGAATTGAGACCACCTTGACGATGGTTGTTGGGCTTTAAAATGTTTGGCCAAATGTTTATACTAAGCGTCTCAAATTGTTCCTTATATTCCAAAGCCATATTGCTATTCAAAATTTCATATATTCTATGTTGTCATGCTTTAGTATGCTTGAGTGCAGCCTTTTTTTGGATGTTTTACATGAGGGTAGCTCCCTTTGGTTTGCACCTAGTTCACATTAGTCTGGAAGTGCCAGTCAGGTTTTTTGTCTTTTGAATGTTAGCTTGCTGACCGAGCACTCCCCCCCACCAGGTGGTGATTTTAATTACACCAGGTCCCTACTTTACCCATAAATGCAGGCATTACTGACAGAGGTGCATATTCACCCAGAAATTCAGATATCAGCCTAATAGAGGTATGTTCACATTAGGTTAGGGACCCAACAGAATTGAGACCACCTTGACGATGGTTGTTGGGCTTTAAAATGTTTGGCCAAATGTTTATACTAAGCGTCTCAAATTGTTCCTTATATTCCAAAGCCATATTGCTATTCAAAATTTCATATATTCTATGTTGTCATGCTTTAGTATGCTTGAGTGCAGCCTTTTTTTGGATGCAACCTATTAGAGACCAACCTCTGGTGTTTGGCTGCCTTTGCGGGTTTTTTTTTTGCTCCTGCCCTCCTCAGCTACCAAAACATAAAAGGTAATATATTACCTGTGTTTTTTTAATGGCAAGATTAAAGGTTGTATTTTAATAGTCTCATTATGCTACTTACTTAAGCGTAACATCCTCCATAATCTGAACCTCGCATTTCTGTCTCCAAGACATCTCTTGTGCTGCTCCAGTTTTCTGGTATGTGCAGCCCCATATGATCCGATTAATACCTAGCTCTCACATGTCTAAGTGTCTTTAACCCATTTACCCCCGAGGGTTGTTTACACGTTAATGACCGGGCCAATTTTTACAATTCTGACCATTGTCCCTTTATGAGGTTATAACTCTGGAACGCTTTAATGGATACTGGCGATGCTGAGAATGTTTTCTCGTGACATATTGTACTTCATGATAGTGGTAACATTTCCTCGATATAACTTGCGATTATGAAAAAAACAGAAATATGTCAAATTTTGAAAATTTTGCAATTTTCAAACTTTGAATTTTTATGCTCTTACAACAGAGAAATATGTCACACAAAATAGTTACTAAATAACATTTCCCACATGTCTACTTTACACAATTTTGGAACCAAATTTTTTTTTGTTAGGAAATTATAAGGGTTAAAAGTTTACCAGTGATTTCCCATTTTTACAACAAAATTTACAAAACCATTTTTTTTAGAGACCACCTCACATTTGAAGTCACTTTTAGGGGTCCATATGGCAGAAAATGCCCAAAAGTGACACCATTCTAAAAACTGCACCCCTCAAAAAGTTTATTAACCCTTCAGGTACTTCACAGGAATTTTTGGAATGTGGAAGGAAAAAATTAACATTTAACTTTTTAATCACAAAAATGAACTTTTACAAACAATTTTTTTTATTTTCACAAGGTTACAAAGGGAAAATTAACAGATAGAGTTGTGCAATTTCTCCTGAGTACACCGATACCCCATATGTGGGTGAAAACCACTGTTTGGGCACACGGCAGGGCTCGGAAGGGAAGGAGCGCCGCTTGACTTTTTCAAACCAAAATTGGCTGGAATTGAGATTGGACGCCATGTCGGGTTTGGAGAGCCCCTGATGCGCCTAAACAGTGGAAATCCCCCAATTCTAACTCCAACCCTAACTCCAACACACGCCTAACCCTAATCCCAAACCTAACCCTAATGGGAAAATGGAAATAAATAATTTTTTTTATTTTATTATTTTTCTCTAACTAAGGGGGTGATAAAGGGGGTTTGATTTACTATTTATTGCGGGTTTTTATGTTTGTCAGCTGTCACGCTAAAAGACGCTTTTCATTGCAAAAAATAGTTTTTGCATCACATTTTGAGAGCTATAATTTTTCCATATTTTGGCCCACAGAGTCATGTGAGGTCTTGTTTTTTGCAGGATGAGTTGACGGTTTTATTGGTACCATTTTCGGGCACATGACATTTTTTTATTGCTTTTTATTACGATTTTTTGGAGGCAGAAAGAACAAAAACCAGCAATTCATGAATTTCTTTTGGGGGGGGGTCATTTATACCGTTCTGCGTGTGGTAAAATTGATAAGGCTGTTTTATTCGTTGGGTCAGTACAATTACAGCGATATCTCATTTGTATTTTTTTATGTTTTGGCGCTTTTATACAATAAAAACTATTTTATATAAAAAAATAATTATTTTTGCATCGCTTTATTCAGAGAGCTATAACATTTTTATTTTTTCGCTGATGATGCTGTATGGCAGCTCATTTTTTGTGGAACAAGATGACGTTTTCAGCGGTACCATGTTTATTTATATCTGTCTTTTTGATCGTGTGTTATTCTACTTTTTGTTTGGCGGTATGATGATAATGCATTGTTTTTTTGCTTTTTTTTTTTTAAGGGGTTCACTAAAGGGGTTAACTAGAGGGACCGTTTTATAGGGCGGGTCGTTATGGAGGCAGCGATACTAAATATGTGTACTTTTGTTTTTTTAATGTACATAATAATAATGTGTTTATTGGGGAAATATATATATTTTTTTAATTTATTTAGTGATTTTTTTAAAAATATTTTTACACAATAATATATATATATATATATTTACATTTTTACATTGTCCCAGGGTGGGACATCACTATATAGTGTCAGATCGCAGATCCCCTCCCTGTGCGATGCTCTCCTATGCCACCGGAATGCTGTGATCATGTTTGATTGCAGTGTGCTGGGGTTAAAGTGCCGGGTGTCAGCTTTAACAATCAGCTGACACCCGGCCGCGATCCGCCGCGCTCCCCCTGCGAGTGTATACGATCACATGGGATGAACTATCCGTCCATGGTCATATGGCCCAGGTACCATGGATGGGACAGTACGTCTAATGTCAGAAAGGGGTCGAAATCATCTCTTTAGACAGTTCAGTCCTATCATATCACTAATCTAATTCTTCCCAGTTCCCTCATTCTAAGTTTTCCTCAGAATTTGGTTCCTCCTATTCATCTGTCTCGATATCCTTCATGCACCCGATAGCACTTGGTAACTGCACTTAGATACTGGCTGATGATCAGATTATGCAGCCTATTTGAAATGCCCTATTTGTTATGATGGCTGGATCATACATAACAAGCCCTTTCTAGCTATTGTGCCCCCCTATTTCCTTATAGATTGTAACTTTGGTAGCAGGGTCATCACTGTTCCTGTAACGGTTGAACTATGTGTTACATTGCAATTTCTTTATTATTTATACAAGTCCACACTTAAAGAAGCCCTCCCATCAAAGTTTTTATCCTCGTAATACACTGCTCAAAAAAATAAAGGGAACACTCAAATAACACATCCTAGATCTGAATGAATGAAATATTCTCATTGAATACTTTGTTCTGTACAAAGTTGAATGTGCTGACAACAAAATCACACAAAAATCATCAATGGAAATCAAATTTATTTACCAATGGAGGCCTGGATTTGTAGCCACCCACAAAATTAAAGTGGAATGTAATGTTCTTAAAACAAGTCAAAATGATGCTCAGTAGTGTGTGTGTCCTCCACGTGCCTGTATGACCTCCCTACAACTCCTGGGCATGCTTCTGATGAGGCAGTGGATGGTCTCCTGAGGGATCTGCTCCAGACCTGGACTAAAGCATCCGCCAACTCCTGGACAGTCTGTGGTGCAACATGACGGTGGATGAGCGAGACATGATGTCCCAGATGTGCTCAATTGGATTCAGGTCTGGCGAACGGGCGGGCCAGTCCATAACTTCAATGCCTTCATCTTGCAGGAGTTGCTGACACACTCCAGCCATATGAGGTCTGGCATTGTCCTGCATTAGGAGGAACCCAGGGCCAACCGCACCAGCATATGGTCTCACAAGGGTCTCAGGATCTCATCTCGTTATTTAATAGCAGTAAGGCTACCTTTGGCGAGCACATGGAGGGGTGTGGGGCCCCTTTCCAAAGAAATGCCACCCCACACCATTACTGACCCACTGCGAAACCGGTCATGCTGAAGGATGTTGCAGGCAGCAGATTGCTCTCCACGGCGTCTCCAGACTCTGGCACATGTGCTCAGTGTGAACCTGCTTTCATCTGTGAAGAGCACAGGGCGCCAGTGGCGAATTTGTCAATCCTGGTGTTCTGTGGCAAATGCTAAGCGTCCTACACGGTGTTGTGAGCACAACCCCCATCTGTGGATGTCGGGCACTCAGACCATCCTCATGGAGTCGGTTTCTAACCGTTTGTGCAGATGCATGCACATTTGTGGTCTGCTGGAGGTCATTTTTCAGGGCTCTGGCAGTGCTCCTCCTGTTCCTCCTTGCACAAAGGCGAAGATAGCGGTCCTGCTGCTGGGTTGTTGCCCTCCTATGGCCCCCTCCACGTCTCCTGGTGTACTGGCCTGTCTCCTGGTAGCGCCTCCAACCTGTGGACACTACGCTGACAGACACAGCAAACCCTCTTGCCACAGCTCACCTTGATGTGCCATCCTGGATGAGCTGCACTACCAGAGCCACTTGTGTGGGTTGTAGAGTCCGTCTCATGCTACCAAAAGTGACTAAAACATCAGCCAGAAAGCATTGGTACTGAGATGTGGTCTGTGGTCCCCACCTGCAGAACCACTCCTTTATTGAGTGTGTCTTGATAATTGCCAATAATTTCCATCTGTTGTCTATTCCATTTGCACAACAGCATGTGAAATTGATTGTCAATCAGTGTTGTTTCCCAAGTGGACAGTTTGATTTCACAGAAGTTTGATTTATTTGGAGTTATATTCTGTTGTTCAAGTGTTCCCTTTATTTTTTTGAGCAATGTATATTCCAGTCACCATATTATATAGCACTGTGTACTTACAATTGCTCAATTTGATTTTCTACTCCGCTAATTATTTTTTCTCTAATTTATGCAGACCTATGAGTCATACAGGGAAAATTTACCTCCTGTTTCTACATAGAGATTAGAAGAATTCAGCTCGTCGTCTTTAATCACGTATGGTCATAGACCTAATGGAAAATAGAAGAATTAACTGGGTAGAAAGGCAAAATGAGCAATTGTAAGTACACAGTGCTGTATAATATGATTGTAATATATTAAGAGGATAAAACTTTTGATGGGAGTGCTTCTTTAATTGTAAAGTGCTGCGAAATATCTTAGCGCTTTATAAATAAAATTCTTATTTATTATAATTATGTTGGTTCATGGATTCTTGCAGTGTACTGATAGTGCTTTCAGTACTCTGGAGTTTGTCATGTTCATATTTAATGAAGTTTCATGGAGCAATCTGACAATAAATCATTCCATGTATTCATGAAATTTTCATCTTACACAATGGTTGGAATCTTTTTAGTCGAAGTCCACGTGGAATCATAGCTCTGTCTAAATACTGTTGCAGGGTAGTAAAATCCCACCACACCTGTAAATGTACTAACTTGTTTTTCAAGGTTCCAAAAAGTTTTTTTGGCTCAAAGTTAAGGGTATGCCACACTGAACAATATCGCTAACGGGATCGCTAAAAAACGTCACTATTTAGCGATCCCGTTAGCGATATTGTTCAGTGCGGCACTCCAGCGACGAGCTTCCTGCTGTGATCTCGCTCATCGCTGGAATCGTTCCGGACCCTATTTCATCGCGGCGCTCCCGCTGGGTAAGTATCTTATCGCTGTGTGGCACCTTTTCTTAGCGATTTAGCGGTACTTTTGTACCGCTAAAGTCGTTAAGAAGATCGCTAACGGCGATAGCGTCGTTAACTATATCGCTAAATGTGGCCGCACTTAGCGATATAGAAACAATCCCGCTAGCGATCGCATTAGTATGCGTCGTTATCGTGATCGCTAGCGGGATTGTTTAGTGTGGCAGTACCTTTAGATAAATTGTCAGGGCTTATGTTGGTAATGCAGCCATCTTATCTAACATTCATTTATTTCTATAAATAACATGTACGCAGCTGCATCTTTTGAATTGCATGGTGTGGACATGGTCAATTGTCTGTCACATTATTTACAAAATATATATTTATACATATGTGTGTATATATATATATATATATTCTAGAGAGAGGGAGATGTGCATAGTTTTTCAATTCTTGAATAAATCATTAATGACATCCCTAAGTCGCTTGAGCATGATAAATCTGTTATGGAAGCTAAAATAATACACAAACACACAAAAAAAGTTGTTTTATCAGCTCACCGCTTTTGATGTGTCCCGTATCTGCTTTAGAGGATTGCTAGTTGATCAGGTACACAGGAAAGCCCTGGCCGGCACCACATGAAATATCTATAGTACATAGTTTATATGAAGAATATGTTAAAAATTTAAAAATGTATTCCAAACCATTAAAAACATTAGTGTGCAGAAATATATGACAGCCTCTCTTACGTGTTTCAAGTCTATTTGAGGTCGTTAATCATAGCATAACAAGCTTTTACAAGATGTATAAATATCTGACTGAATGGGAAAATCCTGTAGAGGGCAGAGGTGGACATACCATTAATGCAATTTGTATAGCCAATAGGTAAGGGGGTCCACTTTCCCCTCCTAAGTAGCAAATAGAGGTGTCCATTATGATAAGCTATTGGACTGGAAAAGGCCTACGTACTGTTCTAGCACAGGATACTTCTGTCTCTCTGTTCTTGGAAGAAGGTTAACGGCTCATACCAGAGCCGGACTGGCAAATCTGGCACATGCCAGAAGGGCCTGTCCAACTGTTGGCTGCATTGTATGCTACATTGCTAACAGAATTGGAGTCCTCAACTGTTAACAGTTGTGATGGAGCACAGACCCAGCGACTCCATCACTTACCCCAGTATGCCACTGTCTAGACTGTGACCTGCCGGAGGCCGGCTCCACACAGGGGACGTCGGTGATACGATGATGTCACTGCATCGTGCCCCAGTGTCCACTGCAAGACCAGATAGAAAAGTAGACGAGGCTGAAAAGTATGAGGTGCCGGACACCCCCTTTGAAGGTTTACAGTATTCTTGAAATGCCAGGGGTGGGGAACCTCAGGCCCTAGGGCCATTTACGGCCCTCGATGACCTTTTATCCGGCCCCTGGGCAGATTCTCAGGGACCGCAGTGCTTTGGCAGGGAGCTGTATTTTGATTGCCACAATCTCATTAATTTCTTCTTGATCTGTGAGCACACACACGCAGTGTTCACTACTGAACACTGAAGGGCATGCAATGAAAGATTACGTCCTCACACCAGTGCCAGAGTCTGGATGAACTTTGTGGGCGGAGTTTGTACGGCCCTCGAAGGATGGTATAAATATCCAAATGGCCCTTGGCAGAAAAAAGATTCCCCACCCCTGTGCTAAGCGATGCTATCCCATAGGTGTACAATATAAGGTTTTTAATGGATTGGAATACATTAATGAATTTTTAATTTATTTTTTTGTGGTGCTTGAATGCTACAAACGATCTAATTAATTGCAAGAAAACCCACTCTCTAATAGACATTGGTCAACCAGAGAAAGGACTATGCAGTTTATGATTATTTTGTGAAAATTCCTCCTTAGATATCTTACAAACAACTAGGGGGCACTAGGATACTGTTGGCTAAAATTGTACCGATCTAAAAGATCTAAAACCGTGAAAAAAGGAGAACTAATCCCGCTCATAATTGTAAATGATGACTTCTATTAGCAATGACACAAGTAGTAACATCCGCTGACAGATATGTTAAGCAGTGGGAAATATATTGATTTTTCAACAGGTTTCTGAATACTTTAATCAAGACACCATCATCAAGATGACAAGCATTTAAAAAAAATTGACAAGCAGGAGACTAAACATAACAAAGCAGTATTGGTGACAATGAATATTTTCCATTGTTTCTAAATGCTGGATTCATAGAAATATAATGACATTCTGCTACAGCAATGTGATCCTCTGGTCAATTATCAAACTTGGTAAGATGATCATCTTTGAAGCTTGTATGATTAACCAGATCCATTTGGGAGCTCACTAATTCTTTTAGTGAAGTCAGAAAGTACAAACATACAGTTTTATGTAACTATTAGAGGAATCTAATTGCACCTTTTCAACGGGATGAATATTTTTGGACTAGTTTGTAACCTGTAATCGATAACCAGACCTTAGAATGCATTCTAGATTTTGTCACAAAGATCTAAGGTCAGATTTTGCATTTTTGGGCAAATTAACTTTAACACCACCAAGGTAATGGCGTGTTATAAGTGATGGCCACTTAATTTAATCAATTTTATTTTGACATTTGTGCAGATACTTGTTTTATTACGCTTTAACACTGCATCTTTCCAATTCATATGACATTATAGCATGTTTAGTCGAGAGCAATAGAACACACAAATGACCAACATTTCATTCTTTCTGTACAGTAACCCTGATTCTTACTGAAAATAAGCATGTCTATTTTGTGGACCGAAATGTTGTAGAATTGTTCTTAAGGCTATGGTCACCTTTTGGGGAATTATTTCTACTTAAATGCTTGCATTTTTGGCCAAAGAGCATTTTTGAAAAATAGTTTTTTCATCAATTTTGCACAGTTTGGCTTCTATAGCCTTTATATGTCACAGTACATAGTGGACTGTATATTGAGTTGACTCCATCAGTGTGCTCATTACCACAAATGCTCCGTAACACTTATCTTTCTTCTCCTGGAAGATCTTCTAAGTTGATTTATGACCAAATGAAAGTAGGTCATAAAAGAGACTGTTTACTGTGATACCAAACTGTACAACATTTTTTTTATTAAAACCTATTGATAGAATGCTTTATAACCAAAAATACAGCCATTCACTTACAAAATAAAAAGCCCAAAGGTGACAAGGCCATAAAGATTCATTAGGATATAGTGTTATTACGGAGGCACTTCATAAACCAAATATTCTTAAAACTCTGGATCCTATTGAGCTCCCGTCATGCTTTTCAATATTGGTTTAGTCCAAAAAATCCCTGCAACCAGTATATGTGGCTAAGGAGTAAACTCGTAGAAATAAACTTACTACTATCTACGCTATTTCAATTAAATATTTGTCCAGGAAACATCAAATCAGTTTGGTTGACATACAGAAATTTTTTACATTTTAATTCACTGACTTTTAACATAATGTACATTTACACAAGTGCAACTTCTACAGCATCAGTATGATTTTATCAGTAGGTTTCCATTAAGGGTAAAAAATAGAGGAAAGATTAAAAAAATAACCACAATATATAAAGTAAAACCTCAAACTCTGACCTTGCTGTTTTGCATAGATAATACATTTTCTGTAGGCGAAAAAATTGCATCCACATTTTTAAGCAAAAAGAAAACTAAATGTCACAAAACAGAAATGTTTAAGGGGCAATTATTGGTTTGAGTGTAATTAACGTTCTAGGAAAAAATTCCTTATCTACTGGGAATTTATTTAAAAAAAAGAAATAAAATATAAAAAAAAAATTGAAGGTTTTCCGGAGACCTCATTCAGACGTCCATGTTTCACGTACACGTTGGATTTGTTTTTTTCAACGGATAGAACACGTACCCATTACAATCTATGGTGCTATTCACATGTCCGTGTTTTTTCATAAGCTGTGTGTCAGTGCAAAACTCATGAAGATGCATCAGTTTTTTTCTGAAAAGGGCCAATACAAGTCTATGGTCCTTGAAAACACGTATAGCACATGGATGCCATATTTAACATTGCAAAATATAGGAGAAGCTGTGTAATTATTTCTCCATCCGTGAAATACACTGATTAAACACTGATGGTTCAAGTGGACTCAAGGACCGAACAATGATCCAACACACTGATGACGCCGATACCATTTTTTCATGTACATGTTTAAACACGGACATGTGAATGAGGCCCAAACAAGCATTTAGTTGACAGCTTTCATGCCCTAACCCATCTTAGCAACAAAACAGCTATATTCTGATTTCTAGCTATTTTTTTGGGTAGATTGCCTTCACTGGAATTTACATATTTCCTTTAGTTGTGTCTTACCAATTTTACCGCAAAAGTATACTGTGATACTAATTTGCACATAATAGAACTCAATCGCATAGGAAGACAGTGCAATCTCATGCATCAGCACTAGTAATGGCTGCAAGAGCAACCAGTTAGTGATGAGCGAGTATACTCGTTGCTCGGGTGTTCTCTGAGCATTTGGAAGTTCTCGGAGATTTAGTTTGTCACCACAGCTGCATGATTTATAGCTGCTGGACAGCCTGAATACATGTGGGGATTCCCTAACAAACAGGCATTCCTCACATGTATTCAGGCTGTCTAGCAGCCGCTATGGCGACACAAACTAAATCTCCGAGCACACCCAAATACTCGGAGGATGAGTAACGAGTATACTCACTCATCACTACAACCAGTGAATTTTCAGAGACTGGTTTTCCCCAATGGACTTTTTTAACACATTTTTTCCCCTTGCTGCATATTCCAACCTGGCTCTCCTTAACCACTTATGGTCCAAAGTTTCTAGAAATATATTGAGGCCCCAAGGTTTACATGGGAACCTATAGCAGGATAAAAAGAAACATGGGAAATGAGTCATCAACTCTTATTTTGTTGTGTTAAGTAATATTTTACATTTATAGAACATTTTTCTGCTAGGCTAGGGTGGGAAATTTTGGCAGTAACTTTCCGTTAAACAGTTTGCTGACTGTATAAAGCCAGCATTGCGACCTACTTATTATATAATAGGCCATGCCTGCCAGAATTCTCAAGTGTCAATCCACAGAGAATTGGGCAATCCCTGATCCACAGAAAACTGAACATTTACAACTAGAAACTGAAAAAAATACCCCTTTTCCCATTTACAAAATGTATACTGTATATTATTATATTATATCTCCATTGGTAAATGTGTTTCTTCTTTGGTCATCAATAAACCTTCATTTAGTTTTCAGAAAAGGAATATTAATGGAGCAATTGCAATTTTGCCATTTAATAATAATATCCTATATACTTCTGCTGAGAAAAATCAGCTATAAATGTTATATCCTCTTATTTCTATGGCTTTTATTACTGGGCATTTCAGTAGTGAGAGTGAGAATCATTGACTTTACGTAGGGCTCAAATGTACTAACATTTTCAAAGATACAAGGCTCATTGGGAACCAACTTATGCCTTTACAAGAGAATGTAGAAGGGGGCTGAGAGGCGAGGACAGAGAATTACTGATTCTCCTTCAAGAGTTGGTTGACTTTTACAGGAAATGCTCCACGGAGAAAATGGATGAGATTAGCTATGAGACTATCTCGCAAGTGCCACCAAATTAGAGGCAGCTACATTGTAAGGCAATGTCTGACCCTTTAATGAGCCTTGGAGCATGACCATGGATAAATGCCAAGCCAGAAACTGTTTTGGGTGTTTGCCCCTATTCAGTGTAGGTGCTAGTTTGCAAGATAGTTACTTTTGATCTACAAGAGACCTAGATACCTTTGTTTTCCATGGAGCATTGCCAGTGTACAGACACACGGACTCTGCTGTACACTGATAATTTGAGATGAGCAAATTTGTTCAGATTTTGGCTCCGAATCTGATTGACATATTTGAACAATATTCGTGCCGAATGTATGTCTTATGATCAGTTCAACATATTCGGTAATTTTTACTCCCATCGACTCTAATGACGTTCGGCTGAGTCCGACAAATATTGCAAAAAACAATATTTGATTCCGATCGTATTTGGAACCGAATCCGAACAAATTCGCTCATCTCTACTGATAAGGTGAAAACAGGCTAACTGTAGAAGAGCTTCCACCTGGGCACTTATCCTTGGAAGGCTTATTAACCGGTCAGACACTTACTAATAGGGTTGTCACCGCTCTTCGATGGTATTTTGCCAGATAGATTATTTTACTCTACAACAGTTATTTTAATAACACTTAAGATAAAGGGGTTTCAAAAGCAGAAAAAAATGGGACAACGGGAAATGTCAGATTTAGAGAAAACAACAAATATACTTACACTCACCTCTCGTTCAAACGCCATGACTCTACGTACTGTTGGAGCTGGTGTTTGGCCATTGCCGCCAGCCACTAGGCTTTGAAGTGCTGATAGCAGTGGTAGAATTCACACGAGTACTCGGGGACAAAAAGTGCTGGGGAGCAGCAGTGCTGCGGCATTAGAATGGTAGTGGAATTATCAAGCTTATAGGTTCTTGTATTATTTGATTGCATCCCCCTGCACCTTGTCTAAATTATTTCTGATCTCGGGAAAACCCCTTTAATATTAATATGAATTTCATTGTGCCCACAAGGTAATTTAGACATACACAATGTAAATTTAAAATCTGAAAAGGAAGCAATGTGTTTCATTGTTTGTCTCTGCGCTGCCTGTTGGCATAACGTGCTATATAGGACCAGTGGATCTTAAGGCTGCCTCAGTAATTGACCAACACACAGCGCATTAGTGTATCTCCACACCCAATGTCCCAACTTGTGAAAGATTGGAATCGGAAGGGCCGAGGTTAGAGCATCATATAAGGCTGGCATAACAACAGCGCATATTAACAGTAGAATTGTTATTTTTAGGATAAAGTAAATGGAAAAAATAGCTTCTTTTATGACTTGTGGCTCAGTTATATAATTGCTTTTTAAGTCCATTTATTTTATTTTACCCAAAATGGGGCCAAATCTCAGCAGAGATAAAAAGATTTAATATTTCTGTTAAAAATATGGACAAGAACATGGACCACAAATGTGGCCATCATGCAGAATGTGCCAAGTCATTTAGATCAGGAAGCTACATCATTGCCATACTTGCTCTAAGTGAGGATCCTCTTACGCGGGAGTTGATAGGGAAAGTTTGTATGAATGATGGCTCGAACGATCATTCGTTCCCTTTCCTGTCATTATTGTCTGCAGTACATACCTGTTGACTTGAGGGGATGGGCTTAATGATATTTATTTATTAGTGATGAGCGAGCGTGCTCAGATAAGATAAGGTGTTATTCGAGCATGCTCGAGTATTTTGGGCGTGCTCAAAAAATGCTCAAGTCTTTGCGGCTATTCAAGGTCCGCAACGCATGCAGGGATTGCCTAACAAACAGGCAATCCCTGCATGTGTTAAGGCTGTCACACAGCTGCGAGTCATGGAGCCGCGACAACTCAAGCATTTTTTCGAGCACGATGAAAATACTCGATTAGGATACGAGCGTGCTCGCTCATCACTATTATTTATGCTTGTGTAAAAGGTAAAATCAGTCTACAAACACTAATTTGTTGGCTGATTGATGGGCATGTTTATATGGCGCAATGATCAAGAATAAGCTGCTCTATGAACCCATATAAAAGGCCCTTTAAGGGAATCTGTCAGCAGGTTTTTGCTATCTAATCTAACATCAGCATGATGTATGGACAGAGACCCTGATTCTAGTGATGTGTTACTTACTAGGCTGCTTGTTATATATACGGCAGGAGATTATCACTAAATGACTAGTTGTCTCATGCCATGTGGTCTTCCTAATGTGTAATCAGGTCCCCACCACTGATTAGCAGATTTCTGTCTATGCACAGTGTACACAGAAAGCTGCCAATCAGCGGTGTGGGTGAGGTTATACAGAGCTCAGCATTCAGAGAACTGCCAGATTTGCTGCAGAGAGTGACACATCGCTGGAATCAGGGTCTCTGTCCCTACATCATGCTGCTCTCACATTACATAGCAAACAATTGGTGACAGATTTCCTTTAAGCATGGAATGGACGTTGGGATTCCAGATCATCTGATATAACCTGCTGCTGTCACATTAGAGTATTTTTGGATATACTCTATTTAATGTATAGCAGTATGCCGCCTTTGACATTCGCCAGCAAATTGGTAAAAGATTATGTAAACCCTATTATTAACTGCCTGCAGATAAAAATGACATCTATACATAAATATGTGTCAGGTAAAGTGGATAACGTTGTCAATGATCAAGACATATGAGAAAAAAATAAATATAATAACCATATGTTAGCAAGCGGCACAATGATGCTAGGACCAATGACAAACCTGAGCATTTATGTCTCCGACATTCTCCAAACACAGTTATGCAAATCTGTAGCCCACCGCGCACCATCCAATGTACCGAAGCAGTGGGTGACATTTTACACAGCGGCAATATGCAATCCCAGCACCGATATTGCAGAATAGCCTTCCTAGCGTAACACATTACTTTGGTATCATGTAAATCATCACGTATGGCTTCAGCAGCTTATACATAACAATGAAGGTGTCTAAGCGAAAAAACGAGATTATTGGAGAAGGGAAACTACTAAACAGTACAAGAGGAAAGAAAAGGTCCTATGTGAAAGGTTTAGGAGTAGAAGTTGTGTGAGACACGATGAGATGAAGTGTTACTGTTTATTATCTGTTCTCCGAGATGTATCTTATGACAGATATGAAAATGAGATTTATATCATCCTGTGACTTTGTGATCAAAATATTTAAGAAAAAAAAGAGGAGCGAGAAGGACAAACCGGGGAAGGAGAATGAGGAGGACAGGAGGTGTGGTAATGGAAGAGACAGGTGGTGAGAGCAGAGGTGAGCCGGGCTGTGCAGTGAATGCAGCATTAGCTGATTATTGCAGGCTGTCATTCTGAGAGCTCATTATCCCGTCTCTCATTGTGATGATACAATAACTTCCGCACATTAGTCTTATGTGCAGGGAATCAGAATGGCACATAGCTGCTGGAGAGGCTGGCCGATTTGCAATGTCACATTTCATTCAAGGAAACGTAGGATACGTAACTCCTGATGGGAGACATAACCACTGGAGTGCCTTGGACAAAAGAAAAAGGACAAATTGCAGTCCTTTCGTATAACAGACTGCTTGTCAAGCTGTCATCTCCTGCGGTGCGATCTCAGGCTGCAATGTGGGCATGAGATGTGAAATATCCAACCCCATTCCACTCCACACTATTCTACTACGTGGATAGAAGAATGCAGGCAAGTGGTAGGGTTTATCAGAAAATGAGAAATTCACAAATGACGCATGGCATGCAAACAGAGAATGGTGGAAGAAAGGAAGAATGCGGCTCTCTGCAGAGATCGGAAAGGTATAATTCTACGCAAAATGATGGGCGAGAAGGAAACAGAAATCTGATAATGTAGGGGAAGAGTAAAAAAAAGCTAACCACATATGGGGAACACATTTATAACAAACAAAAACCCAAAGATGTAAGATGAACATAAAATTACCGTGGAAGGAAAAAAAAAACAGAGAAAGAGGAACAATGCCGAGCAGTTGTAGGTTGGAGGGATCGAATGTAGGAATAGTAGTATCAGGAAGGCTAGAAAAATGGACGGTGAATAAGAGATGGCTTTTCAACTGGGATTTTAAATTGATACATCTAGCTCCAACCTAAAGCATAGGTGCTCTCAAAGGATAGGGAATAACGTCCTGATTGCTGGGGGGTCTGACTGCTATGACCCCCACCAATCTTGAGAACCTTGTGAATGGAGTGGTGCTTGATCATGCGCATCGTCACATTTATTTTTAATAGGACTGCCAGAGATAGCTGAGCGCTGTACATGGCTGGTCTTCGGCACACCCATAAGGGTATGTTTCCACGTGCCGGATTCGTTCAGTATTTGCAGCGTGCAGCCACAGCGTCCATTCCGCAGCGTCCAGATGTTACAGCATAGTGGAGGGGATTTTATGAAATCCCATCTCCACTATGCGTTCAAAAACGCAGGTGGCACACCCGTGTACACGCACATGCGGCGCGTCTTTCTAGACTGCAGCATGTCTATTTATCTTGCGGAGACGCTCCGTCTCTGCAACATAAATAACCCAGTCTATGTATAGGATGCGATGATTCCGCATGTGTTCAATGAACACATGTGGAATCACCACGCATATACAAGCCGGCAGCGCTTTGGGCGGAGTGGGTATCCGCTGTGTCCAAAGCACTGGGAATCCGGCATGCGGAATCATACCCTAACAGTGAATGGAGCAGCAGTGCACATGATCGATTACTGCTTCGTTCACAAAGTTGTCGATTAGACAAGCGATTAGATCTCCAGCAATCGGGAAGTTTCAAACTTGAAAATACCCTTTAAAATGATTATTGTTGCTCCGTTCACTTTCGCATTGGGAATCGAGTGTCACAGTTACCAATACCTACCGAGACACAGGCGCGATGGAAAAGTATTAGTAGGAGTGACTTCACCTCCTGTTCTAGAAATACTCATCATCCTGTCTTTGGTGTGGGAATAACAGTTCATGGGATGAACATTTTTAACATTATTACTTCATATCCAATTCAACATATTTTTAGCAGTGCTATACAAAGGCCTTGTCTACTGGAAAAGTCAGTAGGAGGCAGCTCATCACTCACAGATCCATCAAACGTGAAGATGACTCAGATATTCGAAGGGACGTTATAAGACAAGGCTCCCTATGTTATTCTTTAGCATACGTTGCCTGTAGCTAATTATCATTGATGTCCTACAGATTAATATTGTGCCGTTAGATGGCGGAAACATCTCTCAAATGATTTGTTGTTTATCAGCCAGGTTAACAATGATGACTAAATAAAGGAGCAGTCTGATATTATTTTTTACTTTTTAAGCAACTCTGCCAGATGAAGTTTATTGTAAACGTGGAGGATTTATTGTCCTGAGGTTGTGCAACATATTTGGAAGTGAAGATGCAAATTTATTGATGAAGAGGACTCAAATGAACCATGTTCCCTCATGTTTATCAAACTTAAAAGGAACATGACAGCTGATAAATGCTGCCCGAACCACTGTCACCATGTATCAGATACTGGCTGTATGATTTCAGCCAACTCTGAAATGCTGTGGTGTTTCAGTGAAGAACATACAGTAATTTAAGAGCCACTAAGGAGCAAACTGCACTGGTGACTCTTCGAAAAATCTGATCCTAATGACTGCCAAGTCTATCCTTATACATGCACGAAGTGAGAGACTTGTCACTCAAAGGGTGAGGGTGAGGAGAAGTCGCAAGAGAACGGCCTTTTTACCTAATCACCAGTGTGGCTTAGTAGCCTGGCTGGCTTTTAAAGTATGTGCAGAGTCAAACACATATCTGAATTCATCCAGCCAGTTCCTGCTGCATCCTGCCCCGTTCCCTTTAAGCAAAAAGGTAAATCAATGGAAACTGAGTTTTAATTCATAACTTATAAATCTTTTGGAATTTCACATCCAGTAATCAATGGGTTGATCGTAGTGATAGATTCGCGTTAACTTATTTTCCAGGACTTAAAAATCTATAAACTTGGACTTAAAATTTAAAGGGAATCTGTCATGTCAGAAAAAACGCTATTTAGGCCTCTTTCACACATCATTTTTTGCCGTCAGTCACAATCCGTTGGCTCGACGGATCCGTCGCAGATTGTGAAAAACTGATGCGACGGATCCGACTAGCGGGTCCGTCGAAAAAACGGATCCGTCGATCAGTTTTTTACATCCGTTTCTACCGTTTTTCGACGGATCCGTTTTTTAAAATCCCGCAATTCAGTGCGCTGTACAGTAAAATCACACTGACATGTTTAATAAAGAATCGAAAGAATAGATATATACACATAGAATACATATATATATATATATAACACACATGTCATTGAGACACATATATATATATATTTTATTTATTTATAGTTCATAGAGTTCTACATAGCATAATGGCCGCTAAATCAATTGCCGGCTTCAGTAAAATCATTACCGAACCCGACATGATATGACACATGGTTTACATATAGTAAACCATGTCATATCAAAACGATTTATATATGTCAGTGTTTAATCAATTTAGTAGTTTGTGTTCGGAAAAATTTGGAACTCTAGGGGTTAAATTTAAGGCTATAATCGCGGAAAAAAATTGCGTGGGCTCCCGTACAATTTTCTCCACCAATGAGGGAAAGCCAGTGAGTGAGGGCAGATATTAAGAGCCATATTAAGAGCCTAGAGAGGGACCATTGTTTTTGGCCCCCCCTTGGCTACAAACATCTGGCCCCAGCCACCCCAGAAAAGGCACATCTATAAGATGCACCTTTTCTGGAACTTAGCCTCTCTATTCACATTGCCTTTAGCGGTGGCTCATGGGTTAGTAAGGGGTTAATGTCACCTTGCTAATGAAAGGTGACATTAATCCGTGTTAATAATGGAGAGATGTCAATAAGACAACTATCCATTATTAATCCTATAGTAGTAAAGGGTTAAAAAAGACACACACATTAATTAAAAATTCTTTTAATGAAATAATTACACAAAGCTTTTGACCAAATGTATTATTCTGCTAATCCAACTGAATCCCTTGTTCTCCTGTGAAAAATAATAAAATAAAAAACCAACAATATACATACCTCTCCGCAGTTTAGTCAGGTCCCCCGCTGCAATCCATCACAAGGGGATAACTAGTTTACAACCAGGACCAATGCTAATGCTACCGGCCCGGCTGTAAACCACTGCAGAATTAATTAAATCATGTCTGCGCAAGCGCCCCGGCTGACCGGAGATGAACTGATTAGCGTGGGAAAGTTTCTGAACTTTTTCCCACGCTGTCAGATCACCTCAGGTCAGCCGGGGACTCCGCGCAGCCTCACTGACGTCAGCGGTAGACAGATATGGTGAGAATTAGCACTTTAAAAACGTTCTCAACTGAAAGCCTGGCTCCCAGGAGGAAATTAACTTTATTCCTCCAAGCAGCCTCTGCTTTTAGTCAGAGATGCTGCCATGACTTTAATAACTTCTTAGTAAATAGTGAGCGGTGGCTGTAACCATGCCGACAGCATTGAATGACAGCAGGTTTTGTACTGTTGCGCTGATGAACCGGCTGTCAGTCAGTGCCATGGTGTGGTTATTGCCGCCACTCACTATGTACTGAAGGGTGACTGAAGCTGTACCTCTTTGACTGAAAGCCAGAGGCTGCTGGGAGGAACAAAGTTAATTTCCTCCCAGGACCTGGGCTGGCATTGTCGTTGTTGCACTTCTTTAGAACCTGCACATTAATTTAATATCTTTAGGCTAATAGCGCTTTTTGACATGACCAAAATTATTCCCTATAAATATTACCACTATGTCTACAATACATACACTTCCTGATAGAAGTTATGTCGCTTATCCAAGTTATGTAAATAAAAGCTTATAATCTGACGTTAAATTCATCCATTGGTTGTATAAATTATTCTTTTGAAAGCTGAAACCCTCCGAAATGTGGTTTAGGTTAAGAAAATAAATTGGCATCAATGCAGAAATATTGATCATTTAATGGACACAGAATGGTCAGATTATGGCAAGACAAAAGTTTTGTCGCCTGGTCAATAATGCACCCAATCCTAGTTGACATCCTCACCTGTGCTCAGTAAATGATCGGTTAATTAGTGGGTGTGTATAAAAAGAAACCCAGCACCCCAGACCTTCACTTGAACTGCAACTTGAGCTCTGACAACATACCAAAAATCCTCCCTGCCACCAAAGCCTGGATTATCAAGAGGCTGAAGATCAAATCCACTGCAGAGGTGGCTGGCACCTTTAATGTATCTCAGCGTCATGTACAAAGAATTAAAAAAAGATTTGAACAGACTGGAGATGTGTTTGACAAGCCCAGGTCCAGCAGACCCTGCAAGACAACTGCTCAGGAGGAATGTTTGTTGGTTAGAAAATCCAAAGCAAGCCCCTCTTCCACTGCAGCAGAGCTCCAACAGGCCTGGTCACCTCAAGTCCCTGTGTCAACTGGAACAGTTTGTAGGATTCTGTCTCGAAATGGCCTCCATGGTCGAATCAGTGCCCAGAAGCCAGCACTAAACAAAAGGCAAATAAAAAACCATGTGGCATTTGCAAAGTCCCACAGCCTACTAAACAGATGGATGCTGGAAAAGTGGCAGAAGGTGGATTTCTCTGATGAATCTTCAGTAGAATTACACCACAGCCGCCGCAAATACTGCAGGAGACCTACTGGAGCCCGTATGGATCCAAAATACACCCAGAAAACAGTTAAATTTGGTGGTGGAAAGATCATGGTCTGGGTTACATTCAGTATGGGGTGTGCGAAACATTTGCAAGGTGGAAGGCAATATCAATAGCTTAAAATATCAAGAATTATTAGCTACCTCTTATATTCCAAATCATAAAAAGGGTCAAATTCTGCAGCAGGATGGTGCTCCATCTCATACATCCATCTCTACAACAAAGTTCCTCCAGGCAAAAAAGATCAAGGTGCTCAAGGACTGGCCAGCTCAGTCACCAGACATGAACATCATTGAGCATGTTTGGGGTAGGATGAAAGAGGAAGCTTGGAAGACAAAACCAAAGAATCTAGATGAACTGTGGGAGGCATGTAAGAGTGCATTTTTTGCTATTCCTGATGACTTCATTAATAAATTGTATGCATGCAGTCCTTCAAGCTCATGGAAGTCACACAAAAATATTAAATATGACTCTAATAGCACCACAACTTCATTCACCAATGTTATGCAACATATATTTGTATTTTAAGTTAATTATTTGTTTGAATATCACATTACTTTCTGTGGGCGACAAAACTTTTGTCTTGCCATAATCTGACCATTCTGTGTCCATTAAATGATCAATATTTCTGCATTGATGCCAATTTTTTTCTTAACCTAAACCACATTTTGGAGGGTTTCAGCTTTCAAAAGAATAATTTATACAACCAATGGATGAATTTAACGTTAGGTTATAAGCTTTTATTTACATAACTTGGATAAGCGACATAACTTCTGTCAGGGAGTGGATTCATTGCAAATTCCAACACTGACAATTATGAGCCTCCACTGCTCCTGTTAATCCTACCTCTCTATAGCAATTACAACACCTGCTCTTTTTACCCAAAGTTTCAAATACCCTGCATAGACATTAAAGGGGTTGTGCACTACCTAGACAACCCATTTTTCAATGAAGTAGTCAATCTTGAAAAATGGAAAAAATTATACACCTCATGGCAGTGTCTTTCCAGTGATGTCGGCACCGGGTCTGTACGTTACGTTGCCCTGAAGCCGATCAGTAGCCACTGTAGTGCTTCTGCGTTCTTACTTCTCTCGAACAAAAGTCAAAAAGCGGAAGAAGCTACGAGTTCAGCAGTCAAATACTCAATACTAACCAATAATTGCCTTTCTCTTGGCAATCCAGTGTAGAAGCTCCCGTGACGCTACCAGTCTTTACTTTTAATCACATGTCCACTGCAGCCAATCAGTGGCCATAGCGGGAGTTTTATTTCAAGGGTTGTTACTGCTGGATATTTGGAGCTTTTTCTCCATGGGGCAGCCACAAACAATTAGGAGTATGGAAATAAACTGTTTTTGTAAATTTCGTAAAGGGAGCAGGGTACAGCAGAATGGCTGAGATGAGAATAATTTGAAGGGAATTTAGTCCTGAAAACACCTGAAATTGGAGAGGTTTTTTTTTTTGCAGCAAAAAAGCCAAAACATATATATATATATATTTATATACAGCTTTTGCAATGAATTTTTGGCTGCACAAGGCTTTTAACATTGTGAAAGTTTTGACACATCCTGTCTATAGTCCCCACGTCTGATTATAGCCTTACAGTAGAAATGTGAAGATGGCTGAGAGCAGGAGAAATCTTTTTACAAGGATTTGTTGCTTTGGTCTACTGCTTAGACAAGTGTAACAACAGAGAAGACGATTATGTTGAAAACCAGACTACATGTTTTTGTAATTCAATGTAAGGCGATTGTATTAAAATTGCAGGGAACCTTACTCTTCTACTTGTAATTCAGGCTCCTGCATGAAACAGATTTAATCCCTATTGTTAAAACATAGAAGATGACAAAATGTATATAAAAAAAAGTGTCATTACACTATGAATGAAGCGATACATGCTGAAATGCATGAATGAAAAAGAATAGAGAGTGTGAACATCGACCGGAGCGGAGGTACAGAGTAGAACGATGCTGAATTTATAAAGGAAATCTGTAAAGCAAAAAGGGACAAATGTAAAGCAGGTGTGATAATAGTAACTAAATGGATAGGATGAAAATCCTCAGCAAACAATAGAATGGTAATATTCTCTATACAGGGATACTTTGTCATGAGGACGGACATTCCTGCTTTGAAAAATAACAATAGCTATTTTTTTTTTGCTCTTGAAGCAGCCAGAAGCTTATTGGGTTTCCATTGCGATTGCAGCAAAGGGAATCAGGGCTTTATAGCGATCCCCCCGGTGTCACAAGAGAAAACGTCTGAACGGGGTATGGGACAATAATACTTCAAGCAGATACTTCAACATAGACATATGGAAGGAGAATAGGGAGCGCTACATTTAACATCAACCCATTCAGCAATTTAGGGGGCTAAGGCGAATGATATTGGGGGAAGGGAAGACAAATTAACCTTCGTGCTGCCTTTCTCCTGCGCGGTGCATAAAACATTACACGTTAGCTGGAGCTCATTAACCCTGCTGACCCTGTGCCCAGCAACCAAAGAGTTAACCCTTTAGCGACCAAAATTGTTATTGCTCATAAATATAGAGTTATATATCCGTAACATATATACACCTTTATAAAAAGAAAGTCCCTTCGTGTCACAGATTTAAAAGCACAGATGGTCACCTGACAATTTAAATGCCCCTGCATTTTCCATGCAAATCCTCCCATGCACATTCGACACTGGAGGGTAAGTCCCATATTTCTTCGAGGTCTTAGGGGTTCCTCCTCTGTACACCGCATCCATTTATAAGTGGGGAATGGGCAGGGGAAACTCCTGAAAGTACATCTAAATTCATGGCTTGATATCCCCATCACCTTCATGCCACTGCGCAGGACCTGATTTGCAGCTATTAGCATTACACTAATGAGAAAGCGATGGCGAAGGCGCAGATCAGACTTTTTACGGACACAGGTCCCGGCGGATTTGCTGATTTGGGAAGCTGAAACAAAAAAAAAAAAAAAAGTGTATGGTATTGTATAAATTAGTATAACAATATATCCCAACTATAATTTTTTGGGGAATGTCACCCGGGTTTTGCCACATAATTGGTGTAAGATAGAGACCCTGTTCAGCGATAATCTCTTTTGGGCT
>JARQOD010000001.1:730598862-730641293 GCA_033576555.1 Oophaga sylvatica
GGACAGGTAAATATCGCTATACTCACCCCTCCGCCGGCGCGGTCTCTGCAGCCTCTCCTCTTCTCCCTGCGCTCTCCGCAGCGCTTCCTTCCTACAGCGGTCACATGGTACCGCTCATTAAAGTCATGAATATGTGCATATTCATGACTTTAATGAGCGGTGCCATGTGACCGCTGCAGGAAGGAGCCGGAGATCATGGGAGAAGCAGGGGGGCTGCAGAGACCGCGCCGGCGGAGGGGTGAGTATGAGCCGACCCCCGTATATGACCCGCGTATAAGCCGAGAGGGGGACTTTCAGCCCTAAAAAATCGGCTGAAAATCTCAGCTTATACACGAGTATATACGGTATTTTATTGTTTTTAAATTTACTCAAAGTTATAAAAAACAAAAGCAAAGTTAAATGTATAAAATCCATGGCAACTTTTTACGTTCAAAATCTATGCCTGTTTGTTGATTTTTATACCGTTGAATAATTTTTTAACAATAAAATACTCATTTAGTCCACATTCTGCTGGATCTTATGACACTAGTCACTACTGATGCACAAGCCGTGAGGCAGGGTAGTCAAGAGGTCTGGGGTCAGATACCAAGAGAGGTTATCGCAAACTAAGGGGAAAGACAGAGGCGTAAGGAAGGTCATAGTCTGAGGTCAGAATTTCAGGAGAACAGCGGATCAAGACAAAGGGGCCAGGCAAATGGGCCGAGGTCTGGCAACAAAGATCAGAATAAAAGAATTCAGGTCACAGAGCAAACACACCCCATTTGAGCTAAACTACAACTGACAGTAATTAGAGGCAGAGAGCCAGCTAAATAACCAGGTAATCACATGGAGGAAATCTACAGCTGGACTGTCACTGAAAACACTGACAACTCAACACGCCCCAGCCTCTGATTGGACAGATGAGCTGTCACTCACTGACACACAGATAGGTGGAATCATTACAGATCTACTTTGTATTCCAACTAGACTTCCTCAACCAGAAGAGCCCAGTATTTCTATACACACTTCCTGTTTAGCATTTGCATGGATGCCCAGATATCACAAGCGCTACTAAGTGACTGCTGCAGCTGATTCTGTGTGCACTCACACTTTTATCATAAGCTGATTCCGAGTGTTGTGCCTACTCGCTGCTCACCCCCTAATGTAAGAAGCTCTGCGGGGCGGTTGGTACTAGCCTGGGGTTATAAACCCAACTTGTAGTTATTGTTCTAGGAGATGTCGTATTTCTATCTTTTTCTTTCCCAGTCCCATTTCAAGTCAAATAACATATTCAAACATGGTGCTCCAAGTCTTTGGGCCAAAAAATGCAACATCATGCCTCACTGGAGATTTTACTATTTATATAAAACTAATGATTTGCAATCAGTATTTTATCATTGTTGACCACAGATTAAAATGGCATTGTTGACCACAGATTAAAATGGTTTTCTAGGCTTAGCAGAAATTTCTGCTGTCACTCTATACTTTATATGACTGTAGTCTTTGAAATCATAACAGTGTGCAATGTGCCTACTGTCAGGATTCCTGTCTATCTCCAGTGCAAATGTATTGTAAATCTATTGTAAATAGTCACAGCGCACAGCACACAAGATGACTGCAGACATCCTTTTTGACTGGACAGTATAGTCCTTCATACAGTATTATGGGTACCACATAGTCCTCCATACAGTATTATGGGCAGCACATAGTTCTCCATACAGTATTATGGGCACCACATAGTCCTCCATACAGAATTATAGGCACCACATAGTCCTCCATACAAAATTATGGGCCCCATATATTGCTCCATGCAGAATAATGGCCCCATATATTGCTTCATACAGTACAATGGGTCCCATATATGGCTCCGTACAGTATTATGGGCCCCATATAATGCTCCATACAGTATAATAGGTCCCATATAGTGCTCCATACAGTATAACGGGCCCCATATATTGCTCCATACAGTATAACGGTCCCACACAGTGCTCCACACCCGGCCCCATCACATACAGCATCCAAAAAAATATTGGTGATCTTTGTAGGGGCTGATTGTGATATGATTTCTATAAGGGCTGGAAAATCAGTCCCTATAGAAATCATAGCATCTCTTGGACAAACAAGCTCCTGGTGCAGAACTGGCTGGAGGACATAAGCCCCAGCCCCAGTAGGCAGCCTGCAGCCAGTTCTGGACCAGGGAAGGGAAAAGGACAGGGAATACTAACATATTTTCGATAAACTTGTTTCTGTGCTGGGTACACTCACCCAGACCTGGAATGAAATAGAAACAAGCAGCAGCCGAGAACAGGCACGCAGGTAATAGGTCCGGCTGTCCCTGATACGTCCTTGTGCTGCAGAGCTCGACCAACAGCTGGTTGTAGCTATAATGTATGGGCTCCTTCCAGGTCCTCACTACAGCCCATACATTCTAGCTTTCTCAGTAGTGAATAATGGGCTCCTTCCGGGTCCTGTCAGCAGGCCATACATTCTAGTGTCTACCCTGCAGCCTCCGTTACAGGGGAGGAAGAGCAGAGTGCGCCCTCTCCGCCCACAAAGAATGTCCTGATGTGCTAACATCAGCGCATTCCTAACCCTATGTGAGTTGCAGCAGTCAAGCATTGTACAGTAATAGGATGCCATAATTGAAAGAAGTCAGTTTTAAATATTTCTTCCCTCCTAAATATTCCACAATCAATTGATGTTATGAAAAGACCAAGAATCGGCAAGGTTGCCGACTACTGAGGAGCATAGTGCATAAATCTTGCCAATGTTCTTTTGACTCAATAGCTACAAAGCTCCAAAACAAGCTGTGTGCTATGAGTTTCCTTGCATGGGTTTCCATAACCAAGAAGTTACATACAAGCCTTCCATCACAAAGTACAATGTCAAGCGTTAAATGAAGTGGTGTAAAGCATGTCACGACTGGACTGAAATCCCGCTTCTCTATCTGGAAGTTTAATGGATGAGTATGGGTTTGGCAAATGCCAAGAAATCATTACCCACCTGACTGGTCGTGTCAACTGTAAAGTTTAGTGGAGGAAGTGTAATGTTATGGGATTGTTTCTGGGCCTTTCCCCCTTAGATGCAGTGAAGGGAAATATTAATGCTCCAGCATACCAAGGCATTTTGAACAATTGTTTGCTTGCAAATTTAGTTTGGAGAAGGTCCTAATCTGTTTCAGCATGACTTTAACCAAGTGCACTTAGAAAGATCCATGAAGGCATGGATGAGTGAGTTTGGTGTGGAAGCAGGGCTGTGGAGTCGGTAAACCAAACCTCCAACTCTGACTCCTCAATATCCCTGACTTCCGACTCAGACTCTGACTCCACAACACTGCCTCACTACTGAGCATGTACATAAAGTACAGTACAAGTTCATCTCAACTAAAAGCCGAGATCCTTAGATCAGGAATAGAACAGACATTTGTAAGACATTTCATAACTTTCCAAAATTCTTATGAAAAAAGTTACATCACATACTGCATTGAACTACTGCACCAATTTATTATATATGTTAGGAGTCTGAGTCGCTCCATTTTATACCAACTCCACCAAAATGGACAACGAGTCCGACTCCACAACTCCTACTCCACAGCCCTGTGTGGAAGTACTTGATTTGCCTGCACAAAACCCTGATCTTATCCCCATCGAATGCCTTTTTTTGTATAAACTAGAAGAGAGTTTCCAAGCCAAGCTATCTCATTCAACACAATTGTCTGTATGTCACAAATGCACTTCTAGATGAATGCGTGCAACTTCCCAAAAACCAGATGCTCCAAAATCTTATAGAAAGCTATCCCAGAAGAGTAAAAGCTGTTTCAGCTATAAAAGGGACAAGCAATTAGATTAGTGCCTTTCAATTTAAAATGACATGTCATACAAGCTTCTGTAGGTGAAATGTGTAGGTGTCCCAGCACTTTTGTCCATGCAGTATTTATATAGTCCCTTGAACAAAGTTAGAGATGAATCTGCCCTGATTCTAATTTGGCAAATCACGCATAGTTATCACGGAAATTCGATTTGCATCAAAGGTATTCGATGCATCTTGAGTGTTCCTCATTATGCTCTGAGGTCTCACCAGACCTCTACACCCATTGCGCATATCTGCTTCTCTTTGGGCAGACTAGGCCTCTGTCATCCTGACATCCCTGCATGACATGACCTATTCAGACCTTGGGGGATGCACGTAATGACATTATGATGTGCACTGCAATGACATGGCACAGGGATTTGAGGATTAGTGCCGCCAGGAGCCACAGCCTAAAGTTAAGGGGCCAAATGAGAAAGGCAAAAAAAGAGGTGCAGAAGACCAGATGGAGGGCTGGGGAGGGCAACAGGACAAGTGGACGATGAGGTGAGTATTATTATTTTTCTACTTTTTACTGGCCCTGCACAACTTAGCAAAATGGAGAATATGAATTTTTGTAAATTTTGAGAATGCAATTCCACTCAAATAAATTCTCTCATCTCTAAACACAATGTAATATATTCTGCATCCCACAATCAATATAATATTGCTAAATAGTATTGTGCCCATTTTAGTTAAGTATGTACTGTACTGTTATATTAATGCTTATAACTACTATTGTCTATTTGGTACGCTGCAACAAATGTGCAACAGGTCTAGTGATACACTGCATGAGTACTAAAATTACTGATAATTTCAAGGCCAATACAAAACATGGATAAACACTTCAGGGATATCACAGAGTAGGAGAAGTGAAGTCTGAATTGCTACTCATTAGGAGCAAAGGTTGTGCTGTCCCTTAAAGAGTCAAGACACTGAATTGCAGGTGGCATGGGTCAGAATGGAGTCAGGTTTAGCATGCATGCCCATGACTCACTGAAAGTGTGCAGAGAGAATAAAAAGTTCCTGTTTCCTACCATTAGGCCTGTGTCACACTTGCGAGAAACTCGCACGAGAATCGTGCGAGTCTCTCGCATCAACACCCGGCACTGCTGCCGGCACTTGGACCGGAGCGTGTGGCTGCATGTATTTCTATGCAGAATCGTGCGAGTTTCTCGCAAGTGTGACACCGAACTTAGAGATATGATACTTGCTAAGATCTCATTAAGGTGTCCATGATTTTTCACGTACATAAAAACACAAGTTTCATCATGTTTTCGGTCAGATTTTCATCAGTGTTTGATTTTCAGAGATCAATAGACTTGTGTGGAGAATTTTGATACGTGACTATGAGCAAAAACTGACAAGCCACACAGTCCTCAAAAAATCAGGACATGTGAATAGCACCATAGACATTAATGGGTACGTGTTCTATCTCAGAAAAATCTGGCTACAACAAGATTGTGAAAAATAAACATATGAATCAGGCCTAAGAGGAAGAAGGTGAAAGATGCTGTGGTCCTCAGTAAAAGAGCTTGTATGTTAGTTAGCTAACAAGTGGGAATGAGTATCACTTTCTATATAAAGTGGGCTGCTTTAGAGTTGGCCACAGTGGATCATGTAAAGTGTTACAGCCTGAGCTGCTTGTTAGCATAATTTTTGACAAGTGGCGTACTACCATTACTGAGGAAGGACAAGAACTGCTACCACAGAGTGGAATATAGAGGCTCGTTTCTGCGAGTGAAAAGTCCACAGCCAAGGTGAAGATCAGTCATCATAAAAGCAAGAATTTGCCACAGTAGAGGGGAGCATGTCCTAAGTAGCCTGATCCCATGTTCAGTAAAATTTGTTCATAGATTTGAATCAGTGCATGTCTATTTCTCTATTCAAGAAGCTGGGGCCAACGACATCAGTATTCAAATGTGAACATATACACATGTGGCACAGTTTACCTCAATGTAGCATTTGCAGCATAAAAAAGAAATGGCCGGAGCAAAGCCTCCCCCCTCCTCCAGGAGGCGTGGGCAGAGGCCAACATGATGGGGGGGTTGGAAGGGTTAGGTGTGGGGAGGAGTATTTAGATTAGGGGTCTATATAGGGAAGTGGAGTAGGCTTCAGGTCAGTTCCAGCTTTAGCAAAAAACAGTTACCATGTCCGATGTGGAGAGAGCTCTGGAGCTGCTGAGGGAGACGGCTTTATCGCAGCATTCAGGGTGGTTAGAGGCCCAGGTCGCAGGTATGGCTCCTGGTACCTCCAGGCAGTCAGCCCCATCTCCGGTTAGGGAGCGGCGGTCGAGAAGGGTGAGGCCCCCTGAGCGGCTGTCTCCAGATGCAGCTCCCAGGGCCTCGCGTCGGCGTAGGAGCCCCTCTGGGGACCCTCCAGGCCGGGCCACAATGTTCCCGGGCTAGCAGGCCTCGGCCTGGGAGGAATCCGGTTGCTCGGCGGGGCCCTGCGGCGGTTGTCTAGGCCTCCGCCTCGCGCTAATGGGGGGGCGGAGCCAGCACGCGCTAGACGGCACAGGCGTACAGGATCTGCGGGGGGCCGCGGCAGTGGTACCGCCGCTGTGCGGCCTGCCTCTCCCTGCAGTACAGAGGCGATCGCTGGTGGCGCAGCGGCCTGCTTTCCGGCAGGGCCAGTGTCTTCATCCCCCACTGACAGTGGGGTAGCAGGTCTGTCGGAAGGCTGTGGTAGCGGTAGGCCGGTGGTGCGGCCTGGCTCATCACGCAGGTCACGACTAATTAATGACAGGGCAGCGGCCTGCTTGGCGGCAGGGCCGGGGCAGTTTTCCCTCACAGGCAGTGAGGCGCCAGGTTTTTCGGGGGGTCGCCTGAGTGGGTGGCCTGCTCTCACCGCCAGTAGTACGACGATTAGCCCAGTAATTGGTGCGACAGCGGCCTGCAGCGCGGCAGGGCCGGGACCATTGAGCCTGCTACAGGGTGGCGGGGGAAGTCATCCGAGTATTAATGAGGGATCACGGGGGGCCATCGCTGTGCAGGCCCTTAGTGCGACGGGTGCTAGGGACGTGGCGACCCAGGTAGTGGAGACATTTGGGACTCAGCGGTCGGGATCCTCTCTGGAGTTTGGGCCCTCGACGCCAGTCGTTTTCGAGGGGAGTCCTAGTCATCAGCAGCAGGCCACTGGAGTCGCCGTCGTTGGCCAGGACGGAGTGGAGGCATCCGAGGATCCAGGTTTTTCGGCTGGAGGGCTCACAGCTCCCTCGCAGCCCGGTGAGTACACCTCTTTGTCTAGCGTTCGTCACCCAATTTTGTCTTCTACACAGTGTTGGGGGGGTCAGGTGGGCGATTATCAGGGCTGTGGGGGTTCTGCGTCCAGTGGGGAAGTGACTGGGGGCATTAGGGACACGTTGGTGGGCGTGCGGGACTTGTTGTCTCGTTTGGAACGGGGTTTGAGTGGTTCATCTCCGTTGGCTGCATGGGTTGGGTCGCAGGCTGGTGGGCATACCGGGCCGAGTGGGTCAGAGTTGGCGGGACCTGTCGGCGAGCCGGTGTCGGTATCAGTACAAACTGAGAAGGAGAAGGTGTGTCGTGTGCATTTGGACGATAGGGCGCCCGGGGAGGTATACGTATGTTTTGAAGGCCCATTGGGGGCACATTTGAAGAAGGAAGTTAGAGAGCGCATTTGGAAGGACGAATATGTGGAGATTTTCTCGTTGTTGCCTCTTGGGAAATTTAACTTAGATAAGAGTAAAAAAGAGGACAGTAAAAAAGAGGAGGAGGAAAAACGTAGGTGGTGCTTGATTCCCCAGACGTTTGTTAATTGGCAACAAGCTTTCGCCATTTTGGCAAGTGTCATTGGGAAAAGGCTCCGGATAATTGTTCGGCCCTATTTTGCTATTTGGATGCCATAGGTGAAGCTTATAGGGTGTATGGCGGGCAAGCTTGGCTCAGGTATGATGAACAATTCCGGCAGAGGAAGGCAGTTCGTCCTGCTATTCGTTGGGATCAAAAAGATATTGGTCTGTGGATGCGGGTTATAGCGCAAAAAAAATTTAGCCATTCCTTTCATGGGGGGGCTGGGAGCACCAGCCAGAGTAATAACACCTCCGGCACAGCCGGGGGCAGCGGGCAAGGACAGGCAGGAGTGCATAAGTCGGGGGCAATTTAACGACGGCCAGTGCAAGTTTGGGGCGAATTGTAAATTCAAACATCTCTGCTCCACTTGCAATGGCGCCTCTCACGGAGCATCCAAGTGTTTTAGGAAAGGAAAAGGAAAATTTGGAAGCGGTAATTCGCAAGGGGGAGACTCCAGTGAAACTGGAAAGGATGGTCCCCTATCTAAATAGATATGGGGACCGGGAAAAAGCGGCATTGTTGTACTCTGGTTTTAAGGACGGTTTTGTTATTCCACATCCCCCATTTGATATTCCGCGAGTACTGAAAAACCTGCAGTCGGCGTTGTTACATCCCAGAGTTGTTTCGGATAAGCTGGAAAAGGAAGTTTCGTTGGGTAGAATGGCTGGCCCTTTTAGTTCCCCCCCTTTTCAGATTTGGTTGTCTCCCCTTTGGGAGTCATTCCAAAAAAGGAGCCGAATAAGTTTTGACTTATCCATCACTTGTCATACCCGCGGGGGAGGTCAGTGAATGATGGCATTGATCCTGAGATTTGTTCTGTTGTTTACTCCTCGTTTGATGAGGCGGCACGGTGGGTGAGAAAGTGTGGTCGTGGGGCCCTTTTGGCCAAGACAGACATCGAGTATGCGTTTCGCTTGTTGCCGGTGCACCCTGATAGCATAAAGTTACTGGGTTGCTATTGGGATGGTGTGTTTTTTGTTGACAGGTGCTTACCCATGGGGTGTTCCTTATCCTGTGCGTATTTTGAAGCTTTCAGTTCTTTTCTTGAATGGGTGGTACGAGACGTTTCGGATTTTGATTCGGTTATTCATTATTTGGATGACTTCTTGTGTGTTGGGCCAGCGGATTCATGGCAGTGTTCTAGGATTTTAAAAGCAGTTCAGTGGGTGGCTGAGCGGTTTGGTATCCCGTTGGCGCCTGACGAGACGGAGGGTCCAACTACGTGTTTGTGTTTTCTAGGGATCGTTATTGACACCATTGCATGGGAGTTCAGGCTTCCTGAGGACAAGCTATCGGCGTTGAGAGTGGAGGTGGTCAGAGCGCGTCAGTTGAAAAAACTGTCTTTGCGTGATCTTCAGTCGTTGTTAGGGAAGCTGAACTTTGCTTGTCGGGTGATGCCGATGGGGCGAGTTTTTTCACGTAGGCTGGCAAGCGCTACTTCAGGTGTTCGAGCCCCTCATCATTCTATCAGGTTGTCCGCGGAGCTTAGGGCGGACTTGTCAGTTTGGGAATCTTTTTTGGAGGGGTACAATGGCCGTTCCTTGGTAATGGCTGAGGTTGTTGACAATGATGCTTTGGACTTGTTTACTGATGCGGCCGGCGGGATTGGTTTTGGGGCTTATTTCAAGGGACAGTGGTGCGCATCTCATTGGTCCAGAGAATGGGTAGAAGGGGGCTTGGTGCGTAACATAATGTTGTTGGAGATCTTCCCGATCCTCGTGGCTGTTCATTTGTGGGGGCACATTTTTCGTAATCATCGAGTGCGCTTTAATTGCGATAATATGGGAGTGGTATGCGCGATTAATGGTCTCACCGCATCGTCCCCCCCTGTGGTTCGGGTGTTGCAGGAATTGGTGTTGGTATGTTTGTCCTTGAATGCTCATGTTACAGCGACTCATGTTCCTGGTGTGAAGAACGAAATTGCTGATTCTCTTTCTCGTTCACAGTGGGATCGTTTCCGGTCATTGGCACCAGAAGCAGAGGTAGTGGGTCTAACGTGTCTGGAGGAGTTATGGAAGGTGGCTTTTGGGCCGCAGGGTCGTTGATCAGGTCTTCGCTAGCCCCCAAAACTTGGGAGGCGTATCAGGCTGTTTGGCGGATGTGGGAAGGGGTTTTCGTAGCCGGTTCAAACATTGGCATCGGACACGATTGAGAGCGAATTTTGTTGTCCTGGTTGGTACAGGGTGCGACGGAGGGTTGGTCATGCGCGAAGGTATCACGGGTTTTGGCCGCTTTATCTTTCGGTTTTCGTTTACGGGGGATTCAGGATTTTACAAAAACGTTTTTGGTTAAGCAGGCAGTGAAAGGATTTCTTCTTGTAAAAAGTCGGGGTGATACTAGGCGCCCGATTTCATTTGGTATATTAGAGCAGTTGGGCCTTGCGTTAGAGTCGACGTGTTCCTCGAATTTTGAGGTGGCGTTGTTTCGTTTAGCTTTTTCGTTCGCATTTTTTGGGGCTTTGCGGGTGGGTGAGCTGGTTTCGCCGAACAAACTTGTTGTAGGCGGGTTATTGGCAAGGGATGTCGTGTTGACTTCGCGGCGTGTTGAGTTTTGGCTGCGGAGGTCTAAGACAGATCAGGCTGGTAAAGGTCGACGGGTGGTTTTGTGTGGTGTGCGGGGCTCTTTAATGTGTCCGGTACAATGTTTCCAGCGCTTTTGGGAGTTTCGGCCTAGCCTGGTCGGTTCTTTGTTGTGTCATGCGGATGGGGGTAGTTTGTCTCGGTATCAGTTTGGTGCCATTTTTAAGAAGTCTATTCGAGTATTGGGCATGGATGATTCTCGTTTTGCTCCTCATTCTTTTCGAATCGGGGCAGCGACGGAGGCAGCGGCAGGGGGTTTGAGTCCGGCGTCTATTCAACGTATTGGAAGTCAGGTCGGTATCGGAGTTACATCAGGCCTTAGTTCGTTAAGTGGCTGGAGGGAGATGCCTGGGAGGGTAGTGTTCTGTCTCCGGGTACTCTGGTATTTGGTATTTTAGCCTTGTTTTCTCTTTTCAGGTATCGTGCCTTTGCTTGTGTGGATTTTTGGCCATTCCTTCATTTACTGGGGAGCGTTGCGAGCTGACGTCAGGAACGAAGGTCGACAGCTGGGTTTTCACAGGAGCATGGCTGTGGTGCGGTGGATTGGCTTGAGAGGAATGGAATGGAGAAGGGTTCTCCAGGAAATACATGGTTGTGTTTTGATGGACCATGCTCCTGACATTTTAGTTCTCCATGTTGGGGGCAACGATCTGGCGATTCGACCTTTCCGGGAATTGGTAAAGGACATTAAGCAGGATTGTATGCGTTTGTGGTTATTATATACAGGCGTTACTATTGTTTGGTCTGAAATTGTTCCATGCAGGCGATGGCGTACGATGAGGTCCTTGGTAAAGGTCAACAAGGCCAGGATAAATGTGAATAAGGCAGTTTCTTCATTTATTGTTAGGAATGGAGGAGTGTCAGTGCGGCATTTTGATCTGGAGAGGGCGAGGGCGATTTTTGGTTGGCGGACGGGGTCCACCTAAATGGGGTGGGTTCTGATATTTGGGCGCTCGGCCTTCAAGAGGGGATAGAAAAGGCCATGGCATTGCGGTTTGGGGGGGTCTCAGGCCATTGAGGTGTTCAAGGGCCCTCGTTGTGGCGGTCCGGGGTGGGGGGGGAGTCCTTGAAGTCGGTTGGAAATTGGTTTTGGGGGACTCTGGATAGGGTCTCCTCCGTCTGAAGTTACGTTGATGGTGATCTGGTGAGATGTGGACGGGGAGTTCCGCAGGAGTGGGCGGATCCCCGAGGAGCTGGGTGACCAACATATCATGGTGTGCGTTGGTGCTCCTGAGCCTGTGGGGTAACGGCTGGGAGTAAGATGATGGGTGTTGTTCACAGCAATTTTGGGTTAATTCACCAAGATCTTGTGGCTTCAAGGACTCCTCCTCAACGTTCAAGTATTATAAAGCTATGTTATCATTTGGTATTTTGTTAATGTTTGTGTATTTAATAAAAGGCTGCTGTGGCCATTAGAATTCCAAATATTTTGGGCTCTGTGTATTTGTGAGCGGCATATGGGGGTGGGTTATGTTATTGGTTGGGTGGTACAGGTGATAGGTTACATTAGACTCCCCGCAGGTAAGCGACTTGACAATACCAACGTCAAGTGAATTTGACACATAATTTGATATTGGTCAATGGGTTGTGCAATGGTATGTTACCTTAGATCTCTTAGAAGAGTACAGTTTCTTGAAAACATGTCACAAAAGATTATTTGTCATGCTACATTTTGCTACATCTATATACTACTTTAAAACTTACTCTGTAATTTTGTATAATTTAGCAAGTTCCTTCACTATGAATCACTGGTAAAAATAATTTACTAACATGATGACAAAATAAAAAAACATTTTTACTTTTTACCCGGTAATTAATGTGCTCAATAGACAACATTTATCTTTGTCTGCCTTACATATGTTATTTTAGAAGGTTAAACCACTTTTAAACAGACACCAATGGGGGCATAAGGGAATTTGGGTGGAATCACAATAATATATATCTATAGCCATCCATTGTATATGATTTTATTTTAAAAAGGAGCTTGTACCAGTAGCTGGTATGTTCATCATTAAATAGTGTAAAGGCTTCTGCACAGACCATATTAGGGTGAAAATCAAAAACTCATCAACTCATCAATATGTAATGAGATCGCTTGTATAAGAAGAGTGCAGATTACTCATTTAGCAACCTGGTTACAGGACCATGAAAAACAATACAAAAATCTGTACTATGCCTATGCACTATTGCATTGTCAAGCTCATTATATCAGTTTCAAGTAAGAATGGTAAAAATTCGTCCCACCTTCAGTATTTAATTTGTAATAATTTATTTCAGTTCATACATTTTTATTCTGAGTACCTTCCATACTTTAGGTCCAGATCCATACATTTGTGAAATCACTTGTTAAATACCTTCCAAAATACAGTGTCAAAGTCAGCACCATGAAACTTGTCCGGGATTCCAGAAGTTGTAATTTTTGGTCCCAGTAATGTCACAAACTCTTCAAAATCGACCTGGCCATCGCCTGAAAAAAAAGGAAAAGAAAATCCAAAACAATTAATACATCATGCTACACATACAGACGTGGAAAAATTTGTTGGTACCCGTCTGTCAAAGTTAGAAAACCCCACAATGATTTGAATTTTAATTGACTGAATACCAGCTAATGAACCAATGAAAATCAGACATTGCTTTTGAATTGTGGTTCAATAGAAAAATGCTAAAAAAAAAGCTAATGAAACTGGCCTGGACAAAAATGATGGTATCCTTAACTTAATATTTTGTTGCACAACCTTTTGAGGCAATCATTGCAAACAAATAATTTCTTTATCTCATCATTAGTGAACTGCTCCAGCTGTCTCAGGTTTGGGGGTTACCTTCTTTAGACAGCACGTTTTAACTCCTTCCACAGATGCTCAACAGGATTTAGATCCAGGGTACATGGAAGGTCACTTCAGAATAGTCCAATGCTTTTCTCCTAGCCATTCTTCAATATTTTTAGCTGTGTGTTGTGGGTCATTATCCTGTTGGAGGACCCCTGATGTGACTGAAACCAAGCTTTCTGACACTGGGTAGCACATTTAGCTCCAGAATGCATTGATATTTTCATTTGCATTGAAAATGTCATAGTACCCTGCACAGATTCAACATACCCTGTGCAAAACATAACCAAATCTCCATGTTTCACAATAACCATAATGTTCTTTTCTTTGAATGCTTCATTTTTGCCTCTGGGAACATAGAGCTGATGTGACTTGCTGAAAAGTTCCAGTTGTGTCTCATCTGTTCAAAGAACATTCTTCCATAATTGTTGTGACGTGTCAATGTGCATTTTGCCAAACTCCAGTTCCGCTTTTTTATTAACAGTGGTTCCTTTTCTGTCTTCTTCCATGAAATCCACTTTGGCCAAGACACTGATGGATGGTGCAATCTGACACTGTTGTATCTTGACCTTGAAGTTAACATCTAATCTTTTTGAAAGTTGGGCTCTTTGGTTACTATTCATATTATCTGTCTGTTGCGGTCATGTCATGGGAAGTTGGCTAAAGTCCATAGAGCTTAATCTTCTGAATAATGTGCAACTGTAGTGACAAGAACATCAGCTGTTTGGAGATGATCTTATAGCCTTTAACTCTCACATATTTGTCTATAAGTTGCTGTCTAATCTCCTGAAACAACTGTCTTAATAGCTTTCCTTGGTCCATGTTCAGTGTGGTACACTCAATGATACTAAACATCATAGTGACTACTTTTCACCCTTTAACCCCTTCACGCCGCAACTCATTATTTTTTCTGTTCACATTGACATATGAGGGCTTTTCTTGAGGGATGTGTTGTACTTTTGAATTACACCATTCATTTTACAACACATGGTACTGGAAAATGGGAAATAAAAAGTCCATGTGTGGTGAAATTGTGAAAAAAAAACACAATTCTGACATAGTATTTTTGGAATTTCTTTTACGGTGCACATTTTGTGGTAAAAATTACCATGCAATATGATTCTTCTCATCAACACGATTTTGGCGATACCCAACTTGTCCATTTTTTTTAAATTATTTTAGTGGTGGAAAAAAAATCAGAACATTTTTGAGGTTGTGTCACCATTTTCCAAGACCTGTAACATTTTTATTTTATGGAGCTGTGTAATGGCTTATTTTTTGTGGGGCGAGCCAACATTTTTAATAGTACCATTTTGGGACAAATGTGACTTTTTTTATTGCTTGCAACAGATTTTTTCGTGGAATTGTGGTGACAAAGAAAACATAATTTTGGCGTTCTTGAATCTTTTCTGTTTACAGTGTTTACCGATCGCGTTAATTATTTTTATATTTTGATAGAGTGGACTTTTTTGAAAGCATCGATTCCATATATCTACATTTTTTTTAAAAAAAGTATATCTTTATGTTCAATGAGGGAAAGGGTGATGATTTGAACTTTTAGATTTTTTTTAAACTTTTTTTTTACTTTTTACTGTTGTTGTTATCCCCCTTAGGGGACTTGAAGATACAATCATTACTATATACAGCAATTCCTTTGGAGCCTGGCCATAGGCAGGAGCTCCATAATGACAAGCACAGGGGTCATCAGCTGACCCCTAGCTGTCATGAAAACCTATCGGCGACCCGTAATTACAAGCTCATCGATGGACAGAGAAGATACCACGCGCGCACGTCGGCACGTGTTAAATGCCGCTGTCAGAGATTGACAGGGCATTTAACAAGTTAACAATTGCGGGTGGAGCACTGCTCCACCTGTGATTGTTAGGGGCAGGTCATGGATGTAATACACAGCCATCACCTGCCAGGTATAGAGCGGGCTCGCTGTGTCAACCTGCTCTATACACCCTCATCCAATATGCGACGTACCGGTACAGTGGATGTCATGAAGGGGTTAACTAGGCAGACTGATTACAAGTTTGTAGACACCTGTGATGCTAATCAAAGGGCATACCTTAGTTTAACATGTCCCTAGTCAAATTATTTACCACTTTTCTAGGGCCATGACTTTTGTTCAGGCTATTTTCATTTTTTTTTAAAATTATGTCTGAAAATCATACATTGCTTTTGAATTGTGGATCAAAAAACACATTCTTAAAAGCTTAGGCTCGGTCCGGACTGTGTCTGTGTCTACTATTGGGCACATATACTCAATAGCTATGAACCCAACAGTGGCCACAGTCAGGATAGATGCCAAGTCAGCTGTCCATCATAGGGACCCACTATAAAGAAATGTATATAGCAAGTTAACGGTTATCTTAGTAACCCTTGTTTAGCAAAGCGCAGTCTGCTGTACCTTTCCTATACAGTTAACCATATCGGCCAGATGAACATCAAAATAACACGCTTTTGCCTCCTTTTTTGAAGACATAATCCATTTTTAAGTGGAAAAATTATTTTAACTGCTCTTCAATAAAGAGATATATGCGCTATTAAATCACATTAATTCATGTTGGATTTTGTTACCTAGACCTCTACTGGCCACCTGTCACACAGTTTTCCCTATGGTTTTTCTCCAAGTGTGTGTTATGTCAAAGGGCCTGCCGAGCAGATACGTAAATTGCCAGCGTAAATTACAGGAATTCCTTCTATCATGTCTTCCATTGTGTCAGGCCCACAATGCACATTAGGCCGGGTCACACTTGCGAGAAACTCACACGAGTCTCGCACCTCAATACCCGGCACTGCCGGCGGCACTCGGAACCGGAATGTGCGACTGCATGTATTTCTATGCAGCCTCACACTCCGGTCCCGAGTGCTGGCGGCAGTGCCGGGTATTAAGGTGCGAGACTCGTGTGAGTTTCTCGCAAGTGTGACCCTGGCCTTAGCCTGATGCTTTGGCTGCACGGAAGAGTTAAAGGCAATCTATCTGCATCATAGGACTGAAAAACTTCACTGGAGTGTATCCGTTTACAAATCATGGTATGAACCTGCTTTGCTCATATGATTCAATTTCTAAAGGGCAACCAGTAGTTAATATGTACCTTTAAAGCATCAGAATGCAATAAAAATTAGACATTGAATATAGTAGTAAAATATTTCTTCTTGTATTTGGATTGTGTTGTAAATGTCATTGCAGTTTACTAGTGATGAGCTAATACATTCAGCACAATTCGTTACTCGCACGAATAGTATGCTATTCGGGCTATTCGTTACTCGGCGAGTAATTTGCTATTTGCCTTGGTATCTTTGAGTGACACGCTCAGCATGTTTGGCGCTTATTTGCAGCCCATGAACATGCTGTGTTTGCTTGCCAAGCACAGTAATGCCGGCACCATTTTTGGTGTGGCATTACTGTGATTGGCTGCAAACACCGCTTCTGATTGGCAGTGAAATCATCACCGCCCGTCAGAGAGACGTGGTTCCCATGCCGTCAAAAGACAGCGTGCGCGCAGCTGTGATCACAGGTATAACGTTCACCTCTGGTCACTGGTGTCAGCTGATAGGACTACAGCTCCCATCAGCCGATGCCTGCTGCCGCTAATAACAGTGAGAGCAAAACTCACAGCTGGGGGCTGGAACCCTCAGCAGTCAGCAAGGCTGGTTATCAAGAATAGAGGGGTCCCAACACCGTATTTTGTAATTATTTAAATAAGTAATTAAAAAAACTGCATGAGTTCCCCCCATTTTGACAACCAGCCTTGCTAAAGTTGACATCTGGAGGCTGGTATTTTCAGGGTGGTAAGGAGCAATTGATATTGCCCCCCAGCCTAAAAATAGCAGCCCACAGCTGCTCAGAAAAGATGCATCTATTAGATGTGCCAATTCTGGCGCTTTGCCTGGCTCTTCCCACTTCCCACTTGCTTATACTTATCTGCGAGGAAAATGGACAAGTGCAATCCGATGAAAAATCGGATTGCATGCTCATCTGTGATTTTTGTCTCAGATCTGGATGAGAAAAAATAAAATCACAACACCCTGTGATTGTCCTTGTATCTCAGAATATGAGGAATATAGTTGTTTATTATTTTAATTCTGTTACAGGAGACATTAGCTTCGGTGGATTGGGCATTGATGTGAGTAATATGTGTTTTTGATAAATGTAGGTTCATTAAAGGAATGTGTTTCATTATCTCAAATAAAGGACTTTATTCTGGGTGGGTCTATTTTATGTATATCACTATAGGGTTAGTAATAGAGGTGTCTTATAGACGCCTCGCCATTACTAATCCCTGACTTGATTTCACCTTTGTATTGTCAGGTGACATCAATACCACTGCACCAGTGCAAGTGGGAAAAATGAGGCTAAGTGCCAGAATTGGTGCATCTTATGGATGCGCCATTTCTGAGACTGCTGGGAGCTGATGTTTTTAGTCTGGGGGGGGCAATATCCATAGCCCCTTCTTAGGCTATTAATATCAGCCCGCAGCCATCTGCCTAGGCTCTGGTGGTTATTACTTATAGGGGGACCCTACGTCATTTTTTGTGGTGGTCCCCCATCTTAATAACCAGGAAATGTGGCTATGAGCTGATATAAATAGCCTGGGAAGCTGAGTATTACCCCCTTCACAGGCTATAAACATCTGCCCCCAGCTGTCCGTTTTCCCTCTGCTCGTTAAAGGGAATCTGTCACCCCAAAATTGCCATATCAGATAAAGATATGGCTGAATAGTGCGTCCCATAACAAAGCTAACGGTGGGTATCATATATCATGATACCCCCGTTTTCAGATCAAAATACCTTTGTAAACTTCTTTTTTTCCCTGTCAATCATGGCAGTCAGGTCAGGAGGGCGGCAGTTTCCATGTCCTCACCCCCCCGCTCCTCGGCATCCGTTGCGTGTCACCGTCTGTGAATCCCACAGACGGCGTTCAGCTTCCCGCAATTGCGCAATTCAAATTCGGGCGGCGCATGCGCAGTGTGCTTTGCCCGACAGTGGGCAAAGCATAAAATCAGTACAGCGCATGCGCTTCTCTTTCCTTGCCCCGGAAGTCGTCCAAGGCAAGCAGACATTTCCGGGGCAAGGAAAGAGATGCGCTGTACTGATTTTATGCTTCGCCCACTGTCGGGCAAAGCACACTGAGCATGCGCTGCCCGAATTTGAATTGCGCAATGTGGGAAGCTGAACGCCGTCTGTTGGATTCACAGACGGCGATACGCAATGGATGCCGAGGAGCGGGGGGGGGTAAGGACATGGAAACGGCCGCCCTCCTGTCCTGACTGCCATGATTGACAGGGAAAAAAGCGAAGTTTACAAAGGTATTTTGATCTGAAAACGGGGTATCATGATATATGATACCCACCGTTAGCTTTGTTATGGGACGCACTATTCAGCCATATCTTTATCTGATATGGCAATTTTGGGGTGACAGATTCCCTTTAATAAAATGTTGGGGGATCCCACGCCTTTTTTTTTCTGAAAGTAATTTATTTACTAATAAAAAACATTAAACAGTACAGTAAACTACACACACAAAGCACTGATTTATATATCTCACATACTTAAATATCTTTTTGAATCTATCCATCTATTTATAGCTATATATATATCTTGAAGGATATTTCCTTGGAAAACAATGTGTAAATTATATAGAGAATTGTCCTATGTAAAAGCTCATGTTAAAATGGCATTGCAATCAAATCGCATTCGCATGTAAATTGGATGCTAGGTGTTAAAAATATCAGATTGTATGCGCATGAAAATTGCATGACACTTACATGACACTTGTCCCATTTTTCTGGACCGAAATCGGACCGTTTTTTCATTCGGTGATGGGTATGAGCCCTTAAAGTAATTTTAGGATTTTTTTTACATAGGATACTGAAATGGCACTCCTTCAGTAAATGCACATTTACAGAATAAATGTGACCCTTGTCATAAACGTCTGCCGAATGGTGGCTTAGCTTATTCATTGCAACCTACAAGGACATAATATACATATTCATTTGTATGCATGTTAATATCCTGGAGATGTCTGCAGTGGCAATTTCCTAATAAGTAAGGTCTGGAATGAGATTTATCATTATTGGCTGCAATGCTTCCAGAGTGGTTCATTTCTCTGATATATGTGAACATGGGTATCGATACACCCACTAACAGTTTTATTAAAGTGGATAAAAATACATAGAGGAATGTTCGTTTGAATTCTTGAATGAATTAATAGAATCAAATAATGTTTTATGTTTTAGTGATGATATTGACTAGTGGACAATGTGGGGATTCAAAACGGAGGTGCAGACACACTAATGCAGATTTTCTAAGTAAAGATGCCAAAAACAGTCATACACTTCAAACATTTATTATATATTTTAGATACTTATGATGTGTGGTTTAATAAGTGAAGTAACTTAGCAGGAATAGATGTGGCTTCATACACAAAGGGTTAAGTTTAAGCTGCACAACCAAAATTTTTAAGTAAGTTTCTAGCGCAAAGTAAGCTAAAAGGTGGAGTACCTTAAAGGGAAGCTATTATCAGAAATGACCAATTGATTAAATCAGGTTTTTGCGTTAAATGTAATTTTTAAAACATTTTGTCAATGTGTTTTTATTAAACATAACACAATCAGCATACCTCACAACTTTTGAAGAACAAAAAGAGGGACTAATAATACTACGCGCACCCCGGTAGATTTTGGCCACACCCTAATCCATGCCCATTTACCATGTCTTTCTACCTTAGCAGAAGGAGATGTCAGAGGGTGATGGCAGTGAGGGACATTCAGCATACGCCCGATACTGCAGGGCATAGAATTAAATCCGGGACTGTCCACTTTATGCAGAACGGTTAGAACTAGAGATGAGTTGATTGATTCATGGGACTCATGTCCAGCATGCAGGTCAGTGGTACCTGACGGCTGGACGGGAGGGGTGGAACTCTCACTTTCCGGAATCCCCAGCGTTTTTGTGCAGACGTGAAGCCGGGTTTCTAATGTGTTTTTTTATAGTAAGTTTTGATTCTACACTTAAAAAAGTGACTGCAGTTTACAAGCATTTTAGAGAGAAAAAAAAGCACCAAAACCAAACTGTTCAACACAGTAGCGTAGCTACCGGGGGGGGCAGAGGGGCCCAGTGCTCTGAGGGGGCCCACCCGGAGCTACGCTACTGTAACTATATCGTCATGCACAGCGCGCCCATACAGTTACATTCTGCGGCAGAGCAGGGAGAATCGATCTCCCTGCTCTGCCGCCCAGCCGCTATGGGGCCCTGAGCAGGCGGGGGGGCTCTGTGCCGCTCGGCATCGCATTGAGAGAGAAGGAGCGAGCGCTCCTTCTCCCATCATCCCCCTCTCAGCGTCTGACAGCGGGCGTCACGTCACTGCCCGACGCCCGCTGTCAGACGCTGAGAGGGAGAGCAGTGAGCAGCGCAGGAGCCGGTAGGAAGAGAGGTGAGTACTGGATTTATTATTTTTGTAATGGGGGTGCATTACAATATAGAGGCTGACTATGGGGGGCTGCATTATAATATACAGGCTGCCTATGGGGGCTGCATTACAATATAGAGGCTGCCTATGGGGCTGCATTACTATATAGAGGCTGCCTATGGGGGTGCATTACAATATAGAGGCTGCCTATGGGGGGTGCATTACTATATAGAGGCTGCCTATGGGGCTGCATTACTATATAGAGGCTGCCTATGAAGGCGCATTACAATAAAGAGGCTGCCTATGGGGGTGCATTACAATACAGAGGCTGTCTATGGGGGTGCATTATAATATAGAGGCTGCCTATGGGGGCACATTACAATACAGAGGCTGCCTATGGGGGTGCATTACGATATAGAGGCTGCCTATGGGGGTGCCATACAATACAGAGGCTGCCTATGGGGGTGCATTACGATATAGAGGCTGCCTATGGGGGCTCATTACTTTATAAAGGCTGCCTATGGGGGCGCATTACAATACAGAGGCTGCCTATGGGGGTTTATAATATAGAGGTTGCCTATGGGGAGTGCATTATACTATATTGAGGACTATCTGGTGTATTATGCTATATGGAGGCTATCTAGAGGGCCATCATACAGTGTGGGGATTACAATGACGGGGCCATCATACAATGTTGGAGCCATTAAAGGGAATCTGTCACCCCATTTTGTGATATCAGATAAAGATATCACTGAATTGTGCATCCCTTAAGTAATCTATAGGTACCTATCATATCTCCTGACACCCCAGTTTTGATGTCAAGATACCTATGCAAATACATGCGGTCCGATCCGATGGGCGGCGTTTATTCTCATTCTCCCCCCCGCTCCTCGGCTTGTTGCACGTATCATCGTCTGTGAATATCACAGACGGCGAACTGTTTCCGCGCTTGCGCGTTGAAAAGTGCCCTTGCACGTGCTCAGTGTGCTTTGCCCATCAGTGGGCAAAGTAGAAAATCAGTTCTGCGCATGCGCCAGTATTTTGCATCGCTTTCTATGCCCCGAAAGTCATCCACTGGCGCATGCGCAGTACTGATTTTATGCTTTGCCCACTGTTGGGCAATGCACACTGCGCACGCGCGATGGGGCCTTTTCAAAGCGAAAGCGCAGAAAACCGACATGAAGAAGAAGTGCGTAGGGCAAGACAGGAGGCAGTGGGGGAATGAGAATAAACACCGCCCATCGGACCGGACCGCATGTTTTTGCATACTGAGAAACAAACTTTACAAAGGTATTTTTACATGAAAACTGGGGTGTCAGGAGATATGATAGGTACCTATAGATTACTTATGGGACGCACAATTCAGTGATATCTTTATCTGATATCACAAAAATGGGGTGACAGATTCCCTTTAAATAGTTTGGGAATATTAAGGGGTCAATATATATATAGTGAGGGGGCATTATACAGTGTATAGGGGAGCTGTACAGGGGGGAGACTTGGGACATTATTAACCCCTTCACCCCCAAGGGTGGTTTGCACGTTAATGACCGGGCCAATTTTTACAATTCTGACCACTGTCTCTTTATGAGGTTATAACTCTGGAACGCTTCAACGGATCTTCGCGATTCTGAGACTGTTTTCTCGTGACATATTGTACTTCACGTTAGAAGTAAAATTTCTTCGATATAACTTGCGTTTATTTTTGAAAAAAACGCAAATATGGCGAAAATTTTTAAAATTTTGCAATTTTCAAACTTTGAATTTTTATTCCCTTAAAACAGAGAAATATGTCACATAAAATAGTTAAGAAATAACATTTCCCACATGTCTACTTTACATCAGCACAATTTTGGAACCAAAATTTTTTTTTGTTAGGAAGTTATAAGGGTTAAAAGTTGACCAGCGATTTCTCATTTTTACAACAAAATTTACAAAGCCATTTTTTTAGGGACCACCTCTCATTTGAAGTCACTTTGATGGGTCTATATGGCAGAAAATACCCAAAAGTGACACCATTCTAAAAACTGCACCCCTCAAGGTACTCAAAACCACATTCAAGAAGATTATTAACCCTTCAGGTGCTTCACAGGAACTAAAGCAACGTGGAAGGAAAAAATGAATATTTAACTTTTTAGCCACAAAAATGATCTTTTACAAACTTTTTTTTTATTTTCACAAGGGTAAAAGGAGAAAATGGACAGATAAGGTTGTTATGCAATTTCTCCTGAGTACGCCAATACCCAATATGTGGGGGAAAAACCACTGTTTGGGCACACGGCAGAGCTCGTAAGGGAAGGAGCGCCGTTTGACTTTTTCAAACTAAAATTGGCTGGAATTGAGATTGGACGCCATGTCGTGTTTGGAGAGCCCCTGATGCGCCTAAACAGTGGAAACCCCCACAAGTGACACCATTTTGGAAACTAGACCCCCTAAGGTACTTATCTAGATCTGTTGTGAGCACTTTGAACTCCCAAGTGTTTCACAAAAGCTTATAATGCCTGGGTGTGAAAAAAAAAAAAAAAAACAATTTTCCACAAAAATGATTTTTTAGTCCCAAATTTTTGAATTTTCCCAAGGAAATTGGACCACAAAAGTTGTTGTTCAATTTGTCCTGAGTACGCTGATACCCCATATGTGGGGGGGAACTGTTTGGGTGCACGGCAGGGCTTGGAAAGGAAGTAGTAACGTTTTGGAATGCAGACGTTGATGGGGGTCATGTTCCGTTTGCAGTGACCCAGATGAGCCTAAACAGTGGAAACCCCCACAAGTGACCCCATTTTGGAAACTATACCCCTAAGGAACTTATCTAGATCTTTGGTGAGCACTTTGAACCCCCAAGTGCTTCACACAAGTTTATAATGCCCGGGCATGAAAATAAAAAATCCTATTTTTTTCCCACAAAAATTATATTTTAGTCTTTAATTTTTTATTTTCTCAAGGGTAACAGGAGAAATTGGACCACATAAGTTGTTGTCCAATTTGTCCTGAGTACGCTGATACCCCATATGTGGGTGGGAACCACTGTTTGGGCGCACGGCAGAGCTCGGAATGGAAGGAGCACCATTTGACTTTTTCCAACCAAAATTGGCTGGAATTGAGATTGGATGCCATGTTGCATTTGGAGAGCCCCTGATGTGCCTAAACAGTGGAAACCCCCCACAAATGACCCCATTTTGGAAACTAGACCCCTAAGGAACTTTTCTAGATCTTTGGTGAGCAATTTGAACCCCCAAGTGCTTCACACAAGTTTATAACGTAGAGCCGTAAAATTTAAAAATCATATTTTTTCCACAAAAATGATCTTTTCACCCCAATTTTTATTTTTCCAAGGGTAACAAGACTCCAAAAGTTATTGTGCAATTTGTCCTGAGTGCGCTGATACCCCATATGTGGGGGTAAACCACTGTTTGGGTGCATGGCAGAGTTTGGAAGGGAAGGAGCGCCGTCTGACTTTTTCAACGCAGAATTGGCTGGACGCCATGTCGTGTTTGGAGAGCTCCTGATCTGCCTAAACAGTGGAAACCCCCACAAATGACGCCATTTTGGAAACTAGACCCCTCAAGGAACTTATCTAGATGTGTGGTGAGAACTTTTAACCCCCAGGTGTTTCACTAAAGTTTATAACGTACAGCCGTAAAATAAAAAATCTTTTTTTTTTTTACAAAAATGATTTTTTCGTCCCCAATATTTTATTTTCACAAGGGTAACAGAAGAAATTGGAACCCAAAAGTTGTTGTCCAATTTGTCCTGAGTACGCTGATACCCAATATGTGGGAGAAAACTACTGTATGGGCGCACGTCAGGGCTCGGAAGGGAAGTAGTGACGTTTTGGATTGCAGACTTTGATGGAATGGTCTGGGGGCGTCATGTCACATTTGGAGAGCCCCTGACGCACCTATACAGTGGAAACCCCCCACAAGTGACCCCATTTTGGCAAATAGACCCCACAAGGAACTTATCTAGATGTGTGGTGAGCACTTTGAACCCCGAAGTGCTTCACAGAAGTTTATAACGTACAGCCGTAAAAATAAAAAATCTTTTTTTTTTTTACAAAAATGATTTTTTCGCCCCCAATATTTTATTTTCACAAGGGTAACAGAAGAAATTGGAACCCAAAAGTTGTTGTCCAATTTGTCCTGAGTACGCTGATATCCAATATGTGGGAGAAAACTACTGTATGGGTACACGTTGGGGCTCGGAAGGGAAGTAGTGACGTTTTGGATTGCAGACTTTGATGGAATGGTCTGGGGGCGTCATGTCGCATTTGGAGAGCCCCTGATGCGCCTAAACAGTGGAAATCCCCAACAAGTGACCCCATTTTGGAAAATAGACCCCACAAGGAACTTATCTAGATGTGTGGTGAGCGCTATGATGCCCCAAGTGCTTCACAGAAGTTTATAATGTACAGCCGTAAAAACAAAAAAATATTTTTTTTTGTACAAAAATGATATTTTCGCCCCCAGTTTTTTATTTTCCCAAGGGTAGCAGAAGAAATAGGACAAATTGCACAATAACTCTTGGGGTCCAGAGTACGCTACTACCCCATATGTGGGGATAAACTACTGTTTGGACGCATGGCAGAGCTGAGAAGTGAAGGAGCACCGTTTGACTTTTTCAACGCAGAATTGGCTGGAATTGAGATCAGACGCCATGTCACATTTGGAGAGCCCCTGATGTGCCTAAACAGCTGAAACCCCCCAATTCTAACTCCAACCCTAACCCCAACACACCCCTAACCCTAGTCCCAACCCTAACCACAAACCTAACCCTAACACACCCCTAATCCCAACCCTAACCCTAATCCTAACTTTAGCGCCAACCCTAACCCTAACTTTAGCCGCAACCCTAACCCTAACCCTAATGGGAAAATGGAAATAAATACTTTTTTTTAATTTTATTATTTTTCCCTTACTAAGGGGGTGATAAAGGGGGGTTTGATTTACTATTTATAGCGGGTTTTTATGATTGGCAGCTGTCACGCTAAAAGACGCTTTTTATTGCAAAAATAGTTTTTGCATCATCACATTTTGAGAGCTATAATTTTTGCATATTTTGGCCCACAGAGTCATGTGAGGTCTTATTTTTTGCGGGACGAGGTGACGTTTTTATTGGTACCATTTTTGAGCACGTGACGTTTTTTGATCGCTTTTTATTTCGATTTTTGGGAGGTTAGAATGAACAAAAATCAGCAATTCATGAATTTCTTTTGGGGGAGGCGTTTATACCGTTCCGCGTGTGGTAAAATTGATAAAGCAGTTTTATTCTTCAGGTCAGTACGATTATGGCGATACCTCATTTATATCATTTTTTCATGTTTTGGCGCTTTTATAGAATAAAAACAATTTTATATAAAAAATAATTATTTTTGCATCGCTTTATTCTGCGAGCTATAACTTTTTTATTTTTTCGCTGATGATGCTTTATGACGGCTCGTTTTTTGCGGGACAAGATGACGTTTTCAGCGGTACCATGTTTTTTTATATCGGTCTTTTTGATCGCGTGTTATTCCACTTTTTGTTCGGCGGTATGATGATAAAGCATTGATTTTTTGCTTCGTTTTTTTTTTTTTTTTTTTAAGGGGTTCACTAAAGGGGTTAACTAGTGGGACAATTTTATAGGGGGGGTCGTTACGGACGCGGCGATACTAAATATGTGTACTTTTATTGTTTTTTTTTTTTTTTATTTACAGGAAGAAGTGAATTTATTGGGGAATATTTTTTTTTTTTTTTATTTATTTTGGATTTTTTTTTTACACATGTTTATTTTTACTTTTTTAACTTTTTTACTTTGTCCCAGGGTGGGACATCACAGTATTTTATCAGATCGCTGGTGTGACAGTGTGCACAGCACTCTGTCACACCAGCGATCGCACAGGCATAGATGCAGGCTTCTCAGTGCCTGCTCTCGGCAGGCACTGAGGTAGCCGCCTCCCTCCAGGACCCCGGCGCCATCTTGGATCCGGGTCCTGGGAGGGAGGAAGCCCTCAGAACAGCGCGATCACATCGCGCTGCTCTGAGGGTCTCAGGGGGGCGCGCAGGGAGCCCCCACCTGCGCGATCCTCCCCTGTGCCCCAGTACACCGCGATCATGTTTGATCGCGGTGTGCAAGGGGTTAATGTGCCGGGAGCGGTCCGTGACCGCTCCTGACACACAGTCATGGGTGTCAGCTGTGATAATCAGCTGACACCCGGCGGCGATTAGCTGCGCTCCCCTCAGGAGCGCAGCTGATCGCCTATGACGTACTATCCCGTCCCCGGTCATACGGGCCCAGGTACCATGGACGGGATAGTACGTCCGATGGCAGTAAGGGGTTAAATGTAAAGTGGGCACTTATTGTTATAGGATAACTTGGGTTACTGTGACTGTCAAAGGGTCACACACGGGCATTATTACATTCTAGGGGGCACAATGTGAGCACTATTTTCTAGGGCACTTGCACCTGGCATTACTATATTCTATAGAGTAGCTTATGAATTTAGAGGTCACACAGAACCACACAGCAGGTGCAGTAATAGGGTCACATATGGCAGCAGAATTGGGGTATCGGCAGGATGAGGAGTTTGTACAGGTTGGGGATAGATGGTGACAGTGCTGAAAATGTAAGAAGTGAAACGTGTCTTTGTTGTATTCTCTGCAGCCGAGTCCTGGCTGGAGGAGTCGTCATGTCGGTCAGGACCAGATGGAAAAGACATGAAGAGTGAACAATTCCATCAGAAAGAACGTCAGCAGTAAGTCATTATCTGTAACTCTGCTGTAATCTATGATATGTTCTGTAGGACTGGTATTATTTACCACAGACCATATGGCGGTGATATCAATATTGATCTTTTTATATATAGATTATTTTTGGTAACAGTGCGGTCATTTGCTGAGGTTCTCTGGTTAGGGGCCCACTCAGAAGTTTCGCCCCCCTAAACCAGAACCCTAGCTACGCCTCTGGTTCAACAGTATCTCTAGACCAGAATAAGTAATATGGGCGCACTGCACAGTCTAACCATAAATACAGGGGGTGCAAAGGTGATCCAAAAAGTATGCACAAAAAAGGAGAGAAAAAGCGACCACCAATATAAATGCACACCACCAATGACAATATCATAGAACAAAATAAACTTTATTGACAAAGATGATTAAAAACATTAAAAACAATGAGCAACAGCCCCCATGTATCCTGCTACAACATGTTGCATAAGAATAACAAATTGTATAATAACTCTCCTCCTATAAATGATTAATAATTCCACGGTGACACATGGAAATACAGAGAAATAATGTAATCCTAATGGTCCACATGTGGAAATACCTAAAGCATGCTGGGAATAACTCCACAAGAAAAAGTGTTAAGGGTATGCCACACTAAACAATATCGCTAACGGGATCGCTAAAAAACGTCACTATTTAGCGATCCCGTTAGCGATGTTGTTCAGTGCGGCAGCTTCCAGCGACGAGCTTCCTGCTGTGATCTCGCTCGTCGCTGGAATCGCTCCGGACCCTATTTCATCGCTGGAGCTCCCGCTGGGTAAGTATCTAATCGCTGTGTGGCACCTTTTCTTAGCGATTTAGCGGTACTTTTGTACGCTAAAGTCGTTAAGAAGATCGCTAACGGCGATAGCGTCGTTAACTATATCGCTAAATGTGGCCGCATTTAGCGATATAGAAACAATCCCGCTAGCGATCTCATTAGTATGCAACGCTAACGAGATCGCTAGCGGGATAGCTTAGTGTGGCAGTACCTTAAGACCTGATGAATGGCCTCATGTGCAAATATAAGCCATATGAATAAATACCTGAGGCATGTTTTTAATCATCTTTGTCAATAAAGTTTCTTTTGTTCTATGATATTGTCATTGGTGGTGTGCATTTATATTGGCAACAGTATCTCTAGACGCACAGGGAGGCAGTTTTCATGAAATCACATCCAGTTTGCTTGGACAGTTAAACACAGCAGAATTTCCATGAAAAAACAGCAGCAGAAAAGACGTAGCATTTATGCAAAATGGATGTGATTTCATGAGAACTCCACCCTCGGTAAACCTAAGGGTGAGTTTCCACGGTCAGGAAACGCTGCGTGTTTGGCGCTGTGCGCTGGCGCAGCGCCAAACACGCAGCGTCCAGATGTTACAGCATAGTGGAGGGGATTTCAAGAAATCCCGTCTCCACTATGCGTAACAATACGCAGGTGGCAGACCTGCGTATCCGGACATGCGGCGCGTCTTTTCAGACCGCAGCATGTCCTCTGCGTATTGCGGCGACGGTGCGTCGCCGCAACAGAATTAACACAGGGCTATGTAGCCCTGCGCTCTTTCCGGAGGTGTTCCGGAGGTGTCCTGAACACCTCCGGAAAGATCGCGCGTCAGAAAGGGGGCGGGGCTTAGACGGAGCGGAATTTCCGCTCCGTCCAAAGCGCTATGGTTCCGGACCGTGGAACCATAGCCTTAAGACGCTGTTGAACTGCAGTTTTGATGCTTTTTTTTCCCTAGAGGCTTCTATGTGGAGCCTGAAAAAAAACGCAAACGGAAAAAAAAAAACACCATCACATTTTTAAATGCCGAATCAAAGCTTTTCTGTAGTGTTAAAAAAGCATGCAATAATCAGACATTTGTTATTGCATTGTGTGGTACGGACACATGCAGAAAACATGCAAAAAAATGCACTCGAAAAAACACCAAATTTATGCTACGTGTGAACATGGCCTCAGCATTACATTTCTATTACTTTTTATAGGTTTAATAGAGAAAGAATGCCAATGACACAATTTTTATGAAATTTACTGATCCCGTTTGCTGATTTGTGACGTTTATTATTTTTTCAAAAAGCACATTAACAATTAACTTGTTTTTCATTATTTTTTAACAATTGTATAGGAAGAAAAGAATCTCTTATTTTCTCTCTAGAATACAGGGACATAGAATTACACTGCTATGGTACAGGTGTATTTCTATGTACCTGTATCATTTGCCTGTAGCATTCGTGTCTGCAATGAAGATCAAGTAGATGAAATTCATCCACTGGCATCACTGGAACCTGTGGCTCAAGCCTTAAGCTGCTGTCTGCAATTAGAGGTTGTTGGTTTAAGTCCTAGGGAGACTCACAAAAATAGAGAAAATTACATTTTTTTATTATTTTTAGTAATTTTATTGGAACAAAAAAAACTTGACTTTTTCTTCACCTCTAGAATCCAGGGACATAGAGATATACTGGTATATACAATGTATTCCTATGCACCTGTATAATCTGCTTCTGGGGTAGCTGCCTGCAATACAGCTTAAGATTACCAAACTGTCCTATGCTTACCATTGTGGGCTGTGGCCTGTGAATATGAGATTGCAAGTTTGAGTCTTGGGGAGACCAGATAACAAGGGAATAGTTCATTTAATTTATGCCAGAGCAGAGAGACGCGGCCCCTCCACACGAAGCAAGGAGGACGGCGATCATGAAAAGATTGGAGGCACTGGCCCAAGAACACTGACACCCCTCGGACCAGACCGCCCCGCAGGTCAGTATGATTAAAGTTATTTTTCCTATTGTCAAGGTCAATATTTTCTTATACTTTTATATATATTTCTATATGCTTATGTGCTTGCTACCATTTTGAAACAATAAGTTTTCCTTGCCAAATATTACTCAGATCGAAACTCATTCTAAGATGGCGCCAGTACCGGTCAACACCTGTTTCTGAAGAAATGTACCCAATTCCTAGAAGTTGCGTCAGTCGAAAGACAATGTTATCTTTCTGGATACTGAACTAAGGAGATGTGAACTAATCAGAATTGACCGGATACTAGACATATATGGCTTGTCCCCCTTTGCTCCCCCTGCTGTACAGTGTAGTTAACCTTGTGTATGCGGAAATAAAGAACAGAACATTGCTGGATTTGGTGCCTGCATATAGCCCTCTAAGCATGCTCTGAAGTTTGAACCAGCCTGTTGTCTGACTCATTCTTTAAACGGTTAACCCATGCTTATAGTCTGAATTTGGGGTGACTGGAGGACGAATTGGAACTTGTCGATACGACCCCGACAATTGGTGCCCAACGTGGGGCGTGGACAACGGCTCGCTACTTGCCAGACCCGTCCTGTGGACTTCCCGGTGGTGCCCGCGGTGACTGAATTCGAGGACTGATCACCCTCCATCGAACACGGTAAGTTGAGATCATATATTTTATATGCGTCCCACTTGCCTGTGTGTCAGTCACTGTAGGTACTATTAAGTTGTCTGTCTGGGTCTGAGTGAGTGACCAGTCGAGTGGTCAGACTGTGGGCGACTCCGTGCCACGCTCCGAACCAGCAACTGTGAGACCGGGTGACGTCGCATGCCTGCGCGTACTCGTGTAAACACCACCTCCTCCTCCGGTCACTGCATTCTTTCTGTAGTTAGTTGCCTTCCCGTGACTGATTAACCATATCTTGTCAAAATTGTTTAGATTTTAGAAAATATAGTGGGATCCAGGACGCATAATATATTAGAGGTAGAATCGGCGAGTTGAGGAGTACTCCTCGTCTGGGGACAGGGGAATCTCACAAGGAGACGTCCCGCTGTGAATATAGGAGTGTCACGGTAAACTGTATTGTAAAGTCACCATTCACGGTTAGGGAAGGGACAGATAGGAGGAGGACTCTCTGTCTACTCAGTGTATTGAGGAGTACTCTACATTGACGGGTGGTGACCTACCAGTGAGACCGGTGGTCTGAGTCGCGACAGACCATTGCATTCTGTTAAAATCATGATGCGTCTGTTTAAATCTGAGAGACCTCACAAGTTAGAGGGTGGAGCTCTGGGTGTTGTTGAGTTAGTGGAGTCACGGGAAGGCAAGAAGGCTGTCAAAAATGTGAGGCGTTTGTATAAGATGATGGGTCTGCCCAGTACAGGGAGACTCCAGCCTTCAGTGTGGAAAGATTATGTAGGACAGAAGAAAGGAAAGTTGGGTGATGAGGGACTCCTGCACCAAGCTCAGGCGCATCTCAGAGTAGCAAATGATTTGAAGGTTGAGGGCTGGAAAGAAGTGGATGGTGCAGGAGGTTCAGAAGGTGCCGAACCCTTGTTCGGGTATATTAAATGCTCGGAATGTGATCTTGTTGATGTAACTAAGATGGCCGCTACACCCCTCATGCCTGTCACTGTGCCAAGTCCCCAGCCACCGCCCTATAATGGCACCGACATGAGATCAACGGAAGGATGGGTGTATCGCGTCTGCGGTGAGCAAAACCCGCCCTGGGCGGAGTCCTGCCGTATCTGGGGGGCTGGCCGTCCCTGGCGTAGCGCCCAACCCACTCCCGGAAATGGAACCTCCCATGTCCCTCCTATTTCCTCTGGCAGCCATCTTGGGACACCCGGAAGCACCGAATCAGGCCTATACCCCCTCTTAAATCCTTCCGGTACCTACTACCAGCCACCCAACCAACGGAGAAGGCCGCAGCTCCGCTACATCCTGCCCAGGTCCCAACCACTAGTCCCATGCCATCCGCCCCGGATCCCGATGCCAGCGCTCTCCCTTTATATCCAATGGGGGTCTCTCATAGCCCGGGAGCTATCCTCCTCCACTCCCCTGAGTTCCAAAGCCGCATACTCTCTATCCGCCAGTGAGTTGATCAAGAGGGTTCAGACCCAACCCAGGAGAGATCAGATCTAGCTCAGGACGGACTGGACCCCGAAGATGGATGGGCCCAGGACCAGCCTGTGCCCCCACCCCCACCTCCACTTCCGCCTCAAACAATGATTACATCCCCCCATCAGCCTCCACCCCTCGCTGGCCAGGCAGGCTGAAGCCTGTGCTCCGGCCTGCCACCGGCAAGCCTCCGATCTCTCCCAGAGTTAAAAACTGGGATCCCGTCTGGTCATACCGCTGTGCCAGTTACACAGGACACCCCGTGACCCTGTCAATAGGTTACAGGGACATACTCACACACCAAGTAGGGGCCATAGTCAACCCAGCTAACTCCCGAATCACAAATACGGGGGGGTTGGCACGCAAAATTGCAGCAGCTGCAGGCCCTCTCCTTGCATCAGACTGCCAGGCCTACGTGGCTCAATATGGGGAACTGCCACCTGGCCGCACCATGGTCACTAGGGCCGGGAGGCTGCCTGCCGATGTTATCATACACGCAGTAGGACCTGTTGTGAATGGACTTGAAATGAGTTCTGAGCAGAGGCTCCCTCTGGTGGTTACAAGCGGTACTGGACTGTCCAGTGAAGATTGTGAGGAGTGGGAATCAGGTGTTACTGACTGGTCTTATATAAGGGAGTCGCCTTCCCATCAGGGTTGCCGGTGATCAATTGTTCTGGTCTCAATCCTTGAGTCCTGTTTCCTTTGTAGCCTGCTGTGTCGTGTCTGCATCTCCTGCTAACAGATAAGACATTTTCTTCTTTTTGTTTTTGTGCTTGATTTTTGCATTTTGTCCTGCACTTCTGTGGGGGCCTTCAGGGTCCCCTCCGGGGGCTTTTCCCCAAAAAGGGGGGGGTTTTTTTTTTTTTTGGGGGGGGGTTTCCCGGGCCCCCGGGAAAATTTCCCCCTTTTTAATTTATCTTTTTGCCCTTTTTCCCCCCCCCAAAAGATTTTTTTGGGGGGGTTTTTTAAATTTTTTTAAAATTTTTTTCCTTTTTTTCCCCCGGGGGGCCGGGGGTTCCCCCTTTTCTCTCCCCCCCTTAAAAGGTTGGGTTTTAAATTGGGCCCTTTTTTTAAAAATTTTTTTTTTTTTAAAGGGGGAAAACCCAAAATTTAAAAATTTGAATTTTCAAAAAGGGGGGTTTTGGGCCCTTTTTCCCCAAACCAAATTGGGGGGTTTTTTTCCCCCCCTTTTTTTTCCCAAAAAAAAAAATTTTTTTTGGGGGGGGTTTTTCCCCCCCCCGGGAAAAACCCCCAAAAAAGACAGTTTTTCCCCCCCAAAAACCCGGGAATTTTTTGGGCCCCCTTTTTTTTTTTAAAAAAAAAAAAAAAAAAAAAAAGGGCCCCTTTTTGGAAAACCTTTTTATGGTTTTTAAAAAAAAGTTTTTTCCCCAAAAAACCCCCCTTTTTTCCCCCAACCCCGGGGTTTTTAAAAAAAAAAAAAAAAAAAAAAAACCCCAACCCCCCTTGGTTTAAAACCCCCAAAAAAAAATTTTTTAAAGTTTTTTTTAACCCCAAAAACCCCCCCCGGGGGCCCCCCCCTTTTTCCCCCCCCCCAAAAAAAAAAAAAAAGGGGGGAAAAAAAAAAAGGGGGGGTGGGGTTTTTTTTAAAAAAAAAGTTTTTCGAAAGGGCCTTTTTCCCCTTTTTTTTTGGGGGGTTTTTTGGGGTTTTCCCAAAAAAACCTTTTTTTTCCCCTTCCCCCCCCCCCCCTTTTTTTTTTAAATTTTTTTAAAAAAAAAACCCCCCCCCCGGGGGGGGGGGGGGGGTTTTTTTTTTTTTTTCCCCCCCCCTTTTAATTTTTTTTTAAAAAAAACCCCCCGGGGGTTTTTTAAGGAACAAATTTTTTCAAAACCCCCCCCCCCCCCGGTTTTTTTTTTTTTGGGGGGGGGCCCCCCCTTTTTTTTAAACCCCCCCAAAAAAAAAAAAAAAAACCCCCCGGGGGGGGGTTAAAAAAAAAGGGAAAAAATTCCCCGGGGGTTAAAAATTTGAAAACCCAAAAAAACCTTTTTGGGGGTTTTAAAATTTTTTTTTGGGCCCCAAAAACCCCCCCCCCCTTTTTCCCCCCCAAAAAAAAATTTTTTTTTTTTAAAAAAACCTTTTTTTTTTTTCCCCCCCGGGGGGGAAAAATTTAAAAAAAAAAGAAAAGCGGTTTTGGGGGGCCCCCCCCAAAAAAAACCTTTTTTTAATTTTTTTTTCCCCTTTTGGTTTAAAAAAAAATTTTTTCCCCCTTTTTCCCCCCAAACCACTTCATTTCCTTTTTTTTTTTTTTTTTTTAAAATTTTTTTTTTGGTTTTAACCTTTAAAAGGGAAAAAGGGGAAAAAAGGGGCCCCCCTTCCTTTTTTAAAAGGGTTTTTTCCCCCTTTTTTCCCCCTTTTTTTTTTTTAAAATGGAGGGTTTCCCCGGGGGGGGGGGGTTTTTAAAAAAAAAAGGGAAATTTTAAATTTTTTTTTTGGGGTTTTTTAAAAAAAAAAGGGGTTTTTTTTTGGGAACCGGGGTTTTTCCCCCCAAAGGGGGGTTTTTAAAAGGAAAAAAAGGGGGGGGAAAAAAAAATTTTTTTTTTCCCAAATTTTTTTTTTCCCCCCGGAAATTGGGGGCCCCCCCGGGGGGGTTTTTTTTTTTTTTTTTTTTTGGGGGGTTTTGGGTTCCCCCCCCCCTTTTTTTTTCCCCTTTTTTTTTTTTAAAAGGGGGGGGGTTTTTTTGCCTTCCCCGGGTTTCCCCCTTTTTTTGGGGGGGGAAAGGGGGCCCCCCCCAAAAATTTTTTTTGGCCCCCCAAAAAGGGGTTTTTTTTATTTTTCCCGGGGGGCCCCCCCCCCCCTTTTTTTTGGTTTTTTAAAAAAGGGGCCCCCCCTTTTTTTTTTGGGGGGGTTTTTGGGGGGGGGGCCCCCCCCCCCCTTTTTGGGGGGAAAAAAAAAATTTTTTTAAAACCAAGGACCCCCTTTGGTTTTTTTCCCCCCTTTTCCCCCAAAAAAAATTTGGGGGGTTTTTTTTTTAAATTTTGGGGGTTTTTTCCCCCCCAAAAGGTTTTTTTTTTTAAATTTTTTTTAAAAAAAGAAAACCCCCCCGGGGGTTTTTTCCGATTTTTGGGTTTGGGAAAAAGGTTTTTTTTTCCCCCCCCCCCCCCTTTTTTTGGGGAAAAAAAAAAAAATTTTCCCCCGGGGGCCCAAAAAGGGGGTTTTTTTTTCCCCCCCCCCAAAAAAAAAAAAGGGGTTTTCCCTTTTTTTTTTTTAATTTGGGCCCCTTAAAAAAAAACCCCCCCCTCGGGGGGGAAAAAGGGGCCCCCCCGGGGGGGAAAAAAAACCGGGGCCAACCCGGGAAAAACCCCCCCCAAAAGGGGGTTTTTGGGGGAAAAATTTAAAAAAAAAACCCAAAACCGGAAGGGGGGAAAAAAGGGGGCCCCCTTTTCTTTTTTTTAAAAAAAAAAAAAAAAAAATTTTTTTAAAAATTTTTTTAAATTTTTTTGGGGGGGTTTTGGGCCCCCAAATTTTTGGGGAAAGGGGAAAAAATTTTTTTGGGGAAAAAAGGAATTTCCCCGGGGGAAAAACCCCCCCCCTTTTTTTTTTCCCCCAAAAAGGGGTTTTTTTTTCCCCCCCCGGGTTTCCCCCCAAAAAACCCCCCCCTTTTTTAAAATGGGCCCCCCCCCGGGGGGGGGGGGGGGGGTAAATTTTTCTGGCAAGGGCCCCGGGGGCCCCTTTTTTTCCCCCAAAAAAAAAAATTTGGGAAAAAAAAAATAAAAAGGGGGGGAAAAAGGGGGGTTTTTGTTCCGGGGGAAATTTTTCCCCCGGGCCCCCCCGGGTTTTTTTGGGGACAACACCAAATGTTTACCAAAACCAAGATATGGAATGGAATTTGTCAAGACTTTGGGACTTTGGGGAAAGTAAAGAGGTTCATTACAGCAGCGGGGAACAGCGTAAAGCATGCTTCATGGATAAAGGCCCTCATAAAAGTCTGGGAACCTGTCCAATTGCCGTTGTAAAAGTCAAAGCCGGGGAAACTGGATCAAAGAAGCCGGGGGAAACCCATTGGCGGGTTCGGCCCGCTAAAGCTGCACCATAAAGAATGTGTCCCAAAAGTGGCGGGAAAAAAGGGGAAGAAACGGGAAAATCCCCGGGCCTACCATGGCCTTCCCGAGCAAGGCCCAAAGGGAAAACGGGCTATGAACCCATTTGGATTCAAGGGGGAAAAGGAAAAACAATGTTTAAAGATAAGAGATAGAACATTTGGGACTACGGGTGGACCCAAATTTACGGGGCCCACCTGAAGAAAGTTTGGGGGGAAACAAAAAAAAGCCCCCTTTTAAAGAGATCAAAAATGGAGGGCGCGGGCCACGCATCGGCCCATACCTCCTTTCCACAAGATAATGGAAAACCTGTCCCCCAGACGAAACCCCACTGTGTGCATGGGCTCAGGGCCCTCCCCACAGAGGGAAAAACCCAAAAGCTTCCCTGTATTCAGAACTGTCTAGCACCGGGAAATTTTCCCCTTTGCGGGGCTGCATACTAAGATCCTGCTCTGTCTGTGCACTGAAACCCAACGGCCCAGAACGAGCCCCTTTTCCCCAACATTTGGAAAACCCGACTCCCCTTGGCAACGAATACAAGTGGACATTTTCAGACCCAAAATAGGAAAAATGGTAGTTTTTGTTCTGTGGCATGTTCTCTGCCGGGCCGGCCACCCAGTCATAAACATAAATCATGAATGGTGGTTGAAGGGCCCTCCGGGGCCATTGGCCCAACCCCCCTGCTAAAAGGGATTCTCTAAATATCCAACGTTTCTGTCAGCTCTGTTTGAAGATTCCAAAACCCAGCCCAAAAACTGATTCTGAAATTGCCTCGATTTTGGGGTTTCTCAAATGAAGAGCAGACCAAGGCCAGCCTTCACAGCTAATGTTTACAAGGAACTTGGAAAATGTGGGAAAGATTTGGGCCTCCCAAAATCCGTACCCTCCGCCGTTTGGCAAGTGGAAAGAAGAAATTTACAATTAAGACCCAGTCTTAAAAAAGACCCAAGACCCTCCTCCCCCCCGGCCTGACCTACTCCCCTGTGCGTACACATCGACAACCCTCAGGCCAAACTGGGGGACCCCTATGAAATTTGTTTGGGCCCGCCCCCAAGATAGGGGAAATCAGACCCCAAGAGCTATCTGAGATAATGAAAAGTAGTAAAGTTTGTGATTGCTTTTTCTAAAGTTTACTAACACCCCTTCTACTTTGCTCTTCCCAGAATCCACAGGTGACAAGTGCTGACTTACACCGGGGACCTGGTGTACGGAAAAAATTTGTGCGGGAACTGCCTCCCCGCCCCGGTTCGAGGGCCCCACACCGTGATCCGCCACTCCCACCGCCTGAAGCTTTGAGGGGAAAAGCATGGGTTTTACCCCCTCATGCAAAAAGGACAGACGAGTCTATTAAAAAATGAAGGCCCCTTTATTCCTTGTGTTATTCGCTATTTTTACCGTTGGCGCCCTATTTTGGGGGAAACAAAAAACCCAGTACAAATTTATTCATCGATTTTTGTGATATGGAAACCCCGGGGGTTTTAACCGGGAAAGAGACTAAATTCCGGACAGATCAAATTGCTGACTTTGGATTTTTCTGTGGGACCGACCGGGAAATGAGAATTATTTTTGGGCAATTGGGCGGAATGGGGTGATACGATTGGGGGTATAAGCCAAAAAACCCCGGGATGGGAAAAGATAAGAATGGACAGTCCTTATTTACCGATTGACCTTAAGTACAGGCCATTGGGGGGAAATTTTGGGCTGGGTGTATTTATTAAAAGTTGTTTTCCCCTTTTACTAAAATTGGAAAACCCCCCCCAGGGGGACCTAGGGAAGTATGTCCAGGGCTTCATGAAGGGGGTTGCAAAACCCCCCCCTGTTTAAAGGTGGAGCTAAATATTAAAAATAGGCCCCCTCCAGCCTGCAACCAATAACCCGCTAAAGGGAGGTAAAATATTTCAACGGGACCCCAAGGAAGTTATCCCCTACCTGGGGTTAAATGGAAGATGTCTTTTAGAAAAACCCCAAATAAACCCCCGCAAAAATCTATGGGTAGAATGGGTACGGACAATGTCCCAGCCCAAAATATATCAGTAGGGTTTTGCTTGCGCTGCTGCAAATACCTCTAATACCCCTGCTTTCCCGCAGATCTAAAATACCCTGTTTGTTTGGACTAATAAGGTCTAATGTAGTTCCCGCCCTACTAATCCTTTAACCAGTAGAAAAGCCAAAGTTCGGACTCCTGGGGAGTGTCGTTACTGGGAAAACTATACCCCTATCCCCCGACAAACCCACAGGCCCCTTTTTGGGGATCTTCGAAGAGGTTTTTTTAAAGCAAAGAGCCGTGGAACCTGACTTGCTAAATTAAAAACCGTATATGTATGATATTTACTGTTTTTTGGGGATGGGCGACCCGGGCCAGACTCCCAACCACTTGGGGTGGCCCGTGTACCTGATAAAATGGCAATGCAGCAAAAAATTTCCCCGGGAAAACCAAAGGTCTCTTCTGAGATGGTTGGAAAAAGAAAGTTAGACCAAAATACAATGGTTATTTGAAGACCCCAGGTCAATAGATTCCAAAGGAGTCCCAAGGGGGGGCCCCGCGAATACAAAGCCCCGAACCGATCACAGCGGTTTTTTTTCCCCATTCCCCCAATAAGTTTTTCGGAAGTGGGTTGGATAAATTATATATATTACATAGCAGAATTTTTAATAATCGGGGGCTTTCCGGGATAGTTGAGGAATGGGACCCAAAACCCAAAGATCTTCAAACGATTGGCTTAAGAATGTTCCGCTGAGAAAAAAGGAGTCTGTGGATGTTGGAGAAAAGCTTTTTTATATTCCCAAAATTTGGGTCAATGTAAAATGTAGTGGCCCTCGAGAAGATAATGGGGCAGCGGGGGAATTGAAATCCAAAGCAGGGGGGACACCCCCTTTTTTTCAAGAGGGTTGGGGGGCCTTAAAGGGGTTTTTCCAGCAAGCCTGCTTGGGGGGTGGGGTCCCGGGGATTTGGGTGGTGGTCCCATGTTTTTGGGTTTGGGGGTTTTTTTAAAAAAAAAGCCATAGCCAGGGTTTACCCCACTCAAGTACTTTTCCCCCTCAGGAAATGTATCCCTTTAAAAGATGATGCAGGAAAGGGGAAAAGGAAAAAATACCCTGCCGGTAAACTTGACAAAAAAACCCCCTTTCAAAATGGAAAGAGGATTTAGTTTGGGGTGAGGGGGAAACTCATTGTATGTCGAATAGGGGGTAGTTGTTTTGGGGGATCCCTAAGGATAGTTCAAAGTGGGGGGAAGAAAATCCATCCCCCTCTCCCCACATGGACAGTCTAAAAAGGTCCCCCGTAAGGGAAAATTTGTGTTTGGGGGGGAATGTAAAGGGTCAATATTTTCTTATACTTTTAAATATTTTATATGCTTATTGCTTGCTACCATTTTGAAAAAATAATTTTCCTTCCCAAATATTATCAGATCGAAACTCATTAAAAATGGCGCCCGTACGGGGAAACCTGTTTCTGAAGAAATTTACCCCAAATTCCCAGAAGTTGCGTCATCGAAAAAACAATGTTTTCTTCTGGTACGAAAATAAGGAGAGTGAACTAATCAAATGCCCCGGGTACTAACTTTTATGGCTTTTCCCCTTTGTCCCCCCGCTGTCGTGTGTTTAAATGGTTTCGGAAAAAAAGAACAAAACATTGTGGATTTGGTGCCTGCTAAGCCCCCCGATGTCTGAAGTTTGAAACCGCCTGTTGTTGGAACTTGTCGATACGACCCGAACTTCTTAAGGTCAGTGGAGGGTTATATACCCCATTATAGAATGTTATAGAATGCTGTATAAACCCTAAAATTATCAAAATACAAAATAAAAAGGGTTTTTTTGATCGGTGGACCCTTACCCTTTTTTTTTTGGCCCCCTCTAACCCAAAGTCTCCATTCCCCAAACTTTTTAACCCGAGGGCAAGGGCACCCATACATAGTTTATTTTTTTTAAGGGTTTCCCCGGGAGCGGGGCCAAAAACCGCGGTCAGTTGCTCCATCCGGCGTGAGAAAAGAAATTTTTTTTGTCTTTTTAAACGTGTTTATTTCTTCCCGGGAGAAAAGGGTTTTCGGCTTTTTTGGAAATCCCTATTCTCAGCTGTGTTGGTTTGCCCTCCCTTTTTCCTATATAAATTGGGGTCTATTATTTAAACTCATAAGATTAGCTTTTGCTGCATGGGAAAGGAGGGAGAGAAGTTGGTATGGAAGGGTTTCTGGAGGAGTTATAAGGTTTGTTTGGTTTGTACGCAAATCCCTTTCCTTTCCATTTTTTTTTTTCCCCTTCCACACAAAAGCCCGGGGGATTCCCGTGTTATATGTGATAATATTTTGGTGTGTGGAGTTTACAGTTACCCCTTTTTCTTTGTTGCCCGGTCAGGTTTTGGGACTGCAGTGCACAGTGGCCCCTCTTTCCCTTGGGGAAGGAAGGTGAGGGGGCTATCTTTGGAAAAGGAAAGGGCAAAAGGCACGAGTCTTTACCTTTAAGTATCCCGGGGGAAAAAGGGAAGCTAGGGTGCCCCCCAGTGTTAGGGCCAGGAAAGGGGGCCTGGTCCCGGGACCCCCAGCTGTTATACAGTTTGACTTGCTTTGAGAGAACTTCGGAAAAAAAAAGCCCAAAAGGGTATAGTACCCATTTTTTTTCCAAAGAACAGCCCCCCTCCCCCAAAACAGAAGTGTTACCGGACAGAAAGCAGATGACCTTGGTTGACTGAGAACAGGAGCCTTAGAAAAAGCTGTTTGGGGGAAAAAAGATTTACTGCCTTGCTGACCAGGGGGAAAAAGTCGCTTCCCTTCTTGGCCCGCCCCGAAAGGGCGGCAAATGACCAAAAATTCTTAAAAAACTTCCGATAAAAATTAACAAAGCCTAAACTCTCTGCAGGCTTAATTTTCCCGGCTGATCCAAACAAGGGGCCTGTAATTTAATTATCCATTAAAAAACCTGAGGCAAAAAGCAAAGGCCTAAGAATGGCCCTGCTGTACTCAAATACTTTCTTATTTTTGCAAAAAAGGTTTGTCACATAAAATCGAGGCCCTTTTAAAACGTCATGGCGCCCCTCTTGGTGCCCCTTTAAAATCATTTCACCCAATTTTTACCACCAAGGAGCTAAAAATATTTATGAAATTTTGAAACCGACGAGCTTTGGTTAACTTGAACGATCACAGCAGGTCGGACTGGGGCTGAAATTTAGCCCTGGCATTTGAAAAACACAGGCCCATGTTTTCCCCCATCCCCAGCACCAAGGGAATTATTCTAAGATTCCCCTGGAGGGGAGGAAAGGTTTTTAAAACCAAAACGAATATTTCTATGATACCCATGGCCGTGGGGAAAAGTGAGGGGCAGCGACCTTGTGCCCCACAACTTTTTAACATTGATGTCTTGAAAACACAAATTTGCTAACAAGTGCAGCAAGGCACCCCAGACAGACAGGCCTTTGGCTTGAGAATCCCCGAGGGCCCAGTCGGCCCTGATCTAGTTTAAAAATGACCATCAGGATATGGGGTTTTTTCCATTTGGCACTTGCCGAACACATTGAGGTTATTGCCCCAGTTGTGCCCATAAGGGGAACAACTTGTTAGTTTCTTGTTTGCATTGCTTCGTTGTTGCTAGGAGAACCGTTCTTAAAAGTTTGTCCATCTTCCCTTCTGTAGTTGATGTTTGCCTTTGTCCTCCTTTTATTATCGTTTGCTGAGCCATCTTTTTTATGCACATTATACTTCTCTGGGGTTAATCTTTCCATCCTGCATTGTACTTGTTTAGGAATTCAATCTGTTTCCCTGGACTCTTTTTAAAGTCACTGCTGGCTGATTGGGGACTATCTAGAAACGCTGGGTAAGTCAACAATCATACAGTTATCTAAGGGATTTAGGTAAGGATTTAGAGACTCTTCTGTTGAAGAGTCAGAATAGAGTGGGGTGCCCCAAGAACAGTATCAGTTTTAATACAGGAAAAAGGAAAAACTTAAGTAATTTTGAAGATACAGAATCATAGAGTTTTCGACATCTGTTTGCTTAAATGGAAAAATTTTTAGGAGCCCCAGCGCTAGGGCAGATAGCCCAGCCTTGGATTCCCGGACAAGGAAAAGAAAGGAGAATTTCTAATTCCTTTCCGATTTTCAACACAAGAAAAAACACAGGATTCATGCGACAGGAAAGACCAAAAACTTGACTAAGCCTACATAAAGGGCAAAACAAACTACAAACCGCCAAATGTGAATACTTTTCCCGGTATGTCCCTGGCAAAGGGCAGAATCAAGTGACTGTCTTATCTAAGCCCGGGTTTATAAGTTACCCCCAGAGGGAGCTCTGGAAAAGACTTTCTCGGCATACTGTCTTTCAA
>JARQOD010000001.1:730641393-730683954 GCA_033576555.1 Oophaga sylvatica
GCCCCCCCCCCCCCCCCCCCCCCCCCCCCCCCCCCAGGACCCACCACAGCAGTTTTTCACTGTCATAGATTGGCCAACGCTTTTTCAGTGTGTCTCTATATGAGAATTCATGGTTCCTCTTTGCCTTCACCTTTCAAGGATCACAGCTCACATGGACCAGGACCCCTAGGAGCCCAGAACTTACCAAACCCAGTTCACTCAGGCTATGAAGCTGGTCTTAGAACCATGGATCCAGGAGCACCCAGAAATTACCCTTTTGCAATATGTGGACGACCTCTTACTTTGTGGAACTAAGGATACCATTGAAGATGCGTCCACGTCACTTTTGATGTTTCTTCATGCTGCCAACTGCAAGATCTCCAAGAACAAGGTGAAGTGGTGCCTATTCAAAGTGGTCTTCCTTGGCCATTGCATCTCCCAAGGAGCCAGATATCTGACTGAAGAAAGGAACAGGCCATCCGAGAAATCTTCTACCCTGATACCTATTCTGCTATGCAGACTTTCCTTGGACTGATCACCTATTGCAGACAGTGGATCCCCGACGCCTCCAGACTCATGCAACCTCTGTATGACTGTCTCAAGAATGGAGGGCCAGACTGGCGCAATGCCCCGGAACCCTCTGTCTTCGAAGAACAGAAACGGTGTTTCAAAGCACTTAAGGAGAGTGTCATCTCTGCTCCTGCCTTAGGCATCCCGGATTACACTCAATCCTTTCATCTCTTCGTGTCCGAATCTGGGGGACACGCATCTGGAGTCCTGGCCCAATGCCAAGCTGACAAGTTCAAGCCTCTAGGCTACTACTCAGCACGTCTGGACCCCGTGGCCCGCACTGCACCTACGTGTCTCAAAGCAGTACATGCTGCCCACACCTTATTGGACAAATCTGCAGATATCGTCCTTGGACATGACTTGATCATACAAGCTGGCCATGATCTCTCTGCTGTCCTCCAACAAACTTCACCCAGGCATCTAACTCATCAAAGGCACCTCCGTCTTCAGTGCTCATTGTTGCTGCCTTCCAACATCACTTTCCAGAAATGTACCACGATTAATCCTGCCACTTTGCTTGCACCTTCTGAGGGGGAAGAAGAGTACCCCTGCACAAGACCACATGACTGTTTGGAAGTTTTGCGATTGGAAACTTCCGCACCTGAAAATATGTTGTCACATCCACTTCCAGATCCTGCTCTACATCTATGGACTGATGGTTCCCGCTTTGCGGATGCTCAAGGCAAGTTCCATACAGGATATGCCGTTACTACAGATACTGAGGTCCTCATGGCCGAAGCATTGCCACCACACATGTCTGCTCAAGAAGCTGAACTTGTGGCCCTCATAGAAGCCTGTCATCTTTCAGCCGGGACAACAGCCAATGTTTACACAGACTCAAGATATGGATATGGAATTTGTCAAGACTTTGGACTCTTGTGGAAGTCAAGAGGCTTCATTACAGCAGCTGGAACAGCAGTAAAGCATGCTTCATGGATCAAGGCCCTCATGAAAGCTCTAGAGGAACCTGTCCAGATTGCCGTTGTCAAAGTCAAAGCACATGGGAAACTGGACTCAAAGAAGCCAGAGGGAACCATTTGGCTGATCAGGCCGCTAAAGCTGCAGCCATGAAGAATGTGTCACCAAAGTGGCAGGAAAAGATGGAAGAAACAGGAGAAGCTCCCAGGACCATAGCCATGGCTCTTACCAGAGCAAAGGCCAAGGAACAGGCTATGCAAGCCCATCTTGGATCTCAAGGAAGGAAAAGAAGAAAACAAATGATTGAAGATGAAGAGATAGAACACTTGGACTCACAGGTGGACCTCGAATTGACGAGGCCACCTGAAGAGAAGTTGTGGGAGGAACAGAAAAAGACCCCTATTGAAGAGATCAAACAATGGAGGGCAGCAGGGGCCACAGCATCAGGCCCATACCCTCCTTTCCACAAGATGAATGGAAAACCCTGTCTGCCCAGACGTATGTACCCAGCTGTGACTGCATGGGCTCATGGACCTACCCACAGAGGGAAGAACCAAGCTCTAGCCTGTATTCAGAAGCTGTACTACGCACCTGGAATTTCCTCTGCAGTGGCTGCATACTCAAGATCCTGCTCTGTCTGTGCCACCTGTAATCCAACGGCCACAGAACGAGTCCCTTTCCAACATTTGGCCAAACCAGACTACCCTTGGCAACGAATACAAGTGGATCATATTCAGATGCCAAAATCAGGGAAATATGAGTACGTTCTTGTGTCTGTGGACATGTTCTCTGCCTGGCCAGAAGCCTACCCAGTCATAGAATCATAGAATCATAGAATGGTAGAGTTGGAAGGGACCTCCTGGGCCATCTGGTCCAACCCCCTGCTCAAAGCAGGATTCTCTAAATCATCCCAGACAGATGTCTGTCCAGCCTCTGTTTGAAGACTTCCAAAACCGCAGCCAAGAAACTGATTACTGAAATTGCCTGCAGATTTGGGATTTCTCAAGTGATAGAGTCAGACCAAGGACCAGCCTTCACAGCTAATGTTTACAAGGAACTCTGGAATATGCTGGGAACAGATTTGGGCCTCCACACTCCGTACCATCCTGCCAGTTCAGGCAAAGTGGAAAGAATGAATTCCACACTTAAGACCTAGCTCTTAAAAATGACCCAAGACCATCCTCTCCCCTGGCCTGACCTACTCCCCATAGTGCTGTATCACATCAGACCACCCCTCAGGCCAAACATGGGCTGACCCCTATGAAATCTTGTTTGGGGCCCCGCCCAAGATAGGGGAAATCAGACCCCAAGAGCTATCTGAGACTAATGATAAAGTAGTAAAGTTTGTGATTGCTTTGTCTAAAGAGTTGACTAACACCCATTCTACAGTGTCTGCTTCTCTCCCAGAATCCACAGGTGACACAGTGCATGACTTTACACCCGGTGACCTGGTGTACGTGAAAAAGTTTGTGCGGAGAGACTGCCTCCAGCCCAGGTTCGAGGGTCCCTACACCGTGATCCTGACCACTCCTACAGCACTGAAGCTTGAGGGCAAGAGCACCTGGATTCACGCCTCTCACTGCAAGAAGGACAAGACGAGTCTATAAAGAATGAAGGCCACCTTCTATATCCTTTGTGTCTATTCGCTATCTGTTACCGTATGGGCAGCCACTATATTTTGGGTGAACACAAATAACCCAGTACAAATTTATTCATTCGATTTTTGTGATATGGCACCCGGGGATTGTAAACCAGGAATGATGACTAAATTCCGACATGATCAAATTGCTGACTTTGGGATCTTCTATCTGTGCGTGACCCGACCGGGAAATGAGAACTTATTATTGGTCAGATGTGGGCTGGAATACGGGTGATACAGATTGGGGGTATAAGCCCAAAGAAGCCCGGGATAGGAAAGATAAGAATGGACAGTCCTTATTTACCCGATTGACCTTAAGTACAGGACCATTGGGGAGATTTGGGTCTGGGTGTATTTATACTAAAAGTTGTTTTCCCTTGTACCTAAACTTGGAAAACCCCCAGCCAGGAGACCTAGGGAAGTATGTCCTAGGTCTTCATGAAGGAGTTGTCAACCCCACCCTAGTAAAGGTGGAGCTCAAAGATATTAAAAATAGGCCCACTCCAGCCCTGCAACCAATAACCCGCTAAAGGGAGGTGAAGTATTACAACGGGTACCCAAGGAAGTTATTCCCATACCTGGGCTTAAATGGGAAGATGTCTTCTCTATAGAAACCCAAGTAAACCCCCGCAAAAATCTATGGCTAGAATGGGTACGGTACAATGTCCGAGCCCAAAATATATCAGTAGGATGTATAGCTTGCGCTGCTGCAAATACGCATCTATATACCCATGCTTTCCCGCAGATCATAATACTACCCTCTGTTTGTTTGGACTAATGAAAGGGTCTAATGGTAGTTCCTGCCCTGACTATATCCCTTTAACCAGTAGAAAAGCCAAAGTTCGGACTCCTGGTGATGTGATCGTTACTGGGGATAACTATACCTGCTACTCCCCTGACAACTCCACAGGCCCTTCTCTGGGTATCTTCGAAGATGGTTTTTGTAAAAGCAATGAGACAGTGGAACCTGACTTGCTGACTAATCACACCAGATATATGTATGATATTTACTGTTTTTGTGGGGATGGGCGACTCAGGACCAGACTCCCACCTACTTGGACTGGCCAGTGTACCCTGATAAAATTGGCAATGCAGTTCAAAATTTTGCCCTGGGAAGATCCAAAGGTCTCTTCTGAGATGGTTAGGAAAAAGAGAAGTTTAGACCAACTACACACTGGTTATGTTGAAGACCCCAAGGTCTACATAGATTCCATAGGAGTCCCAAGGGGGGTCCCAGACGAATACAAAGCCCAGAACCAGATCACAGCAGGTTTTCTCTCCCTCATTCCCACAATACAGATTAATCGGAATGTGGATTGGATAAATTATATATATTACACTGAGCAGAGATTTGTTAACTATAGTCGAGATGCTTTCCAGGGCATAGTTGAGGAACTGGGACCCAACACCAGAATGACTCTTCAGAACAGATTGGCTATAGATATGATTCTCGCTGAGAAAAGTGGAGTCTGTGGGATGATTGGAGAAGAATGCTGTACTTATATTCCTCAAAATTCAGGAGTCAATAGTAAAACTGTAGTGGCCCTCGAGAAGATAATGGGTCTAGCGGAGGAATTGAAATCCAATGCAGGGGTGGACACCTCCTTCTTTTCAAGATGGTTGGGAGGCCTTAAAGGGTTTCTCCAGCAAGCCTGCTTGGTGGTAGTGGGGCTCCTGGGATTGGGACTGGTGGTCCTATGTTGTGTGGTGCCTATGTACAAAAAAGCCATAGCCAGGGTTGACCCTACCTCAAGTACTTTCCTCCATCAGGAAATCGTATCCCTGTTAAATGATGATGCAGGGAAAGGGGATATGGAAAAATATACCCTGCCGGATAAACTTGACAAAACCCCCTATGACAAAATGGAAATGAGAGATTTAGTTTAGGGATAGATGGGAGAACTCCATGTGTATGTCAGAATAGGGCCTAGTTGTTTGGGGGCATCCCATAAGGAGATAGCTTCTAAAATGACTGGGTGAAGAAATCCATCTCCCCTCTCCCCACACATGGACAGTCTCAAAGGTCACCACGTCAAGGGAAAACTTAGTGTTTAGGGGGGATTGTCAAGGTCAATATTTTCTTATACTTTTATATATATTTCTATATGCTTATGTGCTTGCTACCATTTTGAAACAATAAGTTTTCCTTGCCAAATATTACTCAGATCGAAACTCATTCTAAGATGGCGCCAGTACCGGTCAACACCTGTTTCTGAAGAAATGTACCCAATTCCTAGAAGTTGCGTCAGTCGAAAGACAATGTTATCTTTCTGGATACTGAACTAAGGAGATGTGAACTAATCAGAATTGACCGGATACTAGACATATATGGCTTGTCCCCCTTTGCTCCCCCTGCTGTACAGTGTAGTTAACCTTGTGTATGCGGAAATAAAGAACAGAACATTGCTGGATTTGGTGCCTGCATATAGCCCTCTAAGCATGCTCTGAAGTTTGAACCAGCCTGTTGTCTGAACTTGTCGATACGACCCCGACACTCTCTTACAGGTCATGTTGGAGGCTTATATACCGCATTATAGAATGCATTATAGAATGCTGTATATCAACCCTAAAATTATCAAAGTATCAAAATACAACAGGTTTTTATGATCGGTAAGGACCGTTACCTTATGTCTAGCCCACTCTAACCAATGTCTCCATTCCTCAAAGACTCTTTTAACCCCGAGGTCAAGGTCACCTATATCATAGTTATTGTCACAGGTTACCACGACGGAGCGGAGCCAGAAGACCGCAGTGTCTAGTTGCTCCTATCCCGGCGCTGAGAAGAAGCATTTCTCTGTCTTATTAAACGTGTTTATTTCTTCCGGCAGAACAGGGGTTAATCGGCTTTGTTGGAAATCCCTATTCTCAGCTGTGCTTGGTTAGCCACTCCTTTTTCCCTATATAATCTGGGCTCTATTATTAATCCTCATAAGAGTTAGCTTTTGCTGCATGGCTAAAGGAGGGAGAGAAGTTGGTATGAGAAGGAGTGCTGGAGGAGTTATAAGTGACTGTTGTTTGGTTTGTACGCAAATCCTTATCCTTCCCTATTTTGGTTTCTTCCCCTTCCTACACACGCCGGTGGATTCCTGTGTTATATGTGAGTGAATATTTTGTGTGTGTGGAGTTTACAGTTACCCCTTGTCTTTGTTGCCCTGTTTGTCAGGTTGATGTACTGCAGTGCACAGTAGTGCCCCCTCTTCCTTGGGTAAGGGAAGAGAATAGACGGAGGGCTATCTTAGGAGATAAGGAAAGGGCAACGGCACCGACGTCTTCACCATCTGAAGTATCCCGGGGAATAGGGCAAGCTAGGGTGCCCCCTAGTGTTAGGGCCAGGAAAGGAGCCTCTGGTCCCGGGTCACCCGTCAGCTGTGTCATGACAGTTAGACTCTGCTTGAGAGAACTTCGGGAAATAAAAAGCACAAGGATGATAGTACCCATTTTTTTTGCCAAAGAACAGCCCCCATCCCCAAAGCAGAAGTGTCTACCTGGACAGGACAGGCAGATTGACCTGGGTTGACTGAGAACAGGAGCCTTAGAAAAAGCTGTCTTGAGGGAGAAAAAGCATTTACTGCCTTGGCTGACCAGGAGGAAAAGTCTGCTTCCTTCTTGGTCAAGTCAGTTAAAGGCTTGGCTATGACCAAAAATTCTTAATGAACTTCCGATAAGAATTAACAAAGCCTAGAACTCTCTGCAAGGCTTTAAGGTTACTCGGCTGCATCCAAACAAGGATGGCCTGTAATTTAACTATATCCATCTGAAAACCTGAGGCAAAAAGCAAATGGCCTAAGAACTGGACCTGCTGTACTTCAATATTACATTTCTTCAGTTTAGCAAATACATGGTTGTCACATAAAATCTGGAGGACCTGTTAAACATGCTCATGGCGCTCCTCTTGAGTGCGCCATTAAATCAATATGTCATCCAGATAAATTACCACCAGAGAGCATAAAATATCATTTATGAAATCTTGAAACACCGACAGAGCATTGGTTAACTTGAACAGCATCACCAGCAGGTACGGACTGGGGCTGAAATTTAGCCCTGGCATTTGAAATCACACAGGCCCATGCTGTCCCCATCCCCAAGCACCAGATGGGAATATATTACTAAGATTACCCTGGATGGAGGAAAGGTTTTACTACAAAACGAATATTTCTAATGATACCCATGGCCTGCTGGGGTAAGTGATGGAGTCAGCGACCTTGTGCTCCGTCACAACTCTTAACAGTATGGATGTCTTGAGAACACAAATTCTGCTAACAACGTAGCAGACAAGGCAGCCCACGACCAGACAGGCCCTTCTGGCATTTGCCAGAATTGCCAGATGGCCAGTCCGGCCCTGATCATCAGATTTTCAAAATGACCATCAGGCATATTGAGAGTTTTCCATTTGGCACTCTGCCGAACACATATGAGGTTATATGCTCCATGTTGTGGCCCATGAATGGGAACAACTTGTTATGTGATTCTATGTTATGCATTGCATTCTGTTGTTGCTAGGGAGAAGCCCTGTTCTTAGAAGTTTGTCCATTCTTCCCTTCTGTAGTTGATGTTAGCCTTTGCTCCTCCCTTCTTCATTATCAGTTTGCTGTAGCCATCTTTTGATGCACATGTATACTTCTCTGGGATTACTCTTTCCACCTCCTGCATTGTACTTAGTTCAGAGAATATCAACTCTGTTTCTCCTGGACTCTTATTACAAGTCACTGCTGGCTGAGTTGGCACTATCTGAGAACGCCTGGCATGTAAGTACAACAATCATACAGTTATCTAAGGGATTGATGGCTAAGGATTTAGAGACTCTTACTGCCTTGAAGAGTCAGAATAGAGTGGCCTGCCACCAAGAACAGTATACAGCTTTCAATACAGAGAAAGGAACATCTATACAGCTAATTGTGAAGATACAGCAGATTCATAGAGTTTGCAGACACTGCCTGTTCTGCTTATAAATGGCAACATTGTATGTGAGCTCCTCAGCAGCTAGGAGCAGAATAGCCCCCAGCCTTGGCATTCCTGTGTACAATGGAAAAGACAGGAAGAATTTCTAATTCTCTTCCTGATTTACAACAGCAAGAAAAAGACACAGGATCTCATGCAGCATTCAGTGAAAGATCCAAACACTTGACTAAGCCTACATGGAAGGTCAAAGACAATCTACAAACCGCCAAGTGTGAATTACTTTCCAGTGTATCGTCCCTCTGGCAAAGAGTGCAGAATCAAGTGACTGTCTTATCTAAGCCTGGAGCTCATAAGTTACCACCAGAGGGAGCTCTGGAACGACTGTACTCGGCATACCTGTCTTTCAAGAACACTTGTGAGAAATATACCTTTGTCTTGGTGAGACTAAACACACCAGAGTCTCCAAAGGAACTTCAGAGCTTTCAACAACTCAATTCTGAACGAGACTGCACTGTGCGACATCGTGAATAAAATAGAAGCAAATATTGTACAGATGTCAGAAGCATCAAAATTCCAGGAACTCAGCGACCTGCTGTTTAAACTCCAGCTGGCCAAGACAGAGACACATCTACCTGGCCTCAGCTACCTGGACACCACAAGGGGGTGAAACCCATAGTCGCCAAGCTGCCATATAATGTGCAAGAAAGGTGGACTACGCTAAGGACAAGTTACAAAAAGGAACATCAGGTGTCCTTTCCTCAGTTCTCCTACTTCTGTGAGTTCATCAAACACATTGCAGAGTGTAAGGTCTACCTAAGCTTCACCTGTGGAGAAGCCACAGGCACAGCTTCATCTGCTCCCAAATATGAGAGCCTTCATCAAATTCACAGAAAACGTAGAGGCCCAGTATCAGTAAAAAAGACTGACGTTCTTCCCACACCAGCATCAGTTCCTGACAAGGGTGACAAGGGTGAAAGAGTCGAGAATCCAAACCGTCAGTGTCCCATCCACAAGAAACCAAATCCACTGAAGAAATGTATCGGCTTCAGGAAGAAACCGCTCCAAGAACGCAAGGAGCTTCTAAAGAAGTTTGGAGTATGCTTCAGATGTTGTGCTTCTACCGAGCACCTTGCTAAGGACTGTAAGGTTACAATCAAGTGTATGGAGTGTGACAGTGAGGACCACATACAAGTCCTCCATCCATCCCAGCTTAACCCTACACCTACACCTTTTCCCACCACAAGCCATGGTGGGGACAGTACAGGCCAAGCAGCAAGTCATCTCGCAGTATGTTCATGCATGGAAGTCTGCGGAGAAGGTCTTTGGGACAAGTCTTGTGTGAATATTTGCCTGGTAACGGTATATCCCAAGGGTCACCCAGAGAAGGCCGTGAAAGTGTATAGCATCCTGGACGATCAGAGCAACCGATCACTAGCACGGTCAGGACTCTTTGAGCTGTTCGAATTAAAGGGAAGGGCTTACCCCTACACCTTAGGCACCTGCAGCAGCATCTTCAAAGTCTTCGGAACAAGGGCCAGTGGTCTCATGGTAACGTCTCTTGAAAATACCATAGAAATACCTCTACCCACACTTGTCGAGTCGTCCAACAAGGAAGAGATCCCAACGCTGGAAGCCACTCTTCATCACCCTCACCTGAAGACTATAGCCAGCAAGATTCCAGCTCTCGATCACAACGTAGAAATCCTGATTCTAATTGGGAGAGACATCCTCTGTTTACACAAGGTACGTCAGCAAATCAACTGTCCTCACGATGCACCATTTGCTCAACGCTTCAACCTAGGCTGGGTGATCATAGGGAATGATTGCGTAGACAAAATGAAGAGACCTAATGCTATCTTCTCCTACAACACGCACATCTTGCCAAATGGTCGCAGCACTCATTTCCAGCGATGTCCACATTATTACTCGGTGAAAGAGAAACTGAGCAACACCGAGTGGCGACTGCCACCACTAGACAGTGCGAACACGGACCGTCCCTGGGACGATGACCTGGGGTCAACAATGTTCAATTCCTTGACATTGTAAAGTATGGAGTGTCAATTCTTTTAACCGCTTGGTGTTTTTAGAAATATGAAGTGGTTAAAAGACTTTCAAAAAACATTTGAACACATGTACAGCAAGTTATTTTTACACAGAATTACTAATGTTCATTCTTTGAAAATGTTTTTGATAATTTTTTTCAGGTAGTTTCCGCTATGGAATTTAACTGAAAAAAGAGTTTGTGCACTTAGCCCAAGGAATACTTTTCTAAAAAAATTAACTATTCCAAAATATCAATGTGCACATAGCCTAACAGAATATTCACGTATTCGTCAAACATTAACTTTGACTATAACAGAGCTCCATTTTGAAAGGAACAGAGCATGGATATTGTTACAACTGCTATTGTTATGTCAATATTTTGTATAATATTCTTAGATGTTCTACTACCTCCAACATTGGTTGGGAAAAGTATTACATCCAATGTCTGAGGAAAATTTTCAAATAACTAATAATACTACTAATAATATCATAAGAACAATTTTTAATTTTAGCTGAATTTCCTCTTGGCTCTTCTTCATAATAAAAAATGAAAAATAAATAGCCAGGGATCAAATTTGAGCTTGAGAAACCCTAACATTTTTAACAAGTTACCCACCTCCTCCCATAATGCAACTACTGGTATATTGTTACAATTTCAGAAAAAGTATACCTCGTACAAGCAGCGTTGCTAACCGTGAAGAAATTCCTCGAAAGTCTGTAAAAAAGGACAATTTCTGACGGTAGTGATCATTATTTTACAGTTCACAGTGAATGCACCTAATGTCTTCATATGAGAATTATGGGTTATTGATACGATCACTTAAAATTTTAATGATTTATTATGGTTTTCTAATGTGTCTGTAAAAAATCTTGGCAGTCTGTAATTTTTTCATAAACTGACTAGAAAAAATTAAAGATCAAGTTGGCAACCCTGCAAATAAGATTGGCTCTCTAGCTGGGCCAGGACGAGATGTAGTAAGGGGAGGCATCCACCTAGGGCTCTACCTCCTGCCTCCCTGAGGGGGGGTGCTCTTTGAAAAAAAAAGATTTTGCTGAATGCCTGCGACCTCTCAGCACCTTCCTACAGCTGCAAGCATTCAGCACACTGATGGCCATGGCGCAGGCACTCAGTTGCTTCTTCTGTCAGACGCAAATACAATTAATGTGGCCTCCGCCCAGGACTGGAGCATTGGAGCTGTAATCAGCTCCCTGTTCTTGTGGGAACTCGCATCAGAATACAAGCCACTTCTAGCCTGCTCCCTGTTGGAGATGGCACTCGCAGAGGATGTTGGAATGGCCGATTATGTCACTGCATCTCGCCACCCAGCGCCCACTGCTGTAACAGATAGAAGAGGAGACGGTGGCTGATCTGGATGGGGAGCCTGTTTTAGGTGAGTATAACCTTTTTCTTATATTTTTTTGCCACTTAATGTGGGTCATCAAAAAAGGAGTTGGTCTGTGTGGGACATTACAAAAAAGCTGTCGGGGACATCACAAAAAGAGCTGGCCTGTGGGGGACAATACAAAAGGAGCTGTAGGGGACATTGCAAGAGGGGCTGTGGGGAACATTACAAGATGGGCTGTGGGGACATTATACCTGGGCTGTGCAAATATATTATATTGGGGCCTGTGAGGAACATTACACTGGGGACTATGGGATGGCATCATCTTATATGGGAGGGATGTGGGAGATATTATACCTCGGCTCTGGGGACATCATACTATATAGGGGACTGCTGTGAACATCATACTGTATAGGGGATTGTGGGGCACATTATACTATGGGCTTTGGAGACATCATAGTGTATAGCTGGCTGTGGAGGACATCATACTGTATAGGGGGTGTGGAGGACATACTGTATAGGAAGCTGTGGTGACCATATTGTATTGGGGACTGTGGTGGACATCATACTGTGTAGGAGGATGTGGGGGACATTATACTGGGAGTTGTGTAGACATCATACTGTATAGAGGCTGTGGGGGGACATTATACTGTATTGGTGACTGTCGTGGCCATAATACTGTTGGAATGGATCAAGATTCTTCAATAATATTCCACAAGCTGTTAGGTGGTTATACAAAATGGTTGCATCAAGTCATAACTGTCAAAGCTTGCTCTTCTAAGCACTAAAGATACCTGTCGTAATGAGTGTGAATAATTCTGAGGGTGCAGTTGTCATTAAAAGTGCCATTTTGTGTTGAATTAGGAGAAAACCACTTATATAAAGCCATGTTGTGCATTTTAAAAGGCAACAATGCCAAATAAAGTTTACAGCACAACACCAAATACCTTCATACCTGCACCAAATAAATGCCATAGTGCATCACTAAATACAGTATGTCCCCAGCAGAGCTAAGTGAGCACAATAAAAGCAGCAGAAACAAATCTTCTCAGCAGGCCCAAATTCTAAAGTGCAGTACAAAATACTTTACAAGTAGCAAACTAAAAAATAAAATTGAAGCACAAAATATTTCCTCAGTAGCAATAAACAAATACCACAATGCAGCACAATATTCATTGACAGAAGCTTCAAATACCACAGAGCAGAACAAAATTCCTCCCCAATAATGTCAAATAAATTCTACAACGCAACACTAAATACCTCCCCAGCTGCGCCAAATACCAGCTTGAAGCTTTAAATACCTTCTTAGCAGTGCCAAACAAATGTCACAGTGCATAACAAAATACCTCTCCAGCAGCTCCATCCATCAACATTATCATTGACGTTATTATTGACATTATTCCCCCTCCCACTCCTTCAACATTGGCAGCCCAATTGGCAGTCTCCTTTACCTCTCCTTCCGCATTGTCCCTTTTTCCACACATTTCCTTAGACAGCAGCATTTTTTTCTCTTTAGTTATTTCTTCTCCTAATTACAACTACATTGACCCATCTTTCCACTTCTGGCAACAGCATTTAATTTATTCTTCTCCATAGTGCTCTTCTCCACTGGCAGCCACATTTCCCATTCCCATCCCACTCAGACTTGTAAGAGATGATGCAGATCGTGCTGAATAAATCTCCAGTCTTTGAGCTGTTATTCTCCTATCCCGGATCCAGTACCGTGCCTTTCTCTTCATAGGCTACCTCCCTTTACAGTAATCCATGCAACCCAGCAAATTCCTTTAAGATCATCACCCTGGAATTTTTTAGGCCGGCTCAGGCAGAGACAAGGTACTTGTGCATTAAGTAGCATTGTTTACAACTGTCTTAAGTTTGTCTGGAGATCGTTACTACTTTATTCGACTCATCTCCAGCCAAGTGTCTATCAAGTTCTCTGACTTCTATAGGTGCCATACCTTCAGTGGTATTCTCACTTTCCAGACGCACTGTATCCTGTATAGTTTCAGCATTAAGTCCTATATTCTTCTATGGCAATCCATATATCTGAAGACGGTCTACACTGAAACCGAAACGTCATAAATGTTCACTGTGGATAGCAAATAAATCATCTTTTCTTCTACATCAATTGAGTGCCAAGTTCTTCATAGGTATTATACTACGAATTGGGCTCCTACTTGTGCACCTGCTGTCAGGAGTGCTGAGGCTCTACCACTCCTTTCTCAATGTAAGTCTATGAGATTGAAAACCAGTTATAAGAAAGCAAAGGGAATGATATTATTATTATTATTATTAGTAGTAGTAGTAGTAATGGGGGTCATTATTATAAGGAGGCACTTGGGTGACATAATTATTATTGGGTGCTACGTAACTATAAGGGTGCATATAAGTGTGTGAGTAGCTGACGCTAATAAGCTCTACAAACTTATCAAGAAGGCAAGTGCAGCTGTTGGCCTCCATCTTGACTCTTTTGAGGAGGTATTGGAGGATAGAATTCAGAAGAAGTGTAGGGCTATAATGAACAATTATACACACCCCCTATACGAGCTGTTCTTGAAGCAGAAGAGCACATTCAGCAGCCGTCTAATCCTATTAAGATGCAAGAAGGAGAAATTCAGGAAATCGTTTGTACCTACTGCTATGGGGATGTCTAATAATTTCCTAAGGGTGGTAGAAAATAATGACTGATGGCTGGTGTACTAATGTCAATTAACATTGTCTTATATACACCTGAACTACACACTTTTATTTATTATGTAATGTTGGTATACCTGTGCAAGATTTGTGTCCTAATATTTTATGTACTGCTGTTTGTATTGCTGCTGTAATATTGTAATTTCCCCCCGGGATCAATAAAGTGTATCGTATCGTATAAGAGAGCATTATTAGAGGAAGTACATAGGGACACTGTTACTGTGTTGAACAGAGGGAACAGGGGAACATTATTACTATGCAGGCGCACATAGAAGACATTATTAATCTATGGGGCACCAAAGGAGTGTACTATTACTGTGCCGAGCATGTAAGGGGACATTTTTAGTGTCTAGTGCATTGGTTATGGTGCTGAATGTTTTTTTTTTATAGAGGTGGGGAATGTGAGGAGGCCCTGGAAAAGCGATAAGCCAAAAATGTCTCTATGTTACGTTTTGCAAGGATGAGTTATTGAAAGAAGTGATCATGGCAATCTGGGCCGAATGACTGCGATCAGTGACAACATCACTAACGCGGCACCCGGAAGAAAATTAACTTTTCTCTACCTGGCAGCATTCAGTCATACAAGTGTGCCTACATTCACCAAGTAAATACTAATAACCAAGGTATCCACAGAAAACCTGTCATGCACAATAATACCATAATATATGCAAACAAGGCACATATAGAATATAGGTCAGAAAAAATGGTGTAATAAACTAAATAAATGCCTGGATGCAAATTATAAGAAGTATTCAGAAATAATTCACTAGAATGCTAGGACCTGACAATACCTAACCATATATGTGACACATGCTAAATAAAAAGACATAAAGTGAAGATCTTTGTATACATTTTCAAACCTTCCCTTGAGAAAGCAATTACGCGAAACGTGCATTGGGGCAGCGTTGTGGGCTCATCTATCCTTCCTTACCCTGGGTAAGCAATATAACTTATAATAAACAGCATATACCTTTTCCGGTTTTATTTTAGGTTATGGGCACTTTGATGCTATGTTATAATGATTGTTGACAAGGACCGTTCATGTGGTCTATTCTGGTATTTGTGTACATTTTTGGATATTGATGGTTTCCCAATATTTCCTCCTTTCTAGTCCTGTGTGTATACAATGGTTATTCTTTTTAATATTTCTAAATAAACTGTTAATTTTATACTTTATTGGTGGTTTGTGGGTGCTCCATCAGTGGGTCGGTTGGTCTTTTTCTTTTCTTTAAAGGAATGCTCCACCATTAGCAACATACAATGTTTGACATTTAAAATAGGGGGACCCTTGTACTCATGGTCCCAACATAGAAAGGTAATATGTGCTTTATGAATATAGTTACAATAAACATAGGTATACATCGCCACATGAATTCATTAGAGGCATAACTAACTGGACTGAGGCATGAAGCTGTTAGGCAAAGGAGTGTAATGATCACCGTCGCAAGGGGTGTGCTATGCCTGCAGCCAGGCAACTCTTCCAGCATCGAAGCCTCTTCACTCTGAACTGAGTGTCACTAGGGGAGTGCAGCAAAATAATGAGCAGGGGGCTCAATGTCAATGATGGGGTGCTGTTGATTGACGAATGACGAGTGGATCGGTTGAGTGGATCACCAAGATGACAAATGGGATAGGTGGGGCAGTTAGAATGTTGGTACCTCAAAATGATAAGTGGAGAGGGAGGGAGGAGCTAAGTGCTGCGGAATACCAAGCAGGAGGGGGCACAGAATAAAAAGAGAGGGGGGCATTGTGAAATGACAAGTGTGGGGAGCATAATGACAAGATAGGAGGTAGCGTGCCACGGAATAACAAGCTAATGAGTGAGAACGGGAGTGCTGCAGACTGATGACCTTATAATGGTGACTCTATCAGGGCCCTGTCGAGGTTTCTGTCAGAATGTTTTTCAGAGATTCCAACAGAAACCTTGATGTAGTGTTCAGTGAAATGCAGCCTAAAACTGACAGGTTTAATGTACTTCAATTCAGAAGTATTGCAGTGGCATAGACCCAATGACCAAAGTGTAAAATATTCTGAACCCATAATGGGATTAAGTAAGAAAGTTCCAAAAAATTGTAACAATGTAAGAAAAAAAAGCACATACAGAGCACATAAAAATCATTCACCATTAAAAATCGAAGGTTTTACTTAAAAACAAAAATAAACAAAAATTGCATATATAATTGAAATCTCTGTATCCTGAACCATTTGAGATATGAAATTGTCACATTATGTAACCGAATGGTGAACACTGTAAACTGTAAAAAAAAAAAAAATTAATTAACATGGCATACATGGAGTTATTTAATTATACTGACACATAAATGGACAAAAAAGTGATCAAAAGGTTGTATGCAAAAAAATTGGTATCACTGAAAACATTAATACATCTTATAAAAATAAGCTCTAAAGATGAAAAAATAAAAAAATATAGCTGTCAGAATATAATTTTACAATGCCAAATTAGTTTTTGTAAATTTAGTGTGTTTTTGAAAACAGCAAAACATAACACACCTATGGAAAATGGTATTGCTGTAAACATACAGACCCAAAGAATGAAAGTTATCTTTGTTCTTTAACCACTCAATGAACAACATAAAAAATTATACTGAATTGCCGTTTTCTGTTAATTCTGCACATAAAAAATTGTAATAAGAAGCGATCAAAAAATATTAACTGCCCCATAATGGTACCAGTAAAAACTATATCTCATCCCGCAATAAACAAGCCCACATAAAACAATGTAAAAAAAAATTACATCTAAAAATTACCCTTAAAATTTCAACAAAAACATCACATGTTCCCTAAAATAATATCAATCAAATCAAAAGCAAGTAAACAGATAATCTCACGATCATGAAGAAGTTTACCCCACTCCTGACTTTAAAAACAAATAAAACTACTTATCAGATATTGTGATGTGAATCAGGCATTTGACTGTGTATTAGAACTTCTTATTTCTGATGTCCATCCCTTATTTTGCTTGCCATAGTTAGTCTTTTTCAAAGGTGACCTACTACATTATATAATGTGATAAATAATTGATTACTGTAAAACAATGACTTTGAAGGTAACCTTGAATATCTTGTCAGGGATCTTTACTGCACAGACTTAAAGTATACAAACAAAATCCTAAATCTGCAGTTATCCATAATCCCATTGCACCTCATCCTTATAGAAATCTATATAAGGTTGATTGCTCTCAGTGGAAAACATGGTGTCAATACCTTTTCTTTCTTTTTATAGAATTCTAAGACATGTTGTTTGTTGATGTCCTCGCAATGTAATGTTGCATTAATGTTTTGTGTCTCTTTGTTTAGATCAGGGTTCCCCAACTCCGGTCCTCAAGGCCCACCAATAGGTCATGTTTTCAGGATTTCCTTAGTATTGCACAGGTGATGCAATTATCACCTGGGCAATACAAAGGAAATCCTGAAAACATGACCTGTTGATGGGCCTTGAGGACCGGAGTTGGGGAACCCTGGTTTAGATGACATGGTGGACTGTGTTGACCAAAAACAATGGGTACCTACAAAATAAAAGCTAAGTGATACAGAGACTGACTACAGCCATCAAAATCAATGTCAGCATTTTCTTACATTTGTCTACAAGACTGTGTTTACACCACACACCATAAATAGATAAGAAACAATCTGTTTTATGACCCCATTTGTACATAAGATGTAAGCTCATGATATCACTGCCACCTGAATTGGCTCACTGCTAGACAAGCCTCACGATGAGATGGAGGCTGCGGTGGACAGGGAACCGAGATTAGGTGAGTATAAAGATTTTTATTATTATGGGGCCCGGAAGTTGGGTTGGAATCTGCAAGTTTGGTGGTGGGTCCATCAAAGCGAAATGTGCGTTAGAGTGGTGGTGAGGGGAGCAGACCATACCATACACCTGGGTTAGTATGAATTGATTATCCTGGGTATTGATGATGATTTTTATTCCAATTACTTTTTTTATTTACCTTTAGCATTTACTATGTTTGAAGTATTTGTCATTTTATACTGCAATGTATTATCTTTAACCATTTGTTATTATTATTATATCTTTTAATTTAATATTCTGTGCATTGTTGATTATTGCCAAATTAATGATCAATTGCAGATACTTGAAGAGGATGACCGAGAGCTGAAACTGTGTACCTACACTCGACAGCAAAATTACTGTCAATGAGATCTAAGGAGCAACAAATGCAGAGGTAGCTATAACTGTAAGGCCATGTGCACACGTTTAGGAATTTTCGCGTTTTTTTAGCGTTTTTGCGGAGGTTTTCCGCTGCAAAAACGCTTAAAAAAGACATGCATAAGGCATCCTATTATGAGAATGCATTCCGCAATTTTTGTGCACATACTGCGTCTTTTTCCGGAATCCCGGCGATTACGCCGCCATAGGAATGCATTGAACCACTTACTTTCCACATGTGGCTATGCCCACCATGCGCAAAGTGAGCGGTTCATGTGTGGATGGTACCCAGGGTCTGGAGGAGAGGAGACTCTCCTCCAGGCCCTGGATACCATATCTGTTATGTTATGGTAGCTGAGGAGGCAGGAGCAAAAAAACGCATAGGCAGTCTAACACCAGAGAGGTTGAAAACTAATAGGTTGCAGACCCCTAAACTAACTGCACAACTAGAAGCAGCCGTGGAGCGTACCTACGGTGGTCCTAGACGCCTCGGCACAGCCAGAGAGACAGCTATCCCTGAAGATGGAAAGAAGAAAGCTAACTGCCCCGGAGTAGACCCCAAAAGAGTAGGAAGCCTCCAAACATATAATGGCGGTTAGACAAGATGAAAATACGAACACAGACAGAAAATAGATTGAGCAAACGCTGGGGCCCAAAACTGTCTAGATAGGACAGCACAGGAGAGAATACTTTCTGCAATCCAGAAAAACCCTAGGAAAAACTCCAACACTTCTGAATCCAAAAACACTGAGACCACACGGTCTTGACCACCTATATCAGATCTCTGGTGTGGACACGTAGCTACCCAGCAGAAAAATGTCACAAGAACTGAGCAAATGAACAAATACAAAAAACGAATGGAGACCAGCCAAAGCCCCCCATAGGGGACCCGGCAGAAGACAAAAAGCAATGCAGCAAAAAGCAAGGAATTTAAACCACAGTAAAAAAAAAACTGAAAGAGACTTATCTGAACGCAAGCAGGAAACAGCAGGAAAGCAAGCTGAATTCCAAACTAAACCAGGAAGCACAATTGATCACCGGCGAGGATCATGGGAGATAAGCTCACTTATATCAGGCCAGTCAGTACCACCTGACACCCACTCGTTATCTGCGGGTGTAGGACTCTTGGTATTCAACATAGGTTCAATACCCTCAGCAACCACCAGAGGGAGCTTCAACTCCGAAGTCATCTCCAAAATGTTCACAACAGTACCCCCCCTTGAGGAGGGGTCACCGAACCCTCACTTGTGCCACCAGGACGATCAGGATGAGCTCGGTGATAGGCACGGACCAGTCTTTCAGCATGAATGTCAGAAGCAAACACCCACGAATTGTCCTCCTGACCATAGCCTTTCCACTTCATCAAGTACTGGAGTCTCCGCCTGGCCAAACGAGAATCCAATATCTTCTCAACCACATACTCCAAATTGCCCTCAACCAAAACAGGATCAGGAGGCGCAGCCATAGGAACAACTGGCTCGACAAATCTCTTCAATAAAGATTTGTGAAAGACATTGTGAATCTTGAATGTTCCTGGAAGAAGCAAATGGAAGGAAACGGGATTAATAATCTCCACGATCTTATAAGGTCCAATGAACCTTGGCTTAAATTTTGGAGACACGACCCTCATAGGGATATTTTTTGAGGATAATCAAACCAAGTCACCCACTTTAAATCGAGGACCTTCAGTCCTATGTCGGTTGTCAAACCGCTGGGCCTTCCCCTGAGAGAGAGCTTATCCACTACTTGATCCCAAATCAGCTGCATTCTCTCCGCAATAGAGTCAACACCAGTACAGACAGAAGCCTCCACCTGCCCTGAAGAAAATCGAGGATGAAACCCGAAATTGCAGAAAAATGGAGACATCAAGGTGGCAGAACTAGCCCTATTATTCAAAGCAAACTCAACCAAAGGCAAAAAAGAGACCCAGTCATCTTGACCAGCAGACACAAAACATCTCAAATAAGTCTCCAAGGTCTGGTTTGTTCTCTCAGTTTGTCCATTGGTCTGAGGGTGGAAAGCAGAGGAAAAAGACAGCTGAACTCCCAGTTTGGAACAAATTGTCCTCCAAAATCTGGAAACAAACTGGACTCCTCTGTCAGACACAATGTTCTCTGGAACGCCATGCAACCGAACCACCTGTTGAAAAAACAAGGGCACCAACTCGGAGGAGGATGGCAATTAAGGTAGGGGCACAAGATGTATCATCTTGGAAAACCTATCACAGATTACCCACATAACGGTCATTCTCTGAGAGACAGGGAGGTCGGAAATAAAATCCATAGAGATATGGGTCCATGGCCTCTTGGCCACAGGCAATGGCATTAACAAACCACTAGAGCGAGAGCAAGGTTTGGACTGAGAACAAGTTCCACAGGACTGCACAAAGTCCCTGACGTCACGAGTCAAAGTGGGCCACCAAAAGGACCGACTCACCAAATCCCTGGTACCAAAAATACCAGGATGGCCGACCAACGTGGAGCAATGAATCTTGGACATCACATTCTTCCTCCACTGGTCTGGGACAAACAATCTCCCAGCAGGGCAACGTTCAGGTTTATCCTTCTGAAATTTCTCCAAAGCCAGTCTCAAATTGGGCGAGATAGCGGAAAGAACTACACCCTCCTTCAGAATAACAGCAGGCTCAGTTACCTCAGGAGAATCCAGAAAGAAAGTCCTCAAGAGGGCATCTGTCTTAACATTCTTAGTGCCTGGGAGAAAAGAGACCACAAAATTAAAACGTGTGAAAAACAAGGCCCACCTGGTCTGTCTAGGATTAAGTCGCTTGGCTGATTCAAGATAAACCAGGTTCTTATGATCCGTGAGGACCACAACCTGATGCTTGGCTCCTTCCAGCCAATGTCTCCACTCCTCAAAAGCCCACTTCATGGCCAATAACTCCCGATTACCCACATCATAATTACGTTCCGCTGGGGAAAATTTTCGAGAGAAAAAGGCACAAGGGTTAATCTTAGAGGTCTCCGGATCCCTTTGGGACAAAACTGCTCCTGCACCAATCTCAGAAGCATGAACTTCCACCTGAAATGGTAGAGAGACATCAGGTTGGCGCAGAACAGGAGCAGAAGTGAATCTCCGCTTAAGCTCCTGAAACGCAGATACTGCCTCAGGAGACCAATTCACTACATCAGAACCCTTCTTGGTCAAATCAGTCAGTGGCTTCACAATACCAGAGAAATTAGCTATAAATTTACGATAAAAATTAACAAAACCCAAAAATCTCTGAAGAGCCTTCAATGTAGTGGGTTGAACCCAATTACAAATGGCCTGAACTTTGACCGGGTCCATTTCAATAACAGACGGAGACAAAATGAATCCCAGAAATGAAACCTTCTGTACGCCAAAAAGACATTTTGATCCCTTCACATACAATGCGTTTTCTCTCAAAATCCCAAATACAGTCCGAACATGTTCCATATGAGAATCGCAGTCATCGGAAAAAATCAAGATATCGTCCAAATAAACAATCAGAAATTTATCCACAAAATCCCGGAAAATATCGTTCATAAAGGATTGGAAGACTGAAAGGGAATTAGTGAGCCCAAAAGGCATCACTAGGTACTCAAAATGCCCCTCTGGGGTATTAAACGCCATCTTTCATTTATCTCCGTGCTTGATGCGAATAAGATTATACGCCCCCTGAGGTCAAGCTTGGAAAACCAACAAGCACCCTTCACTCTGGAAAATAGGTCAGAAATCAAGGGTAACGGATATTGATATTTAACAGTGATCTTATTCAGGAGACGATAATCAATACACGGCCTCAATGAGTCATCCTTCTTGGCCACAAAGAAAAAGCCGGCGCCCATGGGTGAAGAGGATGGTCTGATATGACCCTTCTCTAAAGACTCTTTGATATAAGATCGCATGGCCTCATGCTCAGGTACAGATAAAGAGCCGACCCTTGGGAAATTTACAACCGGGTACTAAGTCAATAGCGCAATCATAACTCCTATGAAGAGGTAAGGATGCAGACTTACTCTCACTAAACACATCAGAAAAATCAGTCAAATAGTCAGGAACATCCTGAGACTGGGGGGAGGCAGAAAAAAACATCTTGAGACTGGGGGGCAGAAAAAACAGGAGTGTCAGTACGAACACATTGACAACCCCAACTGGTCACAGACACAGACTTCCAATCCAAAACAGGATTGTGATTCTGTAACCAAGGAAACCCCAGTACAACAATGTCATGTAAATTATGTAACACCAAAAATTTGCAATTCTCTTGGTGGTCCGGGTCAACCCGCATTATCACCTGGGTAGAAAACTGGGGTTTATTCTCCGCCAAGGGGTAGAATCAATGCCCAGCAAAGGAATAGACTTCCACAGGGTTTCATAGGAAAACCACAACGTTTGGCAAAATCAAAATCCATCAGGTTTATAGCTGCCCCTGAATCAACAAAAGCCTGAGCTGAAAATGTGGACATGGAGCAAATCAAGGTAACAGTCAACAGAAATTTAGTCTGAACACTACCCAAAACAACTGAGCGCGCAAAACGTCTTCCCCGCTTGGGGCAGACAGAAATAGCATGAGAAGCATCACCACAATAGTAGCACAACTTATTACGCTTACGAAATTCATGACGCTGTGCCCCAGAAGTCACTCCATCACACTGCATGGGCTAAGGGGCTGGCCCGCAAGGCATCACAATCTCACACATATTTCTACGCTCGCGCAGACGTCTGTCAACTTGAATAGCTAATGACATAGAGTCATTGAGACCAGAGGGGACAGGGAATCCCGCCATAACATCCTTTACAGTCTCTGCCAGACCCTTCCGAAAAAGAGCTGCCAGAGCATCATCATTCCATTTAGTAAGGACTGCCCACTTTCTGAATTTCTGACAATACAGCTCAGCGGCTTCATGACCCTGATTCAATGCCAACAAGGTTTTTCAGCTTGATCAGTAACATTAGGTTCATCATACAATAACCCCAGAGCCTGAAAAAACACATCAACATCATTCAAAACAGGATCCCCAGGTGTCAGGGAAAAGGCCCAATCCTGAGGGTCACCGCGCAACAGGGAGATGACAATTTGAACCTGCTGCTTTGTGTTCCCTGAGGATTTAGGCTTCAAAGCAAAAAACAACTTACAGTTATTTTTAAAATTCTAAAACTTAGACCGATCCCCCAAAAATAAATCCGGCAGAGGGATCCTAGGTTCCACAGCAGGCAACCCAGCAAGATAGATAGCAATACTCCGAACTTCAGCAGCAAGCTGCTCCACACGATCGGACAAATGCTTGACCTCCATTGGGGAAAAAATTCCTCCTCAGCCCCCAGAGAAAAAGAGGGAAAAAAATGCAACAAACAGGAAAAAAAAAAATTCTGACAACTCAGACAACTTTTTTTTTCTTTCACTATTTTTCCCTTCTATTGAGTACCATAGAATTTTCAGTATGGCCGGTGATTCTGTTATGTTATGGTAACTGAGGAGGCAGGAGCAAAAAACCGCATAGGCAGCCTAACACCAGAGAGGTTGGAAACAAATAGGTTGCAGACCCCTAAACTAACCGCACAACTAGAAGCAGCCGTGGAGCGTACCTACGGTGGTCCTAGACGCCTCGGCACAGCCGGAGAGATAGCTATCCCTGAAGATGGAAAGAAGAAAGCTAACTGCCCCAGAGTAGACCCCAAAAGAGTAGGAAGCCCCCAAACATATAATGGCGGTTAGACAAGATGAAAATTCGAACACAGACAGAAAATAGATTGAGCAAACGCTGGAGCCCAAAACTGTCTAGATAGGACAGCACAGGAGAGAATACTTTCTGCAATCCAGAAAAACCCTAGGAAAAACTCCAACACTTCTGAATCCAAAAACACTGAGACCACACAGTCTCGACCACCTATATCAGATCTCTGGTGTGGACACGTAGCTACCCAGCAGAAAAATATCACAAGAACTGAGCAAATGAACAAATACAAAAAACGAACGGAGACCAGCCACAGCCCCCCATAGGGGACCCGGCAGAAGACAAAAAGCAATGCAGCAAAAAGCAAGGAATTCAAACCACAGTAAAAAAAAACTGAAAGAGACTTATCTGAACGCAAGCTGGAGACAGCAGGAAAGCAAGCTGAATTCCAAACTAAACCAGGAAGCACAATTGATCACCGGCGAGGATCATGGGAGATCAGCTCACTTATATCAGGCCAGTCAGTACCACCTGACACCCACTAGTTATCTGCGGGTGTAGGACTCTTGGTATTCAAGATAGGTTCAATACCCTCAGCAACCACCAGAGGGAGCTTCAGCTCCGAAGTCGTCTCCAAAATGTTCACAACACATATCCATATTAAAACAATAATTAAAATAAAAAATAGTGATATTCTCACCTTCCGGTGTCCCCCGCAGCTTTCCCACCACTCAGCAACTCTCCTGGCAACTTGCTTAGCGACAATGACCCCAGATGATGTAGTGGTCTCGTGTGATGCTACGTCATCTGGGGTCATTGTCGCCAGGCATCACTGGGAACGGAACTTGTCGGGAGCATCGCGAGGACCAGGAAGGCTGCGGGGGCCGCCGGGAGGTGAGAATATCACGATTTTTTATTTTTTTTTTATCATTTTTAACATTAGATCTTTTTACTATTAGTTGCTCACACTTGTCAAACACGTTGTTTGACTCATGTGACCAACCTGTCAATCACTTTTCCAAGCGATGCTACAGATCGCTTGGAAAACGCTAGCATTCTGCAAGATAATTACGCTTGCAAAATGCTAATGTCTGGCAGGAATACGCATACCTATAAAATGCGTATTTCCCGCGGCGGGGAGGTGCGGGATTGCCGCGGAAATTTCCGCGGCAATTCTCATACGTGTGCACATAGCCTAAGACAATTGTAAAAAACAACTAGTAGTATGCATGACAAATAACTTCAAACCTTTAGAACCAGTGTCCTTACATCTTATTTTTTTTCTTTCTCTTTAGCTTTAAGAAATTCATTATTGTATCTGAAACACTGAATCATTACATGACCCATTCGACCAAAGTATAAACAGAAACAAGCAGGTGTTCCAAGTTAAATTCCCTCCTTGGACTCTATGCTGACCCCAATTTGCATCAGTTCTCCTGCCTCAATAGAATGAGCGGGAGAAGTCACTTATCCCTAAAACGTCTGTCAAAAACCCACTGTCAGTGACATGGCCTCTTCCAGGGACAACGGAGAAGGACTCTAAACCATCATATCTGGTATCTGGCTAAAATATACCCTGGCAGAATTGACTGCAGAGAACTGAGTCATTCCAGGAAGTTTCCACTGCCCAGGGTCTGAACTGAGAGCAGTAGTCCTCCACTTTACGATTTTGTTGAACCAACCTGTGGATCATTGATTCAGCAACAGCAACTATATCAGGGTCATCAGAAAAGAGCCCAAGAGCAAAGAAAAAGCGTCAACTGTGGAAAATACTGGAGAATCCTCAGGCAGAGAAAATGCCCAAGACTGAGGCTTTCCAAGGAGCAAAGAAGGAAAAATACCCACACATTTTGATATAGGAAAGATGTATATCTTCGTACCGTGTTAGCCAGTAGATACCCACACATTGACTCTTTCCTCCGGATGAGGCAGGTTGGAGATGAAAATACAACTTATATGAAGAAAAATTGAAAACTTCCTTTGGTCCCCATCGAAACAATCAGATAAATTTATCTTTGGCTCATAAGACTGTTTTTAGTGGAGAAGAACCTGTATAGCAGCAGATAACGCAAGCTGTTGTTGCCGCTTGATGTCTAACACCTCCGAAGATAGTGATCGCAATTGTGCGCTTACAGAGTCCATAGCATCCATGATGGCTTCTCAGCACACAGAAAATGGAATGGGTTGAAGATAATGTTGTGATAGTGTAGCAACTCACTTGGGGGACAAAAAGGCAACATACTGAAAATTGCCACTGACACTGCAGGTTCCTGTACAAACTATGGATCCTGACCCCACAGACCCTAGTGGTTCCTGTGTGAGCTGAGATAGAGCTAACCACAGACTAGACGATGGCAACTGGGACCTATGCTGCCCGATAAGCCGTCGAGTGCTTCATGTTCCTTCTAAAGAACCGGAGTGAAGAGAAGAGTGCAAATTACCTTCAGAAGTGAAAGTGTGCTGAAATAGAAAGAGATCCCAGGGTGAGTAAAACAAACCACAAAATACAAAATAAAGGATTAAGTATGTGCTGTTAGAATATATGCCACCTACTTGCAGAAAAGAAACAGAAGATAGGTGCAGGGTAAACAATATAAACAGGATAGATAAAACCTAGCTGATCTTTCACTGACTGGTTTAAACTACAGCAGTATGGCTGATCATCCAAATGAGACTATCACCAGCAGAAAATAGCAGGGTGAAAGTACATAAAACCATACCCAAAAGGTGATAGGGCAGACAAATGAGTAAATGAAAACACTTGTTACCCCAAGAGGACTGAAGCAAGGCTAACAGAAACTAAACATCTGGAGAAAAGGTGTATTAGCGATGGCTCGGCGGACAGAGAAGCCAACCACAAAGCACAGACTCAAGGTTAGAATCCAGATGCATGACATTTGTAAATTTCCTTTGAAAAATTGGTGCTAAATATTAAGGCACATATATGTAGGTATATTACCCACTGTTATGATTACTTCAAATTCTCATTGCAATTCCCATTGGCAACTTTATCTCATATTAGTTGAGTACTGAGAGAAACAATTGCTGAATCCAAGTGTGTGAACGTAATACTCTAGATCAGTGGTCCTCAACCTTTCTGATCTTGAGAGCCACATTCAGTTCAGAGAGCCACGTACAGCTCTGAGAGTGAGTTGCGAACCACATCCAGCTCCTGTCCTCCTCACAGTAATGCAACCAAAGCTCTCATTATGAGAATAATGAATATAACAAAGCTTTTCAACAGAAATCACCCAGAAGCAGTGTACCAAGATCCAGGGGTTCCCACAGTACCCCTATTCAGGACCCTCCCATCAAGCACTTCCAGCACGAAGTCACAAGAATCTCATCTGTCCAGTAGTATCATCCTGTCTCCAGCGTACCATACCTAAATTTTCTCTAAACCCCAAGACCAGTATACGAGTATGTGCATCCAGGTCTGCTCTTTTGTGCAGGGCTACTCACAAAGTTCACCATTTTGAGTTGTGCTCTTTATACCTGTTTGCTAGACCTGGAGCTAATGCACCAAGCTGGCAGACAGCCGCGAGCCACAATTAATGGGACCCCGAGCCACATGTGGCTCCCGAGCTACAGGTTGGGGACCCCTGCTCTAGAAGAAGTTGCTCCACCACCTCAAATATAATAACATTTCTTCTTTATTAACCCCTTACTGCCATCGGACGTACTATCCCGTCCATGGTACCTGGGCCCGTATGACCGGGGACGGGATAGTACGTCATAGGCGATCAGCTGCGCTCCTGAGGGGAGCGCAGCTAATTGCCGCCGGGTGTCAGCTGATTATCACAGCTGACACCCATGACTGTGTGTCAGGAGCGGTCACGGACCGCTCCCGGCACATTAACCCCTTGCACACCGCGATCAAACATGATCGCGGTGTACTGGGGGCACAGGGGAGGATCACGCAGGGTGGGGGCTCCCTGCGCGCCCCCCTGAGACCCTCAGAGCAGCGCGATGTGATCGCGCTGTTCTGAGGGCTTCCTCCCTCCCAGGACCCGGATCCAAGATGGCGCCGGGGTCCTGGAGGGAGGCGGCTACCTCAGTGCCTGCCGAGAGCAGGCACTGAGAAGCCTGCATCTATGCCTGTGCGATCGCTGGTGTGACAGAGTGCTGTGCACACTGTCACACCAGCGATCTGATAAAATACTGTGATGTCCCACCCTGGGACAAAGTAAAAAAGTTAAAAAAGTAAAAATAAACATGTGTAAAAAAAAAATCCAAAATAAATAAAAAAAAAAAATATTCCCCAATAAATTCACTTCTTCCTGTAAATAAAAAAAACAAAAACAATAAAAGTACACATATTTGGTATCGCCGCGTCCGTAACGACCCCCCCTATAAAATTGTCCCACTAGTTAACCCCTTTAGTGAACCCCTTAAAAAAAAAAAAAAAAAAACGAAGCAAAAAATCAATGCTTTATCATCATACCGCCGAACAAAAAGTGGAATAACACGCGATCAAAAGACCGATATAAAAAAACATGGTACGCTGAAAACGTCATCTTGTCCCGCAAAAAAACGAGCCATCATAAAGCATCATCAGCGAAAAAATAAAAAAGTTATAGCTCGCAGAATAAAGCGATGCAAAAATAATTATTTTTTATATAAAATTGTTTTTATTCTATAAAAGCGCCAAAACATGAAAAAATGATATAAATGAGGTATCGCCATAATCGTACTGACCCGAAGAATAAAACTGCTTTATCAATTTTACCACACGCGGAACGGTATAAACGCCTCCCCCAAAAGAAATTCATGAATTGCTGATTTTTGTTCATTCTAACCTCCCAAAAATCGAAATAAAAAGCGATCAAAAAACGTCACGTGCTCAAAAATGGTACCAATAAAAACGTCAACTCGTCCGCAAAAAATAAGACCTCACATGACTCTGTGGGCCAAAATATGCAAAAATTATAGCTCTCAAAATGTGATGATGCAAAAACTATTTTTGCAATAAAAAGCGTCTTTTAGCGTGACAGCTGCCAATCATAAAAACCCGCTATAAATAGTAAATCAAACCCCCCTTTATCACCCCCTTAGTAAGGGAAAAATAATAAAATTAAAAAAAAGTATTTATTTCCATTTTCCCATTAGGGTTAGGGTTAGGGTTGCGGCTAAAGTTAGGGTTAGGGTTGGCGCTAAAGTTAGGATTAGGGTTAGGGTTGGGATTAGGGGTGTGTTAGGGTTAGGTTTGTGGTTAGGGTTGGGACTAGGGTTAGGGGTGTGTTGGGGTTAGGGTTGGAGTTAGAATTGGGGGGTTTCAGCTGTTTAGGCACATCAGGGGCTCTCCAAATGTGACATGGCGTCTGATCTCAATTCCAGCCAATTCTGCGTTGAAAAAGTCAAACGGTGCTCCTTCACTTCTCAGCTCTGCCATGCGTCCAAACAGTAGTTTATCCCCACATATGGGGTATCAGCGTACTCTGGACCCCAAGAGTTATTGTGCAATTTGTCCTATTTCTTCTGCTACCCTTGGGAAAATAAAAAACTGGGGGCGAAAATATCATTTTTGTACAAAAAAAAATATTTTTTTGTTTTTACGGCTGTACATTATAAACTTCTGTGAAGCACTTGGGGCTTCATAGCGCTCACCACACATCTAGATAAGTTCCTTGTGGGGTCTATTTTCCAAAATGGGGTCACTTGTTGGGATTTCCACTGTTTAGGCGCATCAGGGGCTCTCCAAATGCGACATGACGCCCCCAGACCATTCCATCAAAGTCTGCAATCCAAAACGTCACTACTTCCCTTCCGAGCCCCAACGTGTACCCATACAGTAGTTTTCTCCCACATATTGGATATCAGCGTACTCAGGACAAATTGGACAACAACTTTTGGGGTCCAATTTCTCCTGTTACCCTTGTAAAAATAAAATATTGGGGCAAAAAAATCATTTTTGCAAAAAAAAAAAAGGATTTTTTATTTTTACGGCTGTGCGTTATAAACTTCTGTGAAGCACTTCGGGGTTCAAAGTGCTCACCACACATCTAGACAAGTTCCTTGTGGGGTCTATTTTCCAAAATGGGGTCACTTGTGGGGGGTTTCCACTGTTATAGGTGCATCAGGGGCTCTCCAAATGCGACATGACGCCCCCAGACCATTCCATCAAAGTCTGCAATCCAAAACGTCACTACTTCCCTTCCGAGCCCTGACGTGCGCCCATACAGTAGTTTTCTCCCACATATTGGGTATCAGCGTACTCAGGACAAATTGGACAACAACTTTTGGGTTCCAATTTCTTCTGTTACCCTTGTGAAAATAAAATATTGGGGGCGAAAAAATCATTTTTGTAAAAAAAAAAAGATTTTTTATTTTTACGGCTGTACGTTATAAACTTCTGTGAAGCACTTCGGGGTTCAAAGTGCTCACCACACATCTAGATAAGTTCCTTGTGGGGTCTATTTGCCAAAATGGGGTCACTTGTGGGGGGTTTCCACTGTATAGGTGCATCAGGGGCTCTCCAAATGTGACATGACGCCCCCAGACCATTCCATCAAAGTCTGCAATCCAAAACGTTACTACTTCCCTTCCGAGCCCTGACGTGCGCCCATACAGTAGTTTTCTCCCACATATTGGGTATCAGCGTACTCAGGACAAATTGGACAACAACTTTTGGGTTCCAATTTCTTCTGTTACCCTTGTGAAAATAAAATATTGGGGACGAAAAAATCATTTTTGTAAAAAAAAAAAAGATTTTTTATTTTACGGCTGTACGTTATAAACTTTAGTGAAACACCTGGGGGTTAAAAGTTCTCACCACACATCTAGATAAGTTCCTTGAGGGGTCTAGTTTCCAAAATGGCGTCATTTATGGGGGTTTCCACTGTTTAGGCAGATCAGGAGCTCTCCAAACACGACATGGCGTCCAGCCAATTCTGCGTTGAAAAAGTCAGACGGCGCTCCTTCCCTTCCAAACTCTGCCATGCACCCAAACAGTGGTTTACCCCCACATATGGGGTATCAGCGCACTCAGGACAAATTGCACAATAACTTTTGGAGTCTTGTTACCCTTGGAAAAAAAAAAATTTGGGGGTGAAAAGATCATTTTTGTGGAAAAAATATGATTTTTAAATTTTACGGCTCTACGTTATAAACTTGTGTGAAGCACTTGGGGTTCAAATTGCTCACCAAAGATCTAGAAAAGTTCCTTAGGGGTCTAGTTTCCAAAATGGGGTCATTTGTGGGGGGTTTCCACTGTTTAGGCACATCAGGGGCTCTCCAAATGCAACATGGCATCCAATCTCAATTCCAGCCAATTTTGGTTGGAAAAAGTCAAATGGTGCTCCTTCCATTCCGAGCTCTGCCGTGCGCCCAAACAGTGGTTCCCACCCACATATGGGGTATCAGCGTACTCAGGACAAATTGGACAACAACTTATGTGGTCCAATTTCTCCTGTTACCCTTGAGAAAATAAAAAAATAGTGACTAAAATATAATTTTTGTGGGAAAAAAATAGGATTTTTTATTTTCATGCCCGGGCATTATAAACTTGTGTGAAGCACTTGGGGGTTCAAAGTGCTCACCAAAGATCTAGATAAGTTCCTTAGGGGGTATAGTTTCCAAAATGGGGTCACTTGTGGGGGGTTTCCACTGTTTAGGCTCATCTGGGGCACTGCAAACGGAACATGACCCCCATCAACGTCTGCATTCCAAAACGTTACTACTTCCTTTCCAAGCCCTGCCGTGCACCCAAACAGTTCCCCCTCCCCACATATGGGGTATCAGCGTACTCAGGACAAATTGGACAACAACTTTTGGGGTCCAATTTCCTTGGGAAAATTCAAAAATTTGGGACTAAAAAATCATTTTTGTGGAAAATTGTTTTTTTTTTTTTTTCACACCCAGGCATTATAAGCTTTTGTGAAACACTTGGGAGTTCAAAGTGCTCACAACAGATCTAGATAAGTACCTTAGGGGGTCTAGTTTCCAAAATGGTGTCACTTGTGGGGTTTCCACTGTTTAGGCGCATCAGGGGCTCTCCAAACACGACATGGCGTCCAATCTCAATTCCAGCCAATTTTAGTTTGAAAAAGTCAAACGGCGCTCCTTCCCTTACGAGCTCTGCCATGTGCCCAAACAGTGGTTTTCCCCCACATATTGGGTATTGGCGTACTCAGGAGAAATTGCATAACAACCTTATCTGTCCATTTTCTCCTTTTACCCTTGTGAAAATAAAAAAAAAGTTTGTAAAAGATCATTTTTGTGGCTAAAAAGTTAAATATTCATTTTTTCCTTCCACGTTGCTTTAGTTCCTGTGAAGCACCTGAAGGGTTAATAATCTTCTTGAATGTGGTTTTGAGTACCTTGAGGGGTGCAGTTTTTAGAATGGTGTCACTTTTGGGTATTTTCTGCCATATAGACCCCTCAAAGTGACTTCAAATGTGAGGTGGTCCCTAAAAAAAATGGCTTTGTAAATTTTGTTGTAAAAATGAGAAATCGCTGGTCAACTTTTAACCCTTATAACTTCCTAACAAAAAAAAATTTTGGTTCCAAAATTGTGCTGATGTAAAGTAGACATGTGGGAAATGTTATTTCTTAACTATTTTATGTGACATATTTCTCTGTTTTAAGGGAATAAAAATTCAAAGTTTGAAAATTGCAAAATGTTAAAAATTTTCGCCATATTTGCATTTTTTTTCAAAAATAAACGCAAGTTATATCGAAGAAATTTTACTTCTAACGTGAAGTACAATATGTCACGAGAAAACAGTCTCAGAATCGCGAAGATCCGTTGAAGCGTTCCAGAGTTATAACCTCATAAAGAGACAGTGGTCAGAATTGTAAAAATTGGCCCGGTCATTAACGTGCAAACCACCCTTGGGGGTGAAGGGGTTAAAACTGCATTTAGAGCACTACTCTTAGTCAAAGGATGTCATACAATGGTACAAATGCAATATTTAAATTAAAATAAAATGACAAGAGGTGGGTCTTGATAATTTTCCTACATTGTCGTCAAGTTTAAGATATTTTTATAACAAATTGTGAAACATATTTACCTAATCTTATCATTAGCAGAAGGTAAAATGTGTTACAGAATAACAATCTCAGAATCACTGGGATATGTTGAAGCAAATGTAGAATTATTAATATAGAAAGTGGCACATCAAAATTGGAAAAATGGGTCTTTGTCATTAAGTAAAAAATGGCTCCATCACTAAGGGGTTATACTAAAAAGTTTTATTTTAGTTTGACCTGTTTACAAAACATTGTTCCGATAGCTTTCTGAATTATCCAGGTGATCTCCAGAAAACTGCAGACAAGCAGCAATGTTGTTTTTGAAGAACAGAGGCTTTCTTCTTGCTATTCTACCATGAACACCAGTGATGCCTAGTGTCTTCCCGTTGGTTAACTCATGAACATTAACATTAGCTAATGTTAAAGAGGCCTTTAGTTGTTTAGAGGATACCGTGGTTTTCTTTATGACCTTGAGAGCTAGTATACCTCTTAGGGCCCTGTCACACATAGCGACACACCAGCGATCCCGACAACGATATGCACTTGTCAGGATTGCTGCTGTGTCGCTACATGATCGCTGGTGAACTGCCAAACAGGCAGCTCAGGCAGCGATCAGGACAACGACACTGCGGGTAACGTCGCTTAGTTACCCGCAGTGTACATTGGATACCAGCCCGCTGGTGCAGGGAGCTGGTAACCAAGGTACACATCGGGTTTCCAGGCGCTGCGCGGCACCTGGAAACCCGATGTGTACCTTGGTTACCAGCTGATCGCTGGTCTCCTGCCTGCCATACGCAGCGATGCATGCTGGCCAGCAGGAGACCAACGCTCAAAAAAATGTTCAAGACTTTCAGCGACGATCAGCGATACCCAGCAGGGGGGCTGATCGTCGCTGAATGTCTCACACAGCGATATCGCTGGGGAGATCGCTGTTGCGTCACAAAATTAGTGACTCAGCAGCGATCTCGCTAGCGAGATCGCTGTGTGTGACGGGGCTTTAATCTTGGAGTTATATTTGTTGATTGATTATTCACATAGTGGGTGATAATGGCCTTGAATTGCCTCCACTTGTACACAATCTGTCATACTGTGCATTGGCAGAGTTCAAAGTTGTTAGATATGTTTTTTTTCAGCCTGATGAGCATCAACAACTCTATATCCGAGTTCCTCATAAATGTCCTTTAATTGTGCCATGATTCACTTCAGCAAATGTGTTGTGAAGATCAGACTTTAAAAAATTCCTATTCTTTATAATAAAGCAGGTCAACCAATCACACCTAATTGTCAACCCGTTGAATGAAAATACCACACTCTAATTTAACTTTTAAATTATCTGCTAATCCTAAATATTCACATAATTTTGCCATTCACAGACATGTGATATAAGATCATTTACTTAAAAGTGTACACTACCGTTCAAAAGTTTGGGGTCACCCAGACAATTTTGTTTTCCATGAAAACTCATACTTTTATTAATCAAATGAGTTGCCAAATGAATTTAAAATCTAGTCCAGACATTGACAAGGTTAGAAAAAAAGATTTTTATTTGAAATAATAATTTTCTCCTTTAAACTTTGCTTTTGTCAAAGAATCAAAGAATGCTCCCTTAGCAGCAATTACAGCATTGCAGACCTTTGGCATTCTAGCAATTAATTTGCTGAGGTAATCTGGAGAAATTTCACCCCATGCTTCCAAAAGCCCTTCCCACAAGTTGGTTTGTCTAGCTGCTCCCACAACAGCTTAATGGGGTTGAGATCTGGTGACTGCGCTGGCCACTCCATTACAGATAGAATACCAGCTGCCTGCTTCTTCCCTACATAGTTCTTGCATAATTTGGAGGTGTGCTTTGGAGCCAATTTCATCCTGCAACAGGACAATGACCCAATCAAGCGCTGTCCACAGGGTATGACATGTCGTTTACCTTGTACAGATCTCCCACTTTACCAGCACCAAAGCAACCCCAGACAATCACATTACCTCCACCATGCTTGACAGATGGCGTCAGGCAATCTTCCAGCATCTTTTCACTTGTTCTGCGTCTCACAAATGTTCTTTATTGACTCATTTGTTTGATTTGGTTCTCTTTATCTACTTTTAGAACTTGTGCGAAAATCCCATGCATTTGTAGGATAAATTTATGCAGAAATATGAAAATTCTGAAGCATTCACAAATTTTCAACCACCACTATACATTGGATAACTACAAAAAAAGATAAATGTTGGTGTCCAGTATTACCTGCTAAAAGTTTTCTGACCATATTTAACTTTTGGATTTGGTCTGCCATATTTCAATGTGTATATAGCTTGGACTTAGTTACATAGTACAATTGAAAAAAGACAAATTTCTATCAAGTTCTTCCAAAGTATGGGAACAGGCAAAATGAATGGGCTCATGCGCAACCAAAATCCTTTTGTTACAGTCTGGCCCAAAAGAGCTAATCTTTCCTTCCTGATTGACATGATTAAGAACATTTGACCGATTTTATGGTTTGCCATGAAGCTATTTACTTTTATGGTCTGTGCAGGTGAGTCAAATTCTTTAAGTCATAAGACAGGGTGAGCAGCATAGACCAGAGGTGATAATGAACTAGTCTGATTGCCATATGTGGACTCGAGAAATAATTTCCCCCATTATATGGGTAAGTTAGCATCTGCCTCATGGGTTTCTGCCTTCCCTTAGATCAACGTATTAGGTTATAGGTTGAACTCTACGGAATTGTGTCTTCTTTTAACTTTAAAACTATGAAATTATAAATGGAAATCACTTAGATCAGTGAGGACCAGGACAGCAGGACATGAACGATGGCAGATGGACAAGTAAAACTGGAAACAGTAGATACAGATGGAGGCAGGAGGGCAGTTACATTCAGGATCAGCTGAGAAGTATATAGGATTAGGAACTCACAATAAGGATTTGGCTAATCATACCAGAGATGTATATGCAATCAGGCACTTGCAGCAGGGAAATGATTAACCAAAGGATTATCAGAGATGTATATGTAATCAGGCACTTACAGCAGGGGAATGCTTAACCACATGATTAGCAGAGATGTGTATGCAATCAGATACCTTTATAGCAGAAAGGAATTGCAAATTGTAGCCAGATTCAGAAGAGTTGAGTAAGCAATACTAATAGTATAGGAGATATACAGTACAGTATATGCAATCATGAACTTGCAGCAGGGAAATTATTAACCAAAGGATTAGTAGAGCTGTATATGTAATCAGGCACTTGCAGCTAGGAAACGGTTAACCACTAGATTAGCAGAGACGTACAACTGTGTCCACATGTTTTGAGACTGACACAAACTTGGGTTTTCACAAGTCATTTTCGCCCAATTAGAGGATTTGAACCAGCAATCATCCGACTGTATATACTATATACTGCAATGCAACAGTACACTATAGCAAGACTCACAATCTCACAGGCTGGATTTCAACAAAACACTGTCATGGTAGCCTTGGGGATCTTCAGCAGACCCCTTACTGCCGTAGAAACCCAACATCCCCCTGCAATCTAGACATGGGGGTGGTCAATGAGTAAGTTAAATGGCATGCTCATTGAGCCACGTGCTATAAATAACATTATTATCAAAGATTTCAGTAGCATTTAAGGAGTTAACAGCATCATACAGACATACAGAGCTCAGCTCTGCTTGTTGCTGTTAGAGGTAGGTGATAGCAGAATAACAAACCTTACTCCGCATCAAAGACATTGGACCTACCAGTATGTTCAACATCGGCAAGAGGTTAATGTTAGCAGACATCGAGTCAGTGTCAGAGAGATATAGGAAGAAGAGCTCTGGTGCAATCAAGCGAAAGATGTGGAGGTAGTGACTGCCTTCTACTTGATAAAGATGTTTGCAAAGTCCTGGTAAAGAAGCAAGCAATTTGGAGGAAATAGAGGGAGATCAGGATACCAAAGAAGGTGAATGAGGTAAAGTTTTGAAAAACACGATGATCCTCATTGGGCAGTCTAGTTGGGCGATCAATCAATAACTTGAGTGAGTAACCTTAGCCACACAAGCCCCAAAAGCACTGGTGTGGCGCCCTAAGGGTTCAGTCACCACAGAGATGTTGCATCTCACCCAGAGGTGTGACACCTGACTCTCAGGTAAGGAGGAAGCACCCTAGGACTCTACACCTGCATCCAACACACCATGCCAGCTGAGCATACGTCGGACCCTTAGGGAGGATGGTCTGACTCAGCCTGGTTAGCAATGGGTGTAGACATGGGTGGGTGGAGTTAGCTGCAGCACTTAGGCTGCGTGTTAGATTAGAGAGCAGCCAGTCACTGACTGAGTCTCTGTCTGAGTACAATCTCAGGGAGAATCTGCTGAAGTGAGCGGAAGGGTCCGAACAGGCACGGAGGTTGGTTTATCCATCTGTGGCCCCCATCCTGAAGAAGGAAGGACCAAGGCCATCGGGGAGCAGCCCCTAGGCTAGTGGGAAAGCTTCACGCCCTGCTAGTAAGCGACGGCGGTGATCACTTTATGGGTCATTGCCACCACCACCAGCATCTCTTCAGAAAGGCGGCACAACGGGGTCAAATATGCACAGACATAGGATTGATCTGTTGACTGAAAGGGCTCACAGCTTCTGGAACTGAGAGTTTGCCTGGTGACGTGCTAGGAAGTAAGGAGTATAAAAGCACAGAGAGTGAAGGCCAGAAAGGAACATACTGAGAGGGAGTCCTGGGAAGTGCGACCGATATACCTGAGGGTTGCTGGCCACTCACCTGGAGGACACAGTGCCAGGCGGGCATCTGTATTGTGCATAACAGAACTGTGAGTAAAGCCCTGAAACTGCATCTGGACTATCTCCTTCCTTATTCAGCATCGCCCATTCCTCTCTGCTACATTTACTAGCACCATCTCTTCACTATCACCTCTACCTGCCCTGGAAGGACACAGACTCACCTGTAGGAGGTTTACCATTTAGCTGCACAACACCATCCCTTCCAGAGGACCTGCACAGCAGCGCTGGTCACCCTGACCAGATACTACAGGTGGCGTCACGAATCATCATACGAACACTAATCCCCTGTAAATATCCCCTTTTTGGTGAGCGCCCAGGGCCACGGACCGAGTCGTGGCCGCCGTGACATCCCCCATAAAGTCGACGGGCTCGGTGCCGAGTACCCCACAGCTCTGGCGGGCGACTCATTATTGGCGTCACGAACAGGATTCCGAAGCTCGTTATAACCGAGTCCTGTGTGCCTATATTGACTGTTTTTGTGCAAGAAGTTTTATTGTGAATTGCTGCCATTTGCCGCCATATTTGCGCCACGAGGCGCTGGTGAAGAAGGAGGGCGTACCTTCATGGGCGTGAGCTCGACCTGTGGCGCGAAAGAAATGCCCGCCTACCCTAAGTGTTACTGCACTATCCGGACATGTCCATCAGCGAGGGAAATCTGCCTCCTGATCCCAAATGGGGTGAAGTGTAGGAAAAGAAAACCCTACCCCCTTAAGAAACAGCGGGAACTTCTCTATGAGGAAACCAGAAGGTTTCTGATAAAGATGGCGACCGGACGTGTACTGGAGTGCGGAGGGGCAAACGAGAGCTCCTTCCCCAGTCTGGAAGAAAGTACCCCGGCTACTATTACCGCTACACTGGAAGAGGATTCCCTGTGTGACTTCCCTGTGCCAGCGACCCAGAGATGGAGAGGAACTAGCGGAGCCAACCCAGCAGCAGGAGGAAGTCGCCCTGATGGAGGCAAGCTGGAAGGCCTTAACCCTCAGCATCGACCAACCACTGGAGCCTCAGTACCTGCTACAGCACCCACTCTCCTCCACATCCGGACCCAGAAAAACAGCAGGCTCGGAGACCGCCAGCGAGGTGGAGGAGACCGGCTCTGCAGAGGAGTCGCTGGTCAGGCCTCTTCCCACGCCGCCTGAACTTGACTCTGGCAGGCCGCCGGCACGCTGGGACTGGGACAGGCCCTGCGGCCTAGAACACTGATTTGGTCAGGTATTGCAACCAACCCCGTCTGCTGAAACCATCAGTGCCGATCGAGTGTGTTACAAGTGGAATAGAACAGGGCCGGAGCTGATGGCATTCCCGGACAACCCGGATGAGGCCGGCGAAATCGAGGTGCTATCCGAGGAGGCATACCGCAAGCGGCTGGAGGATGAGTGGAAGCAGCGCGACTGGTAGTACCAGCTCAAGCGCCAAGAACAGCTCGAAAAGGACCGGGCGGGTAAACAGCGTTCCAGACAAGAACCAGGTACCGAGCGGGGCCCGCGGCGTAGGGGAGCGGTAACGGAGTTCCACTGAAGGGTGGCTGGGGCTTTGTTAAGTAATCAGGCCTGTATGCAGAGGTCTTTACAAATAGGAGAGATGTAGAATCGCATCTTCCGGAGGGGCACCCAGGCCGCAACTTGTTCCCAGGAGACCTAGTCACTTACACCCGGCACTGGGGACTGAAGGGGTGGTACGCTCTGCATGTACGCAAGCACCAACCTGAAACTGCCGAGCAGGGAGCTGCCGGTGGGGCCCCCACCCGACGCTCTCGATCCAAACCGGCCTCGTCCAGACCCAAACGAGCCTCAGCCCCCGTACCGGCTTCATCACCCGTTGGGCCCCCGGAAGCCCAGACCAGGCAGGACGTTGGCACCCCGCTCCACCCCCGAACCAGCGATGCGACCACCCAAACCTTCGTCACTGGACATGACATAGTGGTAAGAGCCACCCGACGGCACCGGGTTCAGGTGTCCCCCGGTGTGACTGGTGTCCTGGAGCTCCCTGAGGAGTACCAGGTAACACCTGGTGGCCCACCAACAACTAAATAAAAGAAAGACCCGGACAGGGTCTGCCGTTGTGAACAGTTTGCTTTATTGAAAATACCTGGATGGGACGGTTCCAGTTTGTTTGGCTGTTTATTGATGAACTGTGAGGCCATGGACTCTCTGGCCCAAAAACTGTCCTTGTAAATAGTTTGGCACCTCTTTAGGTGCCCTCTCTTGGTTTTACGTAAGCTCTTACAGTGCAATGACTGCACTGTTATGTTTCGGTAGCTGAGGAGTGCAGGTAAAAAAGGCAATACACCAGAGCAGTTGGAATCTATGAGATTGCAGCACCCTGACCAACCACCACAACCAGAGGCAGCCGCGGAGCGTTCCCACGCTGGTCCTAGACGCCTCGTCACAGCCTGAGAAACCAACCACACCCAAAGATAGAAACAGGAAAGCTATCTGCCCCGGAGCAGAACCCCAAAGATAATAGAAAGCCCCCAAACAAGTAATGGCGGCTAGACAAGAAGAAATACTGACACAGAAAGAAAATAGTAAGAGCAAACGCTGGGGCCCAAACTAACCAAATAGAAAAGGATAGGAAGGGCACCCACTGCAATCCCAGAAAACCCTGAAAAGCACCAACTCTACCAATTTCAAAATCACCTGAGATCACACGACCTCTACCACCTAAACTAGTTCTCTGGTGTAACAAAATCAAAACAGCAGCCACTGAAAAAACTGGAAAAAGCAAAAGTACAAACATCAGTGGCTGAACTAAACAGAGAGGGCAAAAGCCCCCGAAGGGGACCCAGAAGGCCCCCAAAGAAGTGCAGGACAAAATGCAAAAATATAGCACAAAAACAAAAAGAAGAAAATGTCTTATCTGTTAGCAGGAGATGCAGACATGACACAGCAGGCTACAAGGGAAACAGGAATGAAGGATTCAGACCAGAACAATTGATCACCGGCAACCCTGATGGGAAGGTGACTCCCTTATATAAGACCAGTCAGTAACACCTGATTCCCAGTCCTCACAATCTTCACTGAACAGACCAGTACCACTTGTAACCACCAGAGGGAGTCTCTGCTCAGAACTCATCTCAAACCCATTCACAACAGTACCCCCCCTTGAGGAGGGGTCACCGAACCCTCATTTGAGCAACCAGGTCGGTCAGGATGAGTTCTATGATACGCACGGATGAGTCTCCTAGCATGGATGTCCGAAGCAAACACCCAAGAATTGTCTTCCTGACCATAACCTCTCCACTTAACCAAATACTGGAGTTTCCGCCTAGAAAAACGAGAATCTAATATTTTCTCAACCACATACTCCAGATTGCCCTCAACCAAAACAGGGTCAGGAGGCACAGCAGCAGGAACCACTGGCTCAACAAACCTCTTCAACAAGGACTTGTGGAACACGTTATGGATCTTAAATGTCCCTGGAAGAAGCAAACGAAAAGAAACAGGATTAAGAATCTCAATGATCTTATAAGGTCCAATGAACCTAGGCTTAAATTTAGGAGATGCTACTCTCATAGGAATATTCTTTGAGGACAACCAGACCAAGTCCCCCACTTTAAACCGAGGACCATCAGTCCTATGCCGATTAGCAAACCGCTGGGCCTTCTCCTGAGAGAGGGACAACCTCTCCACTACCTGGTCCCAAATCTGTTGCATACGCTCCACAACAGAGTCAACACCTGGACAGACAGAAGCCTCCGTCTGTCCTGAAGAAAATCGAGGGTGAAACCCAGAATTACAGAAAAACGGAGACATCAAAGTGGCAGAGCTAGCCCTATTATTAAGAGCAAACTAAGCCAAAGGTAAAAAAGAGACCCAGTCATCCTGATCAGCAGACACAAAGCATCTAAGATAAGTCTCCAATGTCTGGTTTGTTCTCTCAGTTTGACCACTGGTCTGAGGATGAAATGCCGAGGAGAAAGACAATTGAACACCCAGTTTAGAACAAAAAGTCCTCCAAAATCTGGAAACAAACTGGACTCCTCTGTCAGACACAATGTTCTCAGGAATGCCGTGTAAACGAACCACGTGCTGAAGGAACAACGGTACCAATTCAGAGGAGGAAGGCAACTTAGGTAATGGCACAAGATGTATCGTTTTGGAAAACCTATCACAAATTACCCAGATGGTGGTCATTCTCTGAGAAACAGGAAGGTCGGAAATGAAATCCATAGAGATATGGGTCCATGGTCTCTTGGGCACAGGCAATGGCATCAACAAACCAAATAGAGCGAGAGCAAGGCTTGGAGCGAGAGCAAGTCCCGCAGGACTGCACAAATTCCCTGACATCACGAGACAAGGTAGGCCACCAAAAGGACTGACTAACCAAGTCTCTGGTACCAAAAATTCCGGGATGCCCAGCCAATGCGGAACAATGAATCTCAGACATCACACTCTTTTTCCACTGGTCCGGGACAAACAATTTTCCAACAGGGCAGCACTCGGGCCTATCCTCCTGACACCCCTCCAGAGCAAGTCTCAAATTGGGCGAGATGGCGGAAAGAACTACACCCTCTTTCAAAATAACAGAAGGATCAGATAACTCAGGAGAGTCCGCAAGGAAACTCCTCGAGAGGGCATCCGCCTTAACATTCTTAGTGCCAGGAAGAAAGGAAACCACAAAATTAAAACGTGTGAAAAACAAGGCCCACCTGGCCTGTCTAGGATTGAGTCGCTTGGCAGATTCCAGATAGACCAGATTCTTATGGTCCGTAAGGACCACCACCTGATGTTTGGCTCCCTCCAGCCAATGTCTCCACTCTTCAAAAGCCCACTTCATGGCCAATAACTCCCGATTACCCACGTCATAATTACATTCAGTAGGAGAAAATTTTCGAGAGAAAAAGGCAACAAGGGTTACTTTTAGAGGTCTCTGGATCTTTTTGGGACAAAACGGCACC
>JARQOD010000001.1:730684054-730701266 GCA_033576555.1 Oophaga sylvatica
TCTGGAAGGAAAGAAGGAAAGGAACCACAGCAGTTATAGCATCGAGTCAACTGAGACCAGGTCAGTGAGCTCTGGAAGGAAAGCTTACGACTACAACCACTGCTACCTGTGCTTATGTTAAGGGCAAGAGCAGGGCGACAGGCGAGTGGAGAAGAAGGAAGCGTGACCTGGGTGATAATCACCGTCACTTGTTAACCGGACACCGGGTCCGAAGCATTGCTAGTACTTCACGGCTAGTGATAGGAAACCGGAGGCCTTGCTGGACTTCAAGTCGCAGAAGGTAGCCCTAAGTGCCGATACGTAACCGGGGTCAGGAAGGACAACAGTCTAGCAGGGCCCTGCACAAAAGACTAGTTCTATCCAACAGAAGACACCCCCACAATGTCGACCGGGCATAGCTGTTGCATTAAGAGTTAAACTTGACTTTATGCAAGTTAGGACTCACATACACATTAAGGATAAAGGAGGCCTCAAACCTGCTCAGCAATTCCCTGAATGTGCATTCTCCAACCTGACCAGCTTCCCGGGACATACCTGCAACATCTACAAGTAAAGGTATGGAAAGAGACTGCATTGTGTGTGACTGACTTCTTATCTGCACCCTGCACCACCATAGACTTTGAGGGACCAGTCCCACCTGTGGGGACTTAACATCTAGCTGCCATAACATCCCCTCAGAGATTTACCCTGCAGCGCTGGTCAATCAGATCAGATACCACAGGTGGCGTCACGAACAATTATTACAATCCCTTGTAAATATCCCCCCCATTGTATGAGCGCCCAGGGCCACGGACCGAGCTCTGCTGCCAGTGACATCACCCATAGACTTCCATGGGCTCGGTGCCGAGTACCCCATAGCCCTGGTACTGTGTGCGACTCATAAGCACCCGATACAAACTTGAGTAACAAGCACTTGCGCTCAACATTAGCCGCCATATAGTCATTTTTTTTTAACTTTTGAAAAAAAAATTCTAACCCCAGCCCTAACACAAACCCAACCCTAACCCAACCTTAACACCAATCCTAGCCCTAACCCCACTACAAAGAATAGGAAAAAAAAAATATTTTATAATTTTTATCTAAGGGGGTGACAAAGGGGATTTGATTTACTATTTTTTTTTTTTGATCACTGTGATAGGGTCTTTCACAGTGATCAAAAGGAACCAAGAGAAAAAATCTCCTTCTGTTGCCGGGTACCGGCCAGCAGATCTCGATGGGCGCATTTCTTTCCAGAAAGATGACGCCGGGTCGGGGGATGGATGGAGGAGGTACTGGGAGTCTCAAGTGGCATCATTTCTCTCTCCTCTGACATGTATATCATGTCAGAAGACAGAGAAATCATTGTAACAGCTGACATTCTTTTTTTTGTGATTACTGTTATTCACTAAATAACAGCGATCGCATGATCGGGGACCAGAAAATCTGGCCTTGAACATGTTCTCCAGGGTCTCAGCTACCCCGGTGGCCGAGAACTCACAGATTTTCCGACTCTGGGGGCGCTACAGCCTTATTCCCGATCTCTGTTTTAAAAACGGTGATGAGGGAATAAGTACCCTTAGTGGCAGCCGTTTTAATGCATATCGGTGGTCGCTAAGGGGTTAATGAGACAAAATGCTTTGAATACTTGTGTCTTGTGCATGAATATGATCAGATGAATATCTGAGATTTCTCAGTATTTTCATTCTGAGCTTGTGTGCAGTCTAGTTTCCTTCCACATGCATAAAATATATTACAGTCTATTGACTTGTCTACCTTGCATATGTATGTTAGTGGATACGGTAATTAAACTTTTAAAAATGTTTTGCTATGTTATAGCACTTCAAAAGCACCTTTGATCGGTGGGAGTTCGGGTTCTACCATCACAAAATCATTGGGCACAAGATAGGATCACATGGCTTATGTGTGAGCACGCTCAAGGCGATGTACAGACTTAAGGTACTGCCACACTTAGCGATCTCGTTAGCGATCACGATAACGACGCAAGCTAACGAGATCGTTGGTGTGATCGATTTTAGGTCGCTAGTAGCTGCCAAACAGGAGATCTCATAAACGACACATCAGCGGTCAGCGATCTCTTTAACGACTTTGGCGGTCGTTAGGATGTCATTAGCATGTACTGAGCGCTTCTGATTCATAGGAATCTCCAGCATCGCTCCTGCTCTCTGCGTCCTGCTAGCCTGCTTTGCAACTTCTGCGATCCTCTCTGTGACGCAAAAGAGAACCTACAGATATTGCGATCCACTCCGTGACGCTAAAAACCCTAGTCCCGCATGCGCTGCTGTCATATGCGTCACAAACGAGGTCGCTTGTCGTTCGCAAAAGGTGCCAAACACAGCAATATAGGCTCACCAGCGGGACGCCAACGATCAAAAAACGGTCCAGAACACTAGTGAACGATCAGCTACATCACAGCAGGGGCCACATCGTTGCTACATGCCACACACAATGACGTCGCTAACGAGATCGCTAAATAGTGACGTTTTAGCGATCTCGTTAGAGATCTCGTTAGCGATTTCGCTTAGTGTGGCATACCCGTTAATGGAAAGTCTATTGGCCATACACTGCTGAATGCATGCTCACTGACCAACAATGCTTTTAAGTGGATACTAGTGATGAGCGAGGGTGCTCGGAAAAGGTGTTATGTGCTAATAGAGCATCTTCGGCGTGCTCTAATACTATGGTTCAGTCGCAGTGTCTGCATGTTCCGCAGCTGTTCGACAGCTGCAACACATACAGGGAACCATATCCCTGAATATGTTGCAGCTGTCGAACAGCCACAGGACATGCAGACACTGCGACTGAACCATAGTATTAGAGCACGCCAAAGATGCTCTATTAGCACATAACACCTTATCCGAGCACCCTCGCTCATCACTAGTATCCACTTAAAAGCATTGTTTGTCAGTGAGCATGATTCAGCAGTGTATGGACCAATAGCCTTTCCATTAAGTCTGTACATCGCCTAGTGGATAGAAAATAGCAAAAGATTAATAAAAAAAAACTTGTAACTACACTACTCTTGTAGGACAGACTCTGATTCATTTTATATCGCTATCTATGATGTGTACAGGAAATAGTGCAAGAAACACAAAGTAGTGTAAAACACAGTAAACTGTTTAAAAAGCATTGAAAACTACACTTTTGGAACTGTTCACGTATGCAAAAAAGAAAAAACGGTCTGAGTGTCATGGGAGTCATGAGTGTTTGGTCAATGTGTCAGATTTTACCATTAGTTTCATCTGTGATTCTCATAAATGGAAAAACAAATAAATAATTACAAAGCTTCTCCTATACACTACAATCTTAAAGGGAATCTGTCACTCCATTTTAGACATATCAGCTAAAGATATGACTGAATAGTGCGTCCCATAAGCAAGCTATCGGTATGTAGCTTATATCCAGATACCCCGTTTTGATAGCAAAATACCTTTGTAAACTTGGGATTTTCTGTAAATCAGGGCGGTCCGGTCCGGAGGGCGGCGTTTTCTCTCTTCTCCCCCCCCGCTCCTCTGCATCTCTTGCGTATCGCCGTCTGTGAATAGCACAGACGGCATTCTGCTTCCCGCGATAGCGCTTTTCAAATTCCCCCCCGCATAAAATCATGACATCGCATGCGCAACTTTTTTCCCCGGAAGTCGTCCAAGGCAAGCAGTCATTTCCGGGGCAAGGAAAGTAAATGACAATAGTTGCGCATGCGCTGTCATGATTTTATGCTTTGCCCACTGTTGGGCAAAGCACACTGCGCATGCACGGGGGGAATTTGAAAAGCGCTATCGCGGGAAGCAGAACGCCGTCTGTGCTATTCACAGACGGCGATACGCAAGAGATGCAGAGGAGCGGGGGGGGGGGAGAGAGAGAAAACGCTGCCGACCGGACCGCCCTGATTTACAGAAAATAATCCCAAGTTTACAAAGGTATTTTGCTATCAAAACAGGGGTATCTGGATATAAGCTACATACCGATAGCTTGCTTATGGGACGCACTATTAGGTCATATCTTGAGCTGATATGGCTAAAATGGGGTGACAGATTCCCTTTTAACACGGACAGAACATGGATGCCATGATTGTGCTGTCCATAGACTTGTATAAAAAAATGGACATTCATCTGTGATTTTTGCACGGACACATGGATAGCAAAAAACACAGACATATGAACAGTCCCACTAAAAAGGGTTCATGTTCCATGTGAAACTCATGGCTAGAACATATACGTGAGAAAGGCATGTCTGAATTATCCCTTACAGGTTGCTTTAAAGGTAATCTTGGGATATTGTCTTTTGGGTATGTGCAGACATTTAGTAATTGCTATTTGCAGCAGATTTTTCTGTGTTTGCATGAAAATGGTGCATAACAAAAGCCCAATTTTGCATAGTTTTCGCATAGGTTCTTGATGCGTTTTCACTTTTTTACCATTTATTTTAATAAGTGAAAAACTCTGTAAAAGCGCCGAAGAAATTGACACGCTGCAGAATTGAAAGAAATACTTTGAAGGTTCAAATCTACAAGGAAAAAAAAGCAGTACATGCATGAGATTTCAGAAATCTCATTCATTTTGCTTGTTCTGATTGGGTACACCTTTTCGTGGTGGAATGGCTTTTACACTTTTGTGATCAAAATAGTGTTAACTAAGTACGCTATGTAATTTACATGTACTATTACTATGTACTTATTTGCTTACTACAGGGTATATGCTCATTTTATTTTCTTTGGTTTTGTCTGTGAAATGTCCACAGTGTAAATGTGCTCTTACACATTGCACGTTTATGAACTAATGCTCCGGCTCATTTCTTTGGTTTTGCTGTAGTTTCTTGTACTTTGTACAAACAGGGTCGGGGCTCCCCATTTTTGAGCTAGGCATTTCATCTATATAGCTTCCCATGGGCTGGTGTCGGGCCCCTGTCCTGCTCTGCTCTTATTCACATTGAGGTCGGCTGACACAAGATAAGGTTATAATACTGTAGACAAGACCATCCCGATTGGGTACAACATGTGCAGTGTGAACGCTTTTACTCTTCTTTGATAAAAATAGTGGTAACTAAGTACCCTATGTTATTTATATGCACTATTAATATTTACTTACTTATATAGGGTATATGCTCATTTTGTTTTTTTCTTGGGTTTTGTCTGTGAAATGGCCACAGTGTGAATGTGCTCTTACACATTGCACGTATACTAACTGGAACTGTAAAATACTGCATTTCTTCCACTTTAAAAACGCTGAAAAAACGCAATGTGTTAATAAGACCTTTTTCACTATGACAAAAAGCCTAATACTAAAAAGTTTGAGTACTTGAGTCATCGTATATTCTAGAAACCTTGTAAAGGTGTAATATGCAATTAGTTCAAAGTTTACTGCAAAACATACCTTTGATATAATGATGAATCTCAGGCATATTGCATTATTCATGAGAATAAGCATTTACATATTAGTGAAAGGTAAAGCAAATGAGTGATTCTGGCAAGCAATATAATCTAATGGCGGGTCAGTATCTGCCTGCAAAATGAGGATCAAAAGGCTGTAAAATTCACCTCTTGTTATAGTGTATGTATGTGTGCATTATCAAGATGAAAATGACACGCACAGGTAAATGAACCTCAATGACACATCTCTTCTGACAATTGTGTCAAGGACAAAGGATGTGACTGTAGCTAGAAAATGTATTGAACCTCCATTACATACCACAAATATCTCTTTCTTTTCTATGATCCATTGCTCATCTTATATTCAGCTTGATCCTTTTTCCCCTGGCGGCTCTTATCCATTGATAAGAATATACACATTTATATATATATTGATTTACAAGTCCAAACATCAAAGGAGGCCCCTTTGTTAGCAAGTACGTTTGGTCTTTAGAGTTTAGAACGATTCATAAGGGAATTTTCTAAGTATATAGGTGTAAATGAATATAGCACATAGAATTCTATGCAGTATAAGGGCTAATGAAATTCTTGCAGTGCGGATAACTGTATTTATTTGGTATCCTACTATGTTATACCAAAGGAGAACGCAGAAAATAAATCTGTAAAATAATCCTCGTTCCTCTTGGTATCTGTTTTGATCTATGTGTTTATTGCTATGCTGTAATGTCTATTCTCTGTACAAGTCCCCTCTAAAATGTAAAGTGCTGTGGAATATGTTGGCGGCATAGAAATAAAATTATTATTATTATTAAATAATCAGTAAAGATACGGATATCTGCAGAGGTTACATCTCCGATAAGACCTAGGAAGCCCAAATTACTATTCGTACCCGCACCATACAGGCTGCCTGAATTATGTAACAAAATGTTGAAGAAAAAAAAATCAGGAAAGACTAAAGGAGGGAGAGGAGAGAAAGGAGGAGGAGAGTGGAGGGGGTTGTGATAAACCAAGGGGTCATGATTATAACCCTTCATTATTCGCACTGCGCTTCCAACATGTACAAATATACTGCAGTGTGGCAAAATGATATTAGAAAACACCATCTATGCCGTATGTGAAGACACAATGTGAAGCACCTGGAGATGGAGCATAGTCACTGCAGTCACATGATGAGCGCACATTACTGGACTCATCGTGTAGTCGCACACTCGTCTCATCAAAGTTTGTGAGATGTGGAATGTCGCACACATACACAGCTACATAAATAAGCTGTCACACAAATCATAGGCGGCACGGTATACATACACAGAACACAGCCACACAATGTAAACGGGCAGAGCGTGCTCCATGCCGTATAAACACATCCACGCTAAACATACAAAAGCCGACTCCTCACACGGGAAAAATCCCAATATCTATACTCCGACACATACACAGGCTCCATGTGGATTTATCCTCTCCACCGAGCCACTCGCTGCCTTCATTCCCACCGCTGTGACACCGCTTCTTCCCATGTGTTGCTCTCATTGAAAGCTCTGCAGGCGCTGTTTATACTGGGGGAAATATACATATATATCCAAAAAGAAACACACTACGTCCACACGTCTTTCCACAGGCAATGCATGCACACATACACCGCAGTCCGCAGGTCTCCTTAGCTCACTCCTTTGTGCCTCCTGTTTGAACAAATTGAATTCCTCACAGAAACCTGACAGGAATTTTAATGGGAGAGAGACAATGACACCCGATATGTACACACAGCCACCTACCAAGTTCCCATCTGCTCAGTACCAATACTCCGACCAGTGATGTACACCTATAGCATCAATAATATATTCATCCTTTACATTCAGAAGCATCGACATCAGGGACTTAAGTAATCCATATAAAGACAGTTAGTATGGGCTCCAATACACAATTCTTCTGCGATGTCATGAATTTCAATTCCGTGTTTTTTCTATTCATTACACTTGTAACGTTTGCTTTTCCTATCTTATAAATGCAGAGGAAAAAAAGCCATATTCATAGAATGCACCATAAGAGAAGAAAAACACCACAAACAAACCTACATTGTTAGAAGTGTTTTATTTATTTATTTTGCTATAGATTTTCCTGTAATATCTGGTAACAGGTTTTTTGTTAATGAATTAAAAAAACAAACAAAAAAATATTTTTCTCAAAACCCAACAATTTCCCTGTTGTGTATGATATCACCCTAAACATGGCAAGCTCTTTTACCCATGAGGCAAGACTTCTTCCATACAGTTTTCCAATGTGACTGGTGTTTGACCAGTGCTTTTCTATCATAGTCACTGATCCTGTTGGAATATATATATATATATATATATATATATATTTATATACATATATGTACAGTACAGACCAAAAGTTTGGACACACCTTCTCATTCAAAGATTTTTCTGTATTTTTATGACTATGAAAATTGTACATTCACACTGAAGGCATCAAAACTATGAATTAACACATGTGGAATTATACATTACACTTAACAAAAACGTGTGAAACAACGGAAAATATGTCTTATATTCTAGGTTCTTCAAAGTAGCCACCTTTTGCTTTGATTACTGCTTTGCACACTCTTGGCATTCTCTTGATGAGCTTCAAGAGGTAGTCACCGGAAATGGTCTTCCAACAGTCTTGAAGGAGTTCCCAGAGATGCTTAGCACTTGTTGGCCCTTTTGCCTTCACTCTGCGGTCCAGCTCACCCCAATCCATCTCGATTGGGTTATGTCTGGTGACTGTGGAGGCCAGGTCATCTGGCATAGCACCCCATCACTCTCCTTCATGGTAAAATAGCTGCTAGGAAACCTCTGCTAAGGACAGGCAACAAGCAGAAGAGACTTGTTTGGGCTAAAGAACACAAGGAATGGACATTAGACCAGTGGAAATCTGTGCTTTGGTCTGATGAGTCCAAATTTGAGATCTTTGGTTCCAACCACCGTGTCTTTGTGCGACGCAGAAAAGGTGAATGGATGGACTCTAAATGCCTGGTTCCCACCGTGAAGCATGGAGGAGGAGGTGTGATGGTGTGGGGGGGGCTTTGCTGATGACACTGTTGGGGATTTATTCAAAATTGAAGGCATACTGAACCAGCATGGCTACCACAGCATCTTGCAGCGGCATGCTATTACATCAGGTTTGCGTTTAGTTGGACCATCATTTATTTTTCAACAGGACAATGACCCCAAACACACCTCCAGGCTGTGTAAGGGCTTATTGATCAAGAAGGAGAGTGATGGGGGGCTACGCCAGATGACCTGGCCTCCACAGTCACCAGACCTGAACCCAATCGAGATGGTTTGGGGTGAGCTGGACCGCAGAGTGAGGCAAAAGGGCCAACAAGTGCTAAGCATCTCCGGGAACTCCTTCAAGATTGTTGGAAGACCATTTCCGGTGACTACCTCTTGAAGCGCATCAAGAGAATACCAAGAGTGTGCAAAGCAGTCATCAAAGCAAAAGGTGGCTACTTTGAAGAACCTAGAATATAAGACATATTTTCAGTTGTTTCACACTTTTTTGTTAAGTATATAATTCCACATGTTAAAGTTAATTCATAGTTTTGATGCCTTCAGTGTGAATGTACAATTTCCATAGTCATGAAAATACAGAAAAATCTTCGAATGAGAAGGTGTGTCCAAACTTTTGGTCTGTACTGTATATATATATATATATATATATATATATATATATATACACACACACATACATACACAACAGCACACACATACATACACAATAGCTGTAGACTTATGCTGTGGGAAAAGACAACAGAAGCATGGTTCTGTTTTAGAGTACATTGTGTGACCTCTTTGGTCTGTTTTGCCACTTCTTTTCTGTAATCCACCATGTTTCAATGATAGAGGATAACAGATGCTGGATATCGCAATTATAACACTTCTCTCTCCCACAATGCCTGAGTGCTGAATGATTCTGCTGAAGGCTGAAATCTTTAACAGGTTATAGGACCAGACAAACATAGAAAGAGCGCAACACAGCACAACTTAAAGAAGCCCTCTCTTCAAAGTTTTTATCTTCTTAATATATTACAATCATCATACTATATAGCACTGTGTACTTACAATTGCTCATTTTGCCTTTCTACCCACCTAATTCTTCTCTTTTCCACTAGGTCTATGACATTACGTGATTAGAGCTTAGAAAGAATCAGCTAGTTTGCGGTTAATGATGAGATGTCGTAGACCTAATGGAAAAGAGAAGAATCAACTGTGTAGAAGGCCAAAAAGAGCCATTTTAAAGGGAATCTGGTACGTCCTTTTTATATTAAACTGCCCCCAATGTCTTGTTATTGAGGCACATTGCATCACTAACATGTTTTTCTCAAGCAAAACATCCCTGTGATTTTTGCAAAAAACACTTTTATACTTTGATGAGTGCACCACATACCTTCTGTTTCAGTCATTAGGATGGGGATCTCTAGCTTTCCAGTCACGGTCAGGCAAGTGCTTTCCCTCCACTGCTCCATTGTCATATGTCTCCCAGCAGATCCCGAGCTTGTACAATGACTATCAGCTTTCTAGGCATGACCACTGAATCTGGGTGTATGTCTCAGCTTCATTCCATATGTGCTCATGCTCCAGGGCCGCTAAGCATCACAATGATGCATGTGTCTACCAGTCACTGACTCTCAGAGTGTCTCACAGTGCAGCGCAGAGCTCAGTGAGTTCACCGCAGTTCACCGTGAAACCCGGTCTCCCTGCAGCGAGCCATTCTCCCCAGCTCTTCAGTGTAAGCGGTCACCTCAGGCCACCAATCATACTGATGAGCAAATGCCGCACAGATGGATTACGCTGTGGGACATCATGGACTCTTTCAACTTTGGATAAGTGAGGGATGTTTTTTTTTTGTTTGTTTACAGGGGACAATGGCTTCAGGGTATTAGGTGTTAAGGTGGGTATAATGTGATTTTTTATTTTATTCTTAATTTTACACTTGAATACAACTCTCAACATTGTCCCCTTTTCCGCGGTGATCGCAGGCAGAGCAAGGGATAATTATGTGAGCTGTCTTCAGCACCTGGCATGGGGAACAGTGCAAACAGTACCGCTGATTCCCAGGCAATGGTACGTGTTACACTGATGACACATGGATGTCATCCGTGCGTCATCAGTGTGCACATGTGTGGGATGTTTTTTGCGGCCCATGCTGCTGCTATAAACAGACATTAGTGTGTTTTGCCCACGTGTCGACACATGGTCCGTGGAAACACACTAATATGTGCGCAGACTCATTCACTTGAATGGGTCTATGTGTGTAAGTGTCTCCAGTATGTGAAAACTGTCAACACATGTACTGGAGACACTGACATGTGAAAGAGCCCTAAAGTAAAGAGCCCAGAGATGCGGACTGCGATGGTGGAAAGAAAAAAACTGGATGGCGGGCAGCTAAAGCAGTCAGCGATGATGTGAGTTTAAGTTTTTTTTATTCCCCAGTCCTGTACCAACTTACATACAGTACATATCTGAGTAATAAACAAAATACAGAATGCCTTTTCCTAACCAGGAAATAAATGCCTGTACTCTTAAGTAAACTGTACAAACTGAAGCTCAGTATAGAACATATTATGCAGGAGAAAATAAGTACAATGCTGACTGTACAACTGAGACCAGTAAGTGACATAACAAACAACCATGTTGAAGCTAAATTGCTATGAAGTTTACCGGATTAATGCAATACAGCCAAGGCTTAAGACACACCTGACAATAGAATTTTTAAAGACCATGCTTATAGATGAATACCAGAGATGAAAGGAACCTGTTCAGGACTTTACAAAAAGTGAAAGTGGAATCTTTTTTAGGGTAGGTTCACACAACTGATTTCTCCACATCTGCTAAAAACGGTCTGATTTATTGTAATTAGATTTTGATCAGAGCTTGATCTCAGTTTTTCTTAGATGTGGAGAAAAATAACAAAACATTTCTTCACCTTTCCATTCTGTCAGTCCGTGAAAATGATGCCGCACTTTGATGTCATCCGAGAGCAGTCCCATCTTTTTCACAGACCCTTAGACTTGCATTTCTGATTCCAGCACAAGGATCAAAATCTGACATGTCTCGGTCTCTAGAAAACATCGAACATGTGCACAGCCCCACAGAATATCATGGGTATGAGTGCTATCCGTGAAAACCACGGATAGCACTCGTCCAAGAAAATCGATAGTGAGCCCTTAAAGCAACAGTTACAAGGTCTCACATGAAGGAAACTAGAGAATATTTCAGTTTCAACAGAGACATGTAAAGGAAGTCTGTACAGCACGGAAACCAGAACAACAGAAACAATTTTCAAAATGGATTAAACAAAAGGTCAAAGCTGCAATCTCAGTTCCATGTGCAAATAATTGGAAAGGCCCCTTAAGGGCTCATACTCACTTGCTGGAAAAAAATCTGTCAGTTTTCAGGATGGTCCGATTATGTGCAATTGTCATGCGATTTGCATGCGATTTTTTATAGCACCATCTATTGCATTAGCGATTATCATGCCAAAATCGCATCAAATCGCAGCATGCTGCGATTTTTTTCTCACACCGATTTCGCCTGAGAAAAAAATCGCAAATGAGATGTCACCTATTGAATAACATTGGTCCGATTTGAATCCGATTCTTTATCGGCTGAAAATCATCCGTTTTCGGCTCAAGTGAGTATGAGCCCTTAAAGTGACAATCAGACATTACAAAGTTAGTGCATCAACTCTGGAGCAACAAGTCACGTGACAACAAAGGGAAGCTTTGTCACAGAACTTGACAAAAATAACAATGAAGCAATCCATCTTGCTGATGGAAGCAGAGTAAATGCAGAATGTACTTGTGTGCACCATTGAAAATTAACAGAACTTAGCCATACCAGTAAAAGACATTGGCACTCATCTGGCTCCAGTGCCAGGACATTCTCCCTTCTCCTCTGTACAGTCATGGACAAAAGTTTTGAGAATGACACAAATATTAATTTTTACAAAGTCTACTGCTTCACTTTTTCTAATGGCAATTTGCATATACTCCAGAATGTTATAAAGAGTGATCAGCTTAACAGCAATTACTTGCAAAGTCAATATTTGGCTAGAAAATGAACTTTATCCCCCAAAACACATTTCAGCATCATTGCAGCCCTGCCTTAAAAGGACCAGCTAACCTCTTTTCAGTGATTGCTCCATTAACACAGGTGTGGGTGTTGATGAGGACATGGTTGGAGATCAATCTGTCATGATTAAGTAAGAATGACACCACTGGACAAAAAGGAGGTTGGTGCTTGGCATCATTGTTTCTCTTCTGTTAACCATGGTTATCTCTAAAGAAACACGTGCAGTCATCATTGCAATGCACAAAAATGGCCCTTATAGGAAAGAGTATCGCAGCTAGAAAGATTGCACCTCAGTCAACAATCTATCGCATCATCAAGAACTTCAAGGAGAGAGGTTCCATTGTTGCCAAAAAGGCTCCAGGGCGCCCAAGAAAGACTAGCAAGCGCCAGGACCGTCTCTTAAAAGTGTTTCAGCTGCGGGATCGGGCTACCAGCAGTGCAGAGCTTGCTCAGGAATGGCAGCAGGCAGGTGTGAGTGCATCTGCGCGCACTGTGAGGCGGAGACTCTTGGAGCAAGGCCTGGTCTCAAGGAGGGCAGCAAAGAAGCCACTTCTCTCCAGAGAAAACATCGTGGACAGACTGATATTCTGCAAAAGGTACAGGCAGTGGACTGCAGAGGACTGGGTAAAGTTATTTTCTCTGATGAATCCCCTTTTCGATTGTTTGGGACATCAGGAAAACGCCTCATTCGGAGAAGACAAGGTGAGTGCTACCACCAGTCTTGTCTCATGCCAACTGTTAAGCATCCTGAAACCATTCATGTGTGGGGTTGCTTCTCAGCCAAGGGAATCGGCTCTCTCACAGTCTTGCCTAAAAGCACAGCCATGAATAAAGAATGGTACCAGAATGTCCTCCAAGAGCAACTTCTCCCAACCCTCCAAGAGCAGTCTGGCGATCAACAATGCCTTTTCCAGCATGATGGAGCACCTTGCCATAAAGCAAAGGTGATAACTAAATGGCTCAGAGAACAAAACATAGAGATTTTGGGTCCATGGCCTGGAAACTCCCCAGATCTTAATCCCATTGAGAACTTGTGGTCAATCATCAAGAGACGGGTGGACAAACAAAAACCTAAAAATTCTGACAAAATGAAAGCATTGATTGTGCAAGAATGGACTGCTATCAGTCAGGATTTGGTCCAGAAGTTGATTGAGAGCATGCCAGGGAGAATTGCAGAGGTCCTGAAGAAGAAGGGTCAACACTGCAAATATTGACTTGCTGCATTAACTCATTCTAACTGTCAATATAAGCTTTTGTTACTCATATGTTTGCAATTATATTTCTGTCTGTGATAAAAAAAACATCTGTCAAACACACATAAAAACCAGAGGGCAGCAGATCATGTGAAAATATAATATTTGTGTCATTCTCAAAACTTTTGGCCATGACTGTACTAATCAGCAGCGGATTACTCCCTAAGGGCTTATACCCATCACTGTGAAAAAAAAGGGTCCTATTTCGGTGTAGAAAAGTGGGACGAGTGTCATGCGATTTTCATGTGAGTACAATCCGATCTTTAACATCAAGTATCCGATTTACATGTGAATGCGATCCGAATGCAATGCTGTTTTAGCATAAGCTTTTACATAAAGCAATTCTCTATGTAGTTTACACATAGCTTTCCAAGGAAATATTCTTCAAGATATATTTATATAGAGAGAGAGATTAGATAGATAGATACAAAAAGATAGCTATAAATAAGGGAGTGAGATATATAATGAGAGCTTTGTGTGTGTAGTTTACTGCACATATATTTTTTAGTAAATAAATTCCTTTCAGAAAAAAAGGCATGGGATCCACCAACATTTTATTAACCAGCAGAGGGAAAGCGGACAGCTGGGGCAGATGTTTATAGCCTGGGAATGGGGTAATACCCATGGAACTTCACAGGCTATTAATATCAGCTCACAGCTGTATACTTAGCCTTTCTGGTTATTAAAATGGGGGACCTCCCAAAAAAAAAGGTCACCCTTTAATTAATAACCAGCAAAGACTAGGAAGACAGCTGCAGGCTGATATTAATAGCCTAGGAAGAGGCATTGGATATAGACCCTTCCCAAACTAAAAACATCGGCTCTCAACCGCCCCGGAAGTGATAGTATTGGGATCGATGTCACCTTTGTATTGTTAGATGACATCAAGACCAGGGGTTAGTAATGGAGAAGTGTCTATAAGATGCCCACATTACTAACCCCTTAGTGATATTATAAAAAAACATACACCCAGACTGAAGTCCTTTACTGAAATAAAGACACAGACTCATGTCAAAAACACGAATACTCACGTCAACACCCAATACACTGAAGCCAATGTCTCCTGTAACAGAATTAAACTAATAAACAATATTTCTCACCTTTCCACTGAGAAGACAATAATCCTTTTGTCCTGCGACGTGTCTAGCACTGCTACATCTAGATTGCAGGCTGCATTGTTGATGATGCGATTATACTGCTTGCCATCAAGCAGAGACACTCTGCTGGTTAATAAAAGTCTGGGGATCCAGGCCATTTTTTCAGAAAATAATTTATTTAGTAAAAAAATACATGTACAGTAAGCTACACAAGCACTGTACTAATGTGACTGACATCTTTCAATCTATTCTATGTGTAATATCTATTCTATCTATTGTATTCTGTCGGGTCACACTGTGATTTTACTGTAGGCGGCAGATGAATTCCTGGTAGTGTTGAGCGATACGATACTGCAAATATCGGGTATCGGCCGATATTAGCTCTATCGCCTTTCGATACTTCGTTTCGATATTTTCTCTTATCGGATACCGGAATCGGAAGTTCCCATAATTCTTTGCGAGGCAATGTGATTTTAGTCAGCCAATGAGGAATCCTAAGAAGTGTGGCACATCCTGTACTGCTGCGGTCATGTTAACTAATGGCATGGCTGTGATTGGATGCTGAAATGATGTCAGAATGCACTAAAAAAGGCGCCGCCGCCATTTTAGCGTCACTGTGCTGTGAATTCAGTAAGGGACAGAACGCTGCTGTCTGACTCTGAGGACAGTTTAGAGATTGCTATTTAGTGTACTGTGCTGTAGCAGGCTAGCACCAACCGCTGTTAAAGCTTCCTTTGCCTGCAGTGTTTGTTTTAACAGCTCTGCAAGGTGTGTGTGAGTGCAGGTGACGCTGCAGTTTGCTCTGAAATGCAACGCTGTCTGTAGGCATCTGCACATGTCACTCACAGACTCTTTTTTTTTCCTTCAGTGTAATTCTTGCAGCTCCATGCAATTTAACTATTAGTGTGACGCGCTTCCATCCGTATCCAAACATTGGTTCAAACACTATAGAAGTAGACAAAGGAGTAGCCTTTCACAGATTGTGAACAGTTGTGTTTCAGTGTTCACTTCAGTCTGTGTTTTTTATTTTTTGAGTGCACATCACGCTCCAGTTACTTGTTCAAGCACTGCTGCTTGTACTCTGCTGAGCGTGTCTCAGTGGCTCATCCTTTTCATTTATCTCCAAATTGGTTCTGCTCCATTCCATTTAAAATATAATCTATTAGTGTGACGCGCTTCCATCCATATACAATACATTGGTTGCAAACACTATAAAAGTAGACAAAGGAGTAGCCTTTCACAGATTGTGAACAGTTGTTTTCAGTGTTCACTTCAGTCTCTGCGTAATAACCACACTAAGGCCTTATAACTTTTCTGACTTTCTTTCTCAATCTACCAAGATGAAGAAGTCAGTGAGTAAGGCACGTGGTCGTGGCCGTGGAGTTTCAGCAGGGAGAGGACGTGGGGATTCTGTGGCTGCTGCCGCCCTCATGACACAGCAACCACCAGTTTTCCCCGTGAGCGTCCTTTAATGCGCACTTTGGGAGGAGCTCCCGGGGTGCCCCCTGCTGCGGGAAGAACAAATTGAAGCCGTTGTTGGTTGGATGGCAGCCAATGCATCGACTTCAATTCCTTCCACCTCCTCTCAGGAACACAACACTGTTGAGCAACCATCTGTCTGTTCACCGCCTGTCAAAATGCCCAGGCAGTCAGAGAGTTCTGTACAGGAGCCAGCTTTAGTCTCTGCTTCTGTTCTCAGAAACTGTTGGCTCGCAAAAAACGGGCACAGGCAAGCAGCATTCTGCAATTGAAGAAGAGGGATATGCAGAGATGCGCAACAGCTGTGTCCCTCTCAATCTGAAGAGGCGGGTGAGCCCTTCCGATGGACAGCACACCGCAGAACCATCATGATGATGATAGACTCAGGTGCCAGGTTTTGTGGAGCATGTGCTGCCCAGACCATCCAACAGCAGCAGGTGTGAAGAGGGTAGTGGGGATGATAAGTCCGAGACCCAACATGGCGTGAGCAACAGGAAGGTGTGGGAGCACTCTGAGGAAGAATTGTCCTAACGGTACAAAGAGGAGGGGGAGTAGGCTGCAGACTCGCTTGCCTGTAGCCTCCAGTTTGGCACCTGTTGGGGCAGTTCCTTAGAATGTCAAAATTGGCGCTCCCATGACTTGCACTGCGTGGTCCTTTTTTGACAGACTTGAAGATGATATTTGCTATGTTCAATGCAAGCTGTGAAAGCAAAAAGTTAAAAGAGGTAAAAATATCAGTAAACCCGAATACCACAAATATGTGGAAACATGTACGGACAAAGCACATAGCGAGTTACAAAGACACACTGGAGATGTAGGCCAACCTACAGCAGCACCTACACTTTAGGTCATGTTCGAGCCTCTACCTCCAGCTCTCACACACCTGGTTCGGCTCCTCACAGGATCTCC
>JARQOD010000001.1:730701366-730801470 GCA_033576555.1 Oophaga sylvatica
TATGCTGGAACTACCTGATAATGGGGATCCTTCCTTGCTTCCAGGCATGACATCACTCCCCCCTGGAGGGAGGCAAGGTCACTGTGGCAACCAAACTCCTGGGGTGCCACACAAACATGGAAAATTACTTAAAGGGTTCTATCATCATAGCAATCATGGTAAAATAGGAAGTAAATGAATAAAAATGTTAACAGTGCCCTCACAGAAATTGAGGCTTGCTACCGCCAGTCCAGTTACAAGCATGGAGCAGAGTACTCCCATAGAAGCAGCTTACAAATTTAATCCTCAGAGCATGAGGCAGAGTACTCCTACTTTAGCAACTTACAAATTTCACACAGGGGCGGACCTACCACCCGTGCAGCCCGTTCATTGAACAGGGGCCCCAGGGGAGAGGGGGCCCCTCCAGCCTCCAGCACCGCATGGCTAATTATTTACCTATTCAAATTAGCCATGTGGTGCACTACGCAGCCGAGGCACAAGGAGAAGAGCAGCGCTGCGGGAGGCGTCGGGAGCGGGTCCTGAGAGTGCGAGTGCGGCACGCCGGTGCAGAGGGGCCAGCCCTGAGGTGAGATGAGATTGAGATGAGATCAGCAGCAGCGTCAGTGCTGTGCTGTGCTGCCGCTGTGGGGGAGCAGAGGAGGAGAGGAGACAGACTGTCGCTGTGTGCGTGTGGCGCCGGCCGCACAGTCAGTGACTGCAGCCGCATCGCCAGCATCAGTGTGTGACTGTTTAGTGACGGTCACTGTGTGCTGGCCCGTGCCCTAAATGCTGTGGAGTGCGGACACGGGATAGTGTGGATGGATCCTCTTGGTCTGGCCTGCCCTGCCTGCTCCAGGTAAGATTACCAGAGCTGAGCAGGACTGAGGGACTGGGAATGAGGCAGGCATGATTTTGGGGGGCTCCTGGGGGAGAAATGAAGAAGCATGGCAGCCATGATTTTGGGGGGCTCTGTCCTGGGGAGAACTCACTGAAGCATGGCCAGGCTGCACATGAATGGGGGGGGGCCCTGGCCTGGAGAGAAGCATGGCCTGGATGCTCATGAATGGGGGGGCCCTGGCCTGTGGAGAACATGAAGCATGGCATGGCTGCTCAGGAATGGGGGGGGGGGCCTGGCCTGGGGAGAGGCATGGCCTGGCTGCACATGAATGGGGGGGGGGCTGGCCTGGGGAGAACGTGAAGCATGGCATGGCTGCTCAAGAATGGGGGGGCCCCTGGCCTGGGGAGAAGCATGGCCTGGCTGCTCATGAATGGGAGGGGGGGCCCTGGGGAGAAGCATGGCCTGGCTGCACATGAATGAGGGGGGGCCCCTGGCCTGGGGAGAAGCATGGCCTGGCTGCTCATGAATGGGGGGGCCCTGAGGGCCCCTGGGGGAGGTGCTTGGCTGCCCATGAATGGGGCTCATGGGGGGAGAAGAAACATGAATCAGGCAGCCCACATAAAGAAGGAGCAGCATAAACGGGGGGGGGGGGCACATGGGGAGAAGCAGCATAAACTGGGGGGCCACATAGGGTGAGAAGCACTATGCCACAAGTAGACCGCATATGGAGGAGAGCATTATGAAACAAAGAGAAACGGGGGTGCCTATATATATTACTTGGAGGCTGTCTTGGGCTATATATGTTATTTAGAGGCTATGCTGGACTGTGTCTATTACATTGCTTGCTGGTGTGCAAAAAAACGCTGCTAGCGGCGTTTTTTTGGCGGGGCCGCAAGTGACAGATTTGCCAATACCACTGTTGCAGCACCTGACCGCAAGCCCCATTGACAATGAATGGGGGCTTGCCTGATCGGTGCTGCAAGTCGGCCATTAAGCGACAGATCCAGAAGATGCAGCGATATCTGCTGGATCTAACGCGAATTAAGGCCCCGTCACACGCTCCGATATCATGAATGATATCGAGCGGAAGTGATGCGGCTTGCATCGCACGCGTGGTCGCATAATTACCGCGGATGCGATGCATCTGTGCTGACATTCGCCATGCCAGCAGTTAGCTGGCATGCGCGAATGCGATGCGGCGTCGGACATCCGAGCTCTCGATCTCAGATGCCACAGTGCTAGCTATAGGAGAATTGCATCCAAGATCGAGCGCTCGGAACCTCATACGGCACGACGCTGCAGTGTGCCGGCTCTTTAATTACTCGATATTGTCTAATCATTGAGCTCTGCTCACTGATCAGACGATTTCAATGAGCCGACGGATCCATTAGATATCGGTCCGTCACACGGAACGACACACGTACGATATCGGACGTACGATTTGACCTCCTTGACGTATGTCCGATATCGTACATGCTATCGGCGTGTATGACGGGGCCTTTACACTTAACAGAGATGAGAAAGGGGCCTTACACCTTTTTCCAGTAGAAGAGTAAAATAAATGATATCATTCAAAAGTACAGTTCATCACACAAAAGAAAAGTCACCATGTGTATATTGATGTAAAATACAAATGTTATGGCTCTTGGAAGAAGGGGAGGAAAAAAACTACAAATGAAAATCGTTCTGTGGTGAAGTGGTTAAAATAATGCTTATTGCTTAAAAAAAATAGAGACAGAGTTGTATGATTTATTAAGTACCTAAATGCTGTGGACATGGTAAACATACAATATGATCAATTTTTTTAGAATGGCACCGGGACCCAAAAAAAGTCGCGCTCAAAAGCGCAAACAAAGGAAAGAAGAGTTGGCACAGACCGCTAAACTTCCAAAAATTAGTTCATTTCTTAAACAATCTGACAAAGAACACAGTGAGGTAGCGCTCCCCTGTAGCAGCACTTCTGAAGACAGTGCCCAGATTAGTGCCCATCAGGGTGATGAGAATGAAAAGTCTGCAGTAAATAAAGAATCCTGTGCAGCAGTTATTATACAGAGTGAAGAACATTCTATAGAAGATCTGGAAGACATTGATGTTGAAGGCCTTGCTACAGATGCCAAAGAATTTCCAACAGACCGTGGCAACTTCCCACCAGATATTACTGACAGCCGAATGAAAAGATTAATCATTTCTCAGGGGTCTTGTCGGCCATTTATAAAATTTCCGCGAGATAAAAAACAGGGAGGACGTTGTTTCTCACAGATATATTACAACAAAAAATCACAAGCTGGCGTATTGATCCCACGTTCATGGTTGTGTTATTCGCCAATGCTAGACTGTGCCTACTGTGAACCATGCTGGCTTTTTGCTTGATCGTAACTGTGGTGCTTACAATTCAGCATGGGTAAATGGTGTGAGAAATTGGTCTCACCTAACACAAGCAGTGCATTCTCATGAAAGCTCCATACAGCACATTAATGCGTGCATGATGATGCAGCATTGGCGCAGTCATGGTACTGTAGATGAAGAAAACGAGAGGGAAATTAGAAAACAAAAAAACTTCTGGAGGCAAGTTCTTGACAGAGTAATTAATGTCACATTAACACTGGCAATGGCTAATCTTCCCTTTAGAGGTCACAAAGAAGTAATAGGCGAAGGAAACTGTGGTGTTTTTTTGTCCGTGATTCAGTTGCTAGCAAAGTATGACTCTACTCTGCATCAGTTATTGGAAATGCCAAAGGGGTCGGTTCGTTATCTAAGCCACAGAATTCAGGATGAGATTATTGCTTTATTGTCCAAGAAGATAGAGCTTGAAATTGTTCGTGAAATCAAGAGAGCTACATTTTTTTCAATAATCATGGATACTACACAAGACATCTCAAAAACTGACCAACTTAGTCTGATTTTTCGTTATGTAACTGTTGAAACAAATGCACACAATACCGTTACAGTGTTAAAGATCAATGAAGTTTTCCTTGGATTTCATCCAATAACCGATCAAACAGCTGCAAACCTTGAGAAAGAAATTGTTCAAAGTATTGCTAATAAGGGCCTTGACATAAGTAGATGTCGTGGACAAGGGTATGATGGGGCCGCAAACATGAGCGGCATATATACGGGTGTTCAAGCCAGAATTTCAAAAAGGGAGCCTACTGCGCAGTACATACATTGTGCTGCTCACAACTTAAACCTTGCTTTAAATGATTCTGTAAGATTCATCCAGAACTAATCAAGTTTTATGATATTATTGAAAAATTGTATCAGTTTTTTGGTAACAGCATATTATGCAAATTGTCTCTTCAGAGAGGAAGAGAGCTAGAACTCTAGTGCCACCTTTTGGAAGGTAGCAATCCTACAAGTCAATGTTGACCCTTTAACGAGCCCTATCACATGACCTAGGATAATAGCCAAACCAGAATCTCAATTTGCAGACACTGTGTTTCGGGGTTCAGCCCCTCGTCAGTGGTAACAGCATCAAACGCTGGGCTTTGCTGTCAGAGATATCATCAGCGTCTAAAATGGATAACATTACTCTGAAGAGATTGTGTCCAACTAGATGGTCTTCAAGGAATGATTCCATCATGGCACTGAGGTATCGCTATACAGATATCCTGAAGGCACTGACAAAAATTATCTTGAAGTCAGACAAAAACTCCAGTGATGTCAATGATGCCTCCAGCTTAAAGAAAAACATCAGCACTTTTCAATTTGTGATGACAGTTGTCCTGCAGTCTAGGATTCTAGATATTGTTGGACCAATTTCAAAGTGTTTGCAAGCTAAAGACATAAATCTTGAAAAAGCAGCACAATTACTTCAGAATGCAGTTGAAGTTCTTCAAGAATTCAGAAACAACTACCAGGATGCTAAAAACAGCGGCATACAATTATCAGAGAAGTGGGGAATAGATGTTGCATTTGAAAGAAAAAGAAATAAACGTGTAAAGAGACAGTACGGTCACTACGATGAATTGTGTGAAGATGAACGGCTCTGTGATGCGGAGAAGTATTTCCAGGTTAACATCTTTAATGCCTGCTTGGACACAGTTATCATGCAGCTAAAACAAAGATTTCAGAGTCTTCATACAACAGTGCAAAAATTCAGAGCAATCCTTCCCAGCTCACTACAGTCCGCATCTGATGAAGAACTGCATAAGGATGGAGAGAACCTTGTGAATCATTTCCAAAAAGACTTTTCACCGGCTCTTCCTGCACAGCTAGTTTCATTCAGAGCTTGCTTAAAATCAAAAATTGCACACATGACCACCGTCGAAGAAATTGCCAAGCTGTTGATCGTTGAAAACAGTGTGCTAGTTCCAAGTTTTCCGGAAGTGTGTACAGCATATATTTTGTTTTTAACCTTGCCAGTAACAGTGGCTAGCGCTGAACGCTCATTCTCAAAACTAAAGTTAATTAAAAACTACCTCAGGTCTACAATGGGACAAGAAAGGCTGAGTGGACTGGCTATGTTGTCCATAGAAAATGAACGTGCAAGAATGATAGACTTAAATAAAATTATTGATGAATTTGCAGAAAAGAAGGCCAGAAGAATGGATTTTAAGTAAATTGGTCAAACCTCAATAGGATTTTGCTGTTTGAAATATCTTTTTCACTGAACATTTCTAAATTCCAACATGTGTATGACTGACTAATGCTTTGTTATCTTGATTTCATTTGGAAAAATCTTTAATATTTTTCAAAAATTGTTACACAGTATTGATTACAAATTATTATTATTAAAGGAATTGTCTGGGACTAGATTATTTTCATGGTTGTGTGTGGCCCAGCTACGCCAGGCACACATATTCCAGGAAAATGCACAAGAAGGTAACCGTGAAGCTTGATATTCATTCACGTCACTCACATTTCCCAACACACCCACTAGGGGTATAAAAGGTAGTGACACGTAGCAATCAGTGTTCAGTCTGTGCAGGAGGAGAGGAGTGGGCACATTCAGTTCGGTGTTCAGTCAGCTTCCTGTCTTAGGACAGTGCAAGTCAGTCTAGTCTTGGAGGAAGAGGAGTACAGACTAGATCCTGACAGAGCAAGTTCATAAAGTGGAGTCTGGTTTGAGTGTAAGGAGTCACTCTAGCCCAGTCAGAACTGCAGGACCAGTACTTCAGCACAAACTGCCACAACGAGTGTACTGAGAACTGTTCAGTAAGCTCTGGAGAGAAGCTGACATTTCACATCATTGCTACAAGTGCTTATGTTCAGAGCAAGAGCAGGACGAGAGGCACAGTGGAGAAAGATAGAGACTAGTGCATCAGGTACCGGATTACCCGCACTAATTCACCGGACACCGGGGTCCGAAGTGTTGCTAGTGCTTCAAGCCTAGTAATAAGAAACACCGGAGGCTTTCTGGACTACAAGTCGCAGAAGGTATCCCTAAGCGCTGATACGTAAAAGGAGTCAGGTAGAACAAGGACCTTGAGTGAGGCGCCACAACAGTAGGGACTCTGTTCTCACCAACTAGAAGACTCTACCACCATGTCGGCCGGGCGTTGCAGCTATTGAACGAGCTGGAGATAGACAGAGTTAACTTGACTTCATGCAAGTTTGTACTCACATACATTCAAAGTTAAAGGAGGCCTCTAACCTGCTCAGCGGTTATCCTGAATGTGCATTATCCACCCCGACCAGCTTCCCGGGACCTGCCTGAAACATCTACAAGTAAAGGTATGGAAAGAGATTGCCTTGTGTGAGACTGCTTCATTTACTACACCCTGCATCACCATAGGCTTCCAGGGACCGGTCTCACCTGTGGGAGACCTACCATCTAGCTGCCCCATAACATCTCCTGTGAAGATCCATATAGCAGCGCTGGTCCAATTGATCAGATACCACAGGTGGCGTCACGAACTATCTAATCTACAATTCCCCTGTAAATATCCCCCATTGTATGAGCGCCCAGGGCCACGGACCGAGTCTTGCTGCCAGTGACAAATCCCATAGACTTTCATGGGCTCGGTGCCGAGTACCCCACAGCCCTGGTACTAAGTGCGACTCAGTTGCCTGTATTGTTTGAAGTTTTGAATCTGCAATAAACCGCATTTCTTTAACGGAATCCGACTCACTGGATTTAATCCTATGTGTCCACGACCGGAAGCAGGGCTTGTCCGTGCAAACTCGACCCATTGTAGCCAGGAACCTCATTGTCGGTGAGTTGTTTCCATCCTCCCCCTCCCTTCCTGCAATTATTTTCTTATAGGCCTAACAACTAACAGACAGGTAGTTTCTAACTGCCTGCCAGTTCTGCCCAGATCTAGATCTCTGCTCAGAGTGGTCAATGACTGCTCCTGTGGCTTTCTCTGACATCACATCAACATTACAGCAGCTTCTTTTCCGCTCTGCTTTGTTGATGTTGCGTGACTGCTGATGTCATGCTGATTAACAGACAGGTGCCCACTACATAACTGTGTGGAGACAGCTGTTAAACAGCATGATGTTGGCAGTCACTCCCCTTCAACAGAGCAGCCTAGAAGATAAAGAGCTGTCTATTGACATGAAGCAGCAGAATCACTGGCTGGAGAGGTTTGTGACTGACCTATGCAAGTGGTAGGTGGAACGGGCAGGTAGGTATCATCTATCTCCCTATTAGTTTTTATGATTATATTAAACAACTTTACTATTTAGATTTGATAGTTGCGTTCTAAATAAATATTACAATCTATATGATTACATAACTTTGTTGCCCTATAAAGTGCGGGGGGGGCCGAAAAATTTCTTCAGTCTGTGTCCGCCCCTGATTTCACCCACAGTGCATGAGGCACAGACAGGGTCAGACTGGGTCACCAGAGAACTGGAAGATTCTCCGGTGGGCCCAGGCACTGACACCTGCTGTCATATAGGGCCAGCAGCTGCCTAGGGCCCCTGCTGCTCCAGGGTCCCTCAGCCAGTGGTGTGTTGCTAATAGCGGCACACCATGCAGCTTCTATGGGGGTCCTCCGGTGCCAGCTGAGCAGCAGCGGGTGACAGGAAGCCAAAGCCTGTTCCCGCTGCTAAAGTGAAATGAATATTAACGCTTCCCCATGCCCCCATGGGTGTGGAGAGGGGTGAATATTAACCGGGCAGTGTTTGTCGCAGGCTGCGGCTAACACTGCCCGCTATCAGGGCACGCAGACCAGGGCACCTGCTCCCCCAGGGGTCCCCAGCCCAAATGGCCGCTATGGGGCCGAAAGTCAGGGGAACCCAGCATTAGTGACGCCCCCCAGTGCGCGCCGTCCGTATTCAACTGTATCGGTATCAGATGCCGATACGGTTGAAAGCAATAATGGAAGAGAGAGCGTCACATGATGCTCCCTCTCCCATCATTCCCCCCTGCCTCTGACACACTACGGGTGCGCAATGACGTCACTATATCGCGTCCCCTCTGTGTTCCGGGCCGACTGCAGCTCCTGACATCGGAGCAGAGCTGCTGCCGGAATCAGCGTGGGAATGAGGAGGAGAGGTGAGTATAATGTTTTTATATATATGTGTATATATATATATATATAGATAAATATATATATATATATATTATGAGTCCTGGTTGCATGATGGGGGGGCAGCATGATACCCTGCATGATAAGGGGGGCACCATGATAGCACGTATGATGGGGGGACCATGATAGCCTGTATGATGGGGGGGCACCATGATACCCCGTATGATGGGGACACCATGATGCCTCGTATAATGGGGGGCACCATGATACCCTGTATGATGGGGGCACCATGATACCCCGTATGATGGGGGACCGTGATATTCTGAGGGGGCTGCAATATACCCTATGGGGGGCTGCATTGTACCCTATGAGGGGGCTACTTTATATTCCATGAGGGGGGCTACCCCAACCCCTGCTACATAATTAAGATGTGTACTACCATATAGTATACCCTGATATTAGCACGTTTTACCGCATAATTGGTGGTGTTGTATTTATTTCTATGTTGCTATATAGGGGGCCCCAAGAATGATTTTCTCTGGTGGGTCCAAGGTGCTCCAGTCCGACGCTGGGCACAGTACCCCTACAGAATCTTAAAAAAAAATACTCCACAGAGCATGGTCCAGAGTAAACCAACAGAATCTTATTAAAAATTCCACCAACAGAGCATGTTTTCACATTTCCCCCACAGCTCCAAAATGTCACCTCCAATGTGTACAAGCAACCGCTAACAGAAAGCTGGTAGTATGATCTTGGATGGAGCTGGTGGTCCGCCGTGAGGCTTGCTACAAGCAGTCCAGTTAAAAATTTCACCCACAGAGCATGGGGAAGAGTTCCCCCAAAGAATCTCCTTAAAAATTTCACCCATAGAACATGTTCTCCCACAGCTGCAAAATGTCAGCACCACTTGTGTACATTACAAATGCTGCAGATGAAAAGCTGGTAGTATGATAATGGATTGAGCTGGCTGGCTGCCGTGAGGCTTGCTACTTGCGGTCCAGTGAAAAATTTCACCCACAGAGCATGGGGTAGAGTACCTGTGGCGCCCCTGAGGGTCCAGTCGCCACAGAGGTACTGCACCTCAGCCAGAGGTGTGGTACTTAGCTTTCGGGTAAGGAGGGGGCACTACCCAGTACTCATATATTTGCATCCAACACCACATGACCTCAGGCTTAGGGGGAGGAGCCCCAGTTAGAGCGGGAAGGCAGTGTGACAGTTGTCGAAGCTCTGAGGATAGGGAAGAGAGAGGAGCTGCTGACAGGAGCAGTTGTGAGGAGAGAAGCTTCTAGAATAAATAAGGGATCCTAGGGGCCAGGGAAGTGAAGAATCCACCTTGGGCGCCCGAATCCATGCTGACCGGAGTCAGGAGGAGGGACCAGGTCGCAGTAGGGGACCGGCACCAGACTAGTGGAGAGACTGTAGGACTCAGCTAGCAAACCGGAGGCTGTGGTAACTGTGCTATAGCCACATCCACACACATTTGCTGAAAAGGCAGCTACATAGGATCAAGGGGACCAGGAGGACGTGACCCGAGTCGCACGACAGGATCTGAGGCTGCTGGCTTGGGACACTGTGTATGAGGCGCAGGGCAGGAGGGAGTGAGCCAGCGCAGGTAGACGGCAAGAGAAAGGAACATAAGAAGAGAGTTCTAGCAAAGTGCACCATCAAACTACCTGAGAGCTGGCTGGACCACCAACCCGAAGGACACAGCATCCCAGCTGGGAATTGTAACCAAAGAACTGTGAGTAAAACAAAAAGACTGCACCCTGCTGTGTCCTCAGACTCATTTAGGCCTCTTTCACACATCAGTTTTTTGCCGTCAGGCACGATTCGACATTTTTGTAAAAAAACTGATTCGTTTTTTTAACCGCCGGATCCTTTTTTTCTCATTGACATGCATTAGCGCCGGATCGCGCCGCATGTCATTGCGTTTAGTTCGTTTTCTGCCGGATCCGTCCTAGATTTTAATTCCGGCGGCCGGACAGAACGCATCATGTAACGTTTTTTTTTTCTGCCGGAAATGCCTGACAGCGCCTGAAGAGGCGCATCAGGCGGGCGGAAACAATAGAACTCTATGGGACCGGATCAGTCTTTTGTGCAATCCGGCAAAAGACTGATCCGGATTCTGGAAATCAAGGACTACTACTACTATTACTACTACTACTTTTTCCGGGTTAAAAAAAGGTCAGGACGGATCCAGCTAAAAAACGGATCCGGCACATCAGTTTTTTACAATCTACGCCGGATCCGTCTTTTAAACAATTCGCCGGATTGTGCCTGATTGCAAAAAACTGATGTGTGACAGAGGCCTTACTGCATCATCTGCCCTGCACTACAACTGTTATCATCCGCCATCTTAATTAACTCTTTAACTGCCCTGGGGCATAGCTCTACCCGTGGAGAGCTGTAACATCTCTGCTGTGTCACCAACTGCCTCAGTGGATCTGAATCGCAGCGTCGTCCATCTTATTGCCAAACTTTTTTTTTTACATTTTTTTGGATGCCCAGTGCCACAGACAGGGTCACTGACAATACCCTTGAAAAACAATCCGACCCGGGTTCGAGTAATTCCACGGCCTTAGAGGGCGCTCCATACCCCTACAGAAGCACCTTACAGATTTCATCCATAGAGCCAAACTTTTATCTTCAGTAGCATACAGTAGAGCAGATGCAGATAAAAAAAAGCTCATAGAGATGGCTGATGCCAATTATTTACTTCCCAGACTATTAAAAAACACACAGTGGTCCTGAAAAATACTAGAAAACACACAGTGGCTTACAGGCACTGTACTCCCACAGGCGAAGGATGCATAGTATACACAGCATCTTAAAGGCACAGTATCCCCACAGGTGGAGGGTGCAGCATACACAAAGGCTTAAAGCAACAGTATAACCACAGGCAGGGGGGTGCAAAATACACACAGCGGCTTATAGGAACAGTACTCCCACAGGTGGGGGTGCAGAGTACACATAGTTGCTTAAAGGCACAGTATTACCACAGATACGGATTGCAAAGTACACACAGTGACTTTTTTGCAGAGTGTGTAGTCAGAATTTGTTCCTCACTCAAGCTGTGTCGTATCCCTACACTAATGAGAGCATAATCTCGGCAGCACTCGTGATCCGGCCTTTAGACAGTATTTGGCATGGCTGTAATGGCTATTACAAGTGTCCACAGTCTAAAAGCTTGTTGATTGGCTGCACTCTAGCCTTTCAACAAGCTTTATTAGAGTGGCGAACCTGAACAGGAAACTGAACGTACAGTAAAAAGTCTGTGTTTGGGGTTTGGTAAGGCATACTATAGTGTCTGGAACAGGATCCCGAACTTTACCGTTCATGTTTGCTCATCCCTAATCGGGAGTGGAGCATATACAAATTGAGAATTTGGCTCAATGACGTTATTTTACAGATGTCATTGAGCTAACTTCTCAATCTACGCATGTGCCGTCCTCCAGCACCATTTTATCGTAGCCGGGAAATGAATCTGTGCTCGCACCACCCGTGGCAATTACAGCGGCATCTCAAAATTTCAAACAAGAGGCAGGTCACTGAAAAAGCAGTGACCTGTCATTCATACACTGGAGGAAGGAAGAGGGGCCTAGGAAGAAGTAGAAGACCTAGTGTACAGTCCAGCCCCTGTGCACCAAAATTTCAATATCAGAAAACCTCAAATGCTGATTAATGAAGAACAAAGTGGATGTTTTCACCAAGGGTAACAATGTAGTCAGCATTTCAGCTTGATAACAGCCATGTTTTAACTTTAACTTGCAAAATTTTGCGTGGTTTAAAAATGTTTTCCAGTCTTACCATATGGCCGGGTCACACATGCGAGAAACTTGCATGATTCTCTTGCGAGTCTCTCGCATGAACACCCGGCTCTGCCGCTCCGGTCCGAGTGCCGGCAGCAGCGCCGGGTGTTCATGCGAGAGACTCGCACGAGAATCGTGCGAGTTTCTCGCATGTGTGACCCCGGCCTATTGGTGACTTATCCTTAGCTTCGACATCTGGTACCCCCACAGATCAGCTTTTTTTTAGTTCAAGCAATGTACAGTTGTAAACTGTGAATGGGGCCAAATAGCACAGTTCTATTCACGAGTAGTGGGCATTCTCAGATAATGCAGTGTTATGACTGCAAAATCACATGCACATGGTAGCGTACAAACCAGGGGGACAAATACCTGAACCTGACAGATCCTTGTTCACTGGTAAAAGCCCTATTCTGACTGTACCTGACTGCGAAGATTGGTACCCTAAGATAACACAATGGCGCCCTCACTCGAAAGCTGCTCACCCTGAATGCTCCAAACTGCTCCTAGTATAGCTCTGCCTGTGCAGAAACTTACTCTGGAAAAAGGTTATACACTAAAAACTGCAACTGATCCTGCTGGTTCCTGTACAGACTAGATATCCTGACTCTGCAGTCCCTAGTGGTAATTGTGGGTGCAGAGATAGACCTAACCACAGATTAGGAGATGGCAACTCTGGCCTAAACTGCATAAAAGGCAGAGGAGTTGCTTCACGTTCCTCCTAAAGAACAGGAGGGCAGAGCAGAGTGTGAATTACCTGCAAGAAGAAAATTGTGCTTATCAAAGGAAAGATACCAGAGTCAGTAAAGTAAATAAATGAAATACCAAACAAAGAATAAATCAAGTATTGTTAACAAATATACTGCCTACTTCCTAATGATATACAGAAGATATAAGAAGACTTAGCTGGAATTTCACAGAATGGCTCCAAACATCAATAGAATGTCAGAACAACCAAATGAATCTATCACCAGTAGGAAACGCCAGCAAGGGGGTAGAATATAAAGCTTCCCCCAAAAATGATAGGCCCACAAATGAAAACACTTGTGTTAAGCTAAGCAGACTGCAGCTTGGCAGAAAGAAGGTGACCACAGAATACAAACTCAAGGGATTGAATCCAGGAGCATGATATGCAGCTCTGGTCCTCTTGAAGTGAATCAGGGCTGAGCTGCAGTATGCAATAGTGACCTCTATCAATTGCTGTTTTGCTCTGATTACTGTAAAGTTTAGAAGTAAAACAAAGAACCACTGGGTGCAGCTGAAAAATATGACAGCTTATGAGTATAGGTATGGTAACTTTATTAAGGCTACACGTTTCTGCACAGTTCAGGCGCCTTCATCAGGCCAGATAAATGAAGAGGTATAGACACACACATTATATTCTGTATATATGCACTGCTCAAAAAAATAAAGGTAACACTTAAACAACAGAATATAACTCCAAGTAAATCAAACTTCTGTGAAATCAAACTGTCCACTTAGGAAGCAACACTGATTGACAATCAATTTCACATGCTGTTATGCAAATGGAATAGACAACAGATGGAAATTATTGGCAATTATCAAGACACACTCAATAAAGGAGTGGTTCTGCAGGTGGGGACCACAGACCACATCTCAGTACCAATGCTTTCTGGCTCATGTTTTGGTTACTTTTGAAAGTTGGTTGTACTTTCACACTCATGGTATCATGAGACAGACTCTACAACCCACACAAGTGGCTCAGGTAGTGCAGCTTATCCAGGATGGCACATCAGTGTGAGCTGTGGCAAGAAGGTTTGCTGTGTCTGTCAGTGTAGTGTCCAGAGGCTGGAGGCGCTACCAGGAGATTGGCCAGTACACCAGGAGATGTGGAGGGGGCTGTAGGAGGGCAACAACCCAGCAGCAGGACCGCTACCTCCACCTTTGTGCAAAGAGGAACAGGAGGAGCACTGCCAGAGCCCTGCAAAATGACCTCCAGCAGGCCACAAATGTGCATGTGTCTGCACAAATGGTTAGAAACCAACTCCATGAGGATTGTCTGAGCGCCCGACGTCCACAGATGGGGGTTGTGCTCAAAGCCCAACACCGTGCAGGATGCTTGCCATTTGCCACAAAACACCAGGATTGGGAAATTCGCCACTGGCGCCCTGTGCTCTTCACAGATGAAAGCAGGTTCACACTGAGCACATGTGACAGACGTGACAGAGTCTGGAGACACCGTGGAGAGCGATCTGCTGCCTGCAACATCCTTCAGCATGACCGGTTTGGCAGTGGGTCAGTAATGGTGTGGGGTGGCATTTCTTTGGAGGGCTGCACAGCCCTCCATGTGCTCGCCAAAGGTAGTCTGATGGCCATTAGGTACCGAGATGAGATCCTCAGACCCCTTGTGAGACCATATGCTGGTGCGGTTGGCCCTGGGTTACTCCTAATGCAGGACAATGCACATACATATTAGTCCACAGAAAAAACCATCACAAGAATAATACCTTCTATAAATACCAGAGGGCACAGGAGTGTATAAAAAAGCAAATTTTTATTTAGAAACATATACCATACAGCTTAAAAAAAGGGATAAATATCATTAAGAAAAATAATTAAGAAAAATGGAGAAAACACCTAATAAATATTTATGAATACTTTTGAATCATATATTGTGCTTTTTTACTCCCCTTTCTAATTATCTGTAAACCCAATGTGGGGAAAGTAAACTCAATTACAGCATAGATGAAATCCTAAATCATAAAAAACCACCACATGAGAATGGATAAAGTGCTCACAGTGCATGAAAGATTATAATTAGGATGACTGTGTATAGGCTACTGCTGACATAGTAAAAAAAAAGTGCCTGTTGTCACCCCTAAAAAATCAAATCACAATGGCCACAAAAAGACTTGTAAAACAATCAGTGTTTAAGGTGCTAAATAGTGCCACCACATAAAGTCAAAATAGATGGAAAGATCATTGTGAAGGACAAAATGCTGCCATAATATTACCTTAGTGGTTTAGCAGAGGATTATTCTTTCTCTAATTATATATACTTTTTTGATTGATATTGTTGGCAGTTGAATTTGCAGTGTCATTTTGGATATGAGGCATCCCTTTTTATCAGCTGTATAGTATATGTTTCTAAATAAAAATTTGCTTTTCTATACACTCCTGTGCCCTCTGGTATTTATAGAAGGTATTATGTTGACATAATGCAGGACAATGCCTGACCTCATGTGGCTTGAGTGTGACAGCAGTTCCTGCAAGATGAAGTCATTAAAGCTATGGACTGGCCCACCCGTTCCCCAGACCTGACTCCGATTGAGCACATCTGGGACATCATGTCTCGCTCCATCCACCAACATCACGTTACACCACAGACTGTCCAGGAGTTGGCGGATGCTTTAGTCCAGGTCTGAGTGGAGATCCCTCAGGAAACCATCCGCCGCCTCATCAGGAGCATGCCCAGGCATTGTAGGGAGGTCATACAGGCACGTGGAGACCACACACACTACTGAGCATCATTTTGACTTGTTTTAAGGACGAGCATCATTTTGACTTGTTTTAAGGACATTACATTCCACTTTAATTTTGTGGGTGACTCCAAATCCAGTCCTCCATTGGTTAATAAATTTGATTTCCATTGATGGTTTTTGTGTGATTTTGTTGTCAGCACATTCAACTTTGTACAGAGCAAAGTATTCAATGAGAATATTTTATTAATTCAGATCTAGGATGTGTTATTTGAGTGTTCTCTTTATTTTTTTGAGCAGTGTGTACATATATATATATATATATATATATATATATATATATATTTTTTTTTTTTTTTTCTGAGAGACATAATAAAATTCATAAGACATCTCCTGAGAGAGGACATGTCCCCCTCACATTGAACATATGGGATTAATTATAGCTGGGAGGAGAGAAACTAATAACTAGGGGAGAGAGAAACTAGTTATAACTGAGGAAGTAGAGATAGGGTTGACACTTCCATCTCAATTGAAGTAGGGATGTCCTGCAGTGTCTAAGTTATTACATCAAATAAATGCTTTGAGAAAAAGATAGCCAGACTAAGATTCGTTTATGTAGAGGCGGGACGATACACTTTCCAAGGAAAGAACTTCCTCTGATCAAAGAACTGTTCCGAGACTTTTTGTCTTCGGAGTCCAGATATGAAAATTTGGGTTTTGTATCGATCTAATACTTATGGGAGAGATATATATTTTTGGTGTTGTTGCGAACGGACAAACATGTTGCATTCACGCACATAACCGTAGGGCCATTAGAACCCCTCCAACTTAATATTGGTCCAATGGATGTTGCTATACATGTCATTTGTCATCTCTATAAATAGATAAAATCACGATAGCAAACATGACAATGATATCTACCACCTGGCACCTCCAGGGGCAAATATATCCTATAAGTTGGGGATCTCATGGAATTCTGAAGGGCCTAGCACATCCCACAAACAGCCCCCATGTGAGCTTATCAAAGAGGGTAGGTGTGTGTAGCATTGAGCTAATAAAAATAAAAGTTTGGGTCTATGTCTTTGTTCATTCTGGAGGACATAAGTTCACTATGAGAGTGTTCCATTTTCCCAATTGAAGTGCACTAAGCTCTGAGTCATTTCTGTGACATCAGGTTTCTCTTTCGTTATTCCTTTTTATCTTATTTAATTGTATATATTGTATTGTTTTGTTCCCATTTTGTAACATCTTTGCATATTTTTATAAACATTGTCTACTTTTATGGATTAAATATATAAAATGTAATAGGTCTGTTCCTCATGCTCTGTAAACGGCTCCACTGAAGCCACATGCTATCTATAACGTGTGTCCAATCGGCCTGTAGACACAGGAACACTGTCTCTTTAAGAATGTCCTTGGTTTATTAGGTGCAGCATAAACCAAGCTTAAGGAAAAATAAACATGGCCCTCTGGGCAAAGACAGTAAAACAAAATGGTAGAACAGTCCTTCTGAAATAACTTAAAAATTGATAAGCAGCTCACAAAAAACAAATACCTCAAAATATACCATTTATTCATTTACATTAAAAATACACAGCAAACAAACTAGCTATAATACGCCTAACCAGGCTAAACAAACCTGCCAGAAAATTGATTATGTTGGTATACTAAGGACCACACCCAGGCCTTAACTAACCCTATTGCTCACTGATGCACCCCTACCTAAAGGGTATGCCACACTAAACAACATCGCTAACGGGATCGCTAAAAAACGTCACTATTTAGCGATCCCGTTAGCGATGTTGTTGTGTGCGGCATCTGCCAGCGACGAGCTTCCTGCTGTGATCTCGCTCGTCGCTGGAATCGTTCCGGACCCTATTTTCATCGCTGGCGCCCCGCTGGGTAAGTATATATCGCTAAGTGTGGCACCTTTTTTAGCGATTTAGCGGTACTTTTGTACCGCTAAAGTCGTTAAGGAGATCGCTAACCGCGATAGCGTCCTTAACGACATCGCTAAAATAGGTAGCCACTAGCGATATTGAAACAATCCCGCTAGCGATCTCATTAGTATGCGACGCTAACGAGATCGCTAGCCTGATTGTGTAGTGTGGCAGTACCTTAACTGCGGAGGTTGGCACCCTATTTTGAACGCCCTAGATTCACCCTTTTGTTCCCTATGTATGCAACAAGTTACCAATAAATTTTTCAAGATAGCCAGAAACAGTGTCTGATCATTCCAACAAAACTAAATCCACCAGAATGTCTGTATAAACTCAAATGCAGTGTAAAAGGGGCACAAATAATAAGGGAACAGGAGGAGGGGGGTGGTGAAGATGGTAGAGGGTGGGGTTATTTCAAAGGCACTAAAGGGTAATAGTGATAAAACTCTGATAGAGGACCCCCATCCAGGAATATTTAAGTAAAATACATCTCCTATATACCATTGAAATGACCAACAGGCAGATCACTGCCAACAAAAGATAAATCTACTGAACAGTAAGGTAAATAATTCACTCCAGGGATTAACAGTGAGCTTTAACCCCGCCAATACGTCTTTTAACGGCGGTAGTTAAGGGTACTTAAACCACAGCTGTGGAAAAAGTGTATAGCACCCCCCAGAGTCGTATTTTCTCTGGGGTTTTGGCTGCCTGGGGTATCAGCATAGTCAGAGCAAATTGCACAACAACAAAGTATAAAAATTAAAAGTTTGAAAATTGCAAAATTTTAAAAAATGTTGCCATATTTCCGTTTTTTTCATAAATAAACGCAAGCCATATCGAATAAATTTTACCACTAACATGAAGTACAATATGTCACGAGAAAACAATGTCAGGATCAGCAGGATCCGTTAAAGCGTTCCAGAGTTATAACCTCATAAAGTGACAGTGGTCAGAATTGTAAAAATTGGCCTGGTCATTAAGCTGCAAATTGGCTCTGTCACTAAGGGGCTAAACTAGCGTAACTAGCCCTCAGATAGCCAAATCAATTGTCCCTACCTTGCTTCGGAGGTTGGCACTCTAGCTTGTACGCAATGTGGTGCCCCAGCTCAACGGTGGCTCACCCTCGCTTCCCCTATAGACTCTACTTTTAACTATCCGTTTGATCAAAAGTGTGGAGTGGGGGAAAGAACATAGACCGGGGTGAGAGAGACAAAAAGACACAGTATTGGATAATTCAGGTACAAAGTGCTATAAGAATAATTAGAAAAATCAAATCAATCAAACACCACCTATTGCACTATTCCCAAGGCAAACACCATGTCAAACAATGGAGTGAATAATACAAAAAGCTTATCTGTTATTTGTTATTCATTAAAGATGTTATAACAGCCTTGATGCCTTTCCCTCCCATGGTAAGAGTTCTTCAGGGGGCAAAATAGGACCATCAGTGTCAGAAGATGCAAGACATCAGAAAAGACAGCCTTGTTGTAGGTGTACAGTCATGGCCAAAAGTTTTGAGAATGACACAAATATTATATTTTCACATGATCTGCTGCCCTCTGGTTTTTATGTGTGTTTGACAGATGTGTTTATCACAGACAGAAATATAATTGCAAACATGTGAGTAACAAAAGCTTATATTGACAGAATGAGTTAATGCAGCAAGTCAATATTTGCAGTGTTGACCCTTCTTCTTCAGGACCTCTGCAATTCTCCTGGCATGCTCTCAATCAACTTCTGGACCAAATCCTGACTGATAGCAGTCCATTCTTGCACAATCAATGCTTTCATTTTGTCAGAATTTTTAGGTTTTTGTTTGTCCACCCGTCTCTTGATGATTGACCATAAGTTCTCAATGGGATTAAGATCTGGGGAGTTTCCAGGCCATGGACCCAAAATCTCTATGTTTTGTTCCCTGAGCCATTTAGTTATCACCTTTGCTTTATGGCAAGGTGCTCCATCATGCTGGAAAAGGCATTGTTGATCGCCAAACTGCTCTTGGAGGGCTGGGAGAAGTTGCTCTTGGAGGACATTCTGGTACCATTCTTTATTCATAGCTGTGTTTTTAGGCAAGACTGTGAGAGAGCCGATTCCCTTGGCTGAGACGCAACCCCACACATGAATGGTTTCAGGATGCTTAACAGTTGGCATGAGACAAGACTGGTGGTAGCGTTCACCTTGTCTTCTCCGAATGAGGCGTTTTCCTGATGTCCCAAACAATCGAAAAGGGGATTCATCAGAGAAAATAACTTTACCCCAGTCCTCAGCAGTCCACTGCCTGTACCTTTTGCAGAATATCAGTCTGTCCATGATGTTTTTTCTGGAGAGAAGTGGCTTCTTTGCTGCCCTCCTTGAGACCAGGCCTTGCTCCAAGAGTCTCCGCCTCACAGTGCGTGCAGATGCACTCACACCTGCCTGCTGCCATTCCTGAGCAAGCTCTGCACTGCTGGTAGCCCGATCCCGCAGCTGAAACACTTTTAAGAGACGGTCCTGGCGCTTGCTGGTCTTTCTTGGGCGCCCTGGAGCCTTTTTGGCAACAATGGAACCTCTCTCCTTGAAGTTCTTGATGATGCGATAGATTGTTGACTGAGGTGCAATCTTTCTAGCTGCGATACTCTTCCCTGTTAGGCCATTTTTGTGCATTGCAATGATGACTGCACGTGTTTCTTTAGAGATAACCATGGTTAACAGAAGAGAAACAATGATGCCAAGCACCAGCCTCCTTTTAAAGTGTCCAGTGGTGTCATTCTTACTTAATCATGACAGATTGATCTCCAGCTATGTCCTCATCAACACCCACACCTGTGTTAATGGAGTGTGTCGACCCGCCACCACAATTGTGGGTTACCAGGGCAATGGGGTACTCAGAGCCGAGCCCGTAGAAGTCTATGGGGATTGTCACAGGTAGCTGTGGCTCGGTCTGTGGCCCGGGCGGTCTGGCGTATGTTGGGGGAATATTTACAGGGGATTGATTATGTACAGTTCGTGACGCCACCTGTAGTATTCTGGTAATTAGTACCAGCGCTGCTGTAGATCTCTGAGGGGACGGTGATGCAGCTAGATGTCGGGTCCCCTACAGGTGGGACTCTTCCCTCAGGTCGGTAGTTAGGTAGGGATTGTGCAGGCATGCAATAATAACTCAGTCTCACACAGTCAACGTCTTTCCATACCTTTACTTGCAGGATGATAAGGCAGGTCCCAGGGAGGCTGATGGGGTTGATGGAGGATGAGCTTTGAGGCAACAGATAAGCAAGTTAGGGGCCTCCTTTACTTTCCAATGAAGCTGAGTACGACCAGCCTGAAGCGTAATCCTCTCTATGATTCCAGCTAGTCTTTAGCTGTTCTGCCCAGTCAAATTTGTGTTAGAAGCCTTCCTGCGAGGGAGCTGAATCCTTTTCTTGTCGTGCACAACTCAAAGTCTTCACACCCCCTGACTCCAGCTACGTTCTGACTATAAAGGGGCTTGTCTGCCGCGACCTAGGGTCCGGTAGATTCCTGGTTTTCTCTTCACTATGCTGTACAATAGTGATCCTTCGGTCCCCAGTAACCGGTTGCAACGTGCAGGACTTTTCCAAGTCAAAAGCACTTCTCCAATTACCTTCCTTCCACTTTGCCCTTCGCCTTGCTTGTCTCTTAATAGATAGTTCAGTCTTTCTTCCAGTGGGGAACAGCTCTGACTAGACTAAGGTGTATACAGACACCTACACCAGACTCCACTTTCTGAACTGATGATAGACTTAAACTGGACACGTCTACTCTGTCCAAGGACAGGAAACTGACTTCTCACTCTGAAGTCCGGACACTGACTGACTAAATCACTCCCTTCCACACCCCTGCTGGGTGTGTCAGAAGTGTACATGATGTCATGAAGAGACCTTAACTGTTACCTCTCCACTCATCCTCCTGGTATTGTGTACCAGGGCTACACATTCCCCCATGGTAAACGACAGCACTCCCGGGCTGTAAAATACAAAAGACATTTTTGTTTATGCAATAAACATTGAAACAATAACATCTTCCCATCCGGGAGGTGAGAACACCTTGAACGTTACGAACAATAACATTTTACATATAGAAATACAAAAGTATCAAGTAGCATTCAATAAATAAATATACAATATACTTGTGAAGGACCCGCACCAAACCTTCAACGTGGGTCCTGGGTGGGCTGCAGGACATCCAAATGCAGACCTCACTCAGTGCCACACCACACGGGTTTTTGGTTCAGAGGTGAGTCAAGGGTTCATGTGAAACCATTAAGAAGGCACTTTAGTGCAACTATGTACAGGATACAGTTTTTGGGCTGGCTCAGTCCTCAGCCTCTGAGTCCATTGTTAAACGAAGACATAATAGAGAAAAAAAACACATTTATATATATAGACTTTTACAATGTTCACATAAATTCGTTATAATCACTGCTGATATCTAATGGGTAATTTCCCTTTTGTGATTCTCTCTGATCTACGTGGTGTAGTTTCAGGTATAACAAGTTGCGATCTGTCTGCACTGCGTAACGGCAAACTATAGAACTGCCTTAACCTTTCTATGGATCTGGCAAGCGTACTGATGGCTGGGCGGTGTGAGTCAGCTTCACCAGGAGATCCCATAGTATGGGGCGCTGCTTCAGATGATCCATCTTGAGGTTCCACAGGTTGAGGTGTTGCTGGGATGGGTAACTCCTGAGCGGGCTCAACTGGCACCACAGGCACAACTGGAGGTAGAACTTCCTCTTGTGGCTGATAAAACTGCAACACTGGAATTATCACAGCATCTCCCAGTCGGGGCCAATCCGCAGGAAAATCTCCCAGATCGGTGTGTATGACCTCTTCCTTTCTTTCTCTTTGATTGAGGACAGGGTTCTTTTCACAACTCTTTAAGTGTTCTGGACACAACTTCAAATGATCTCTGGACACAGTGGTCGTTGTTCTTCCTCCGTCTTTACTGACGACACAAACTTTTCTGTTGTCGTATTTAGAATCTTGTATGACGTAGGGTTCTTGCTCCCACTGATTATCCAGTTTATGCATCTTTCTTTTTCTTTTTAATACTACCTCTCCAGGCATCAGAGGCTTGGCAGGAGCATTTCGGTTGTAAACATCTTCCTGTTTCTCCCGTGCCTTATTAAGACTTTCCTCCACACAGATTTGTACTCTTCTGTATTGCTCTTGCCGATTGACGTCCCAGTTCTCAACAGCGTCGTCTGCCTCCGGTTCTACCACTCCAAGTTCTAGATCCATTGGTAGTTTTCCGGGCCTTGCTCTCATAAGATAGGCTGGAGTGCAGTTAGTTGAGCTTACAGGTATATGGTTGTACAAATCAACCAAATCAGGTAGTAAATCCGGCCATCGATTCCTGTCTTCCAACGGTATGGATCTCAACAAGTCAAGGACAATATGGTTCATCTTTTCACAAAGACCGTTGGTTTGAGGGTGATATGGTGTTGTTCTTATTTTCTTGCACCCGTACATATGACAGAATTCCTTGAATAAATCAGCTTCGAAAGCAGGTCCCTGATCGGTTAAGACTTGCTCGGGATACCCATGCGGTCTGCAGAAGCTTGCTTGAAAGGTCTTCGCGGCCGTCACTGCGGTCTGGTCTTTCACTGGAACAACCACCAGGAATCTGGAGTAATGGTCCACCATGGTCAAGGCGTATGAGTATCCAGATCTACTCGGCGACAGTTTGACGTGGTCCAAGGCCACAATCTCCAGGGGACGAGTCGTCCGGATAGGTTGCAGGGGGGCCTTTTGACTACCGTAGTCCTTTCTTCTGAGACCACAGGGTCCACAGTTCCGACACCACCTCTCGACAGAGCTGCGCATCCCTACCCAGTAGAACCGGCATCTCAACAGGGTCTCCAGCTTCCTCCAGCCAAAGTGTCCTGCTTGATCGTGGTACGCTTCCAACACCATTGGGACGTCTGCCTTGGGGACCACTATTTGCCAGACCATCTCATGGGTTCTGGGGTTGACGTATCTTCTGCACAACTTCTCACGGTATAGGAACAACCTGCTTTTCTCGTTCCACAGGAGCTTGGCTGACATAGGTGCATCCTTTTCCAGAGAGGAGCCTTCCTGTTTTAACAACTCCTTGATGCGGCTGACCACTGGATCACTGTCCTGAGTCTCTTTCCAACTATGATGGGGTAAAGGATTTAATGTTGCACCATACTGCTTTCTGTGGACTTGATGCTCGTGGACTACCCCATTTCGATGGAACGCGGGTAGCTCAATTTCTTCCAGGTCGTCCGATTCTTCTTCCGTGTCAGAGTCATGCGGCATTCGGGACAACGCATCAGCATTAGCATTCTTTCGACCTGCCCGGTACTTGATAGTAAACTGATAATTGGACAACCGAGCCATCCATCGCTGCTCCATGGCACCCAGCTTGGCGGTTTCCAGGTGCGTTAACGGGTTGTTGTCTGTGTACGCCGTGAACTTATTGGAGGCCAGATAGTGCTTAAATCTTTCAGTAATGGCCCAGACCAGCGCCAGAAACTCTAGCTTGAAGCTGCTATAATTTTCCGGATTCCTTTCAGTTGGCCTGAGTTTTCTGCTAGCATAAGCGATGACTTTTTCTTGTCCATTCTGCTTCTGACTGAGAACGGCTCCCAACCCTTCATTACTGGCGTCGGTGTACAACAGGAACGGTTGGCTGTAATCAGGATAGGTTAAGATCTCATCACCTGTCAGGATCTCTTTCATCTTTTGGAATGCTTCAGCCTGTTCTTTACCCCAATTAAAGGGAGGGTTTCTGCTCTTTAAAGATTGTCCTACCAGGAGGTCCTGTAAAGGAGCTGCCTTCTTCGTGTAATCTTTCACGAATCTCCTGTAGTAACCCGTTAGTCCCAGGAACTGTCGCACTTCCTTAAGGTTCTTCGGCTCCGGCCACTTCTGGATGGCAGTGACTTTCTCTGGGTCCGGCGCTACTCCTTCCGAACTGACGATGTGCCCCAAGTATTGTACCTTCTGCTTGAGTAGATGGCATTTTGAGGGTTTCAACTTCATCCCGTACCTGGACAGGGACTCAAACACTTCTGCCAGGTGCTTCAGATGGTCCTCATATGTCTTGGAATACACGATAACGTCGTCTAGGTATAGCAGCACGGTTTCAAAATTGAGATGTCCCAGACAGTTTTCCATCACTCTCTGAAATGTTCCTGGGGCACTACTGAGCCCAAACGGCATTCTGTCGAACTCACAGAGCCCCATTGGGTGGGTGAAAGCCGTTTTCTCACGATCCTCCTCAGCCACAGCCACTTGCCAGTAACCACTAGTCAGATCAAGGGTAGAAAAGTAGTTAGCCGTTTTCAGAGCAGCTAATGATTCCTCTATGCGTGGTAGCGGGTATGCATCCTTGTGTGTTATGCGGTTCACCTGCCTGTAATCCACACACATTCTCATACTACCATCTTTCTTTTTAACCAGAACTAGAGGGGCTGCCCAGGGACTACAACTATCCCTTATCACCCCAGCTTTCTTCATATCATTCAACATTTCTTTAGCCTTCTGATAATGAGCTGGAGGTATGGGCCTATACCGCTCTTTGATGGGAGGATGACTGCCTGTAGGAATATGATGTTGTACTCCCTTAATTGTCCCAAAATCAAGTGGATTTTTGCTAAACACTTGGGCGTACTCTTGCACCACCCGTAATACCCCTTGCTTCTGGTGAGCGGGAGTGGTGTCCGTCCCAACATGGAGTTGCTGACACCATTCCGCCACCTGGGTTGCTGGGTCATTGTCCTCCTCTATTTGACAGGAGTCTAAGGACTCAGCCGGGAGAATAGAATTATTATCAACAGCATGAAGTTTAGCAATGGTTGCATAACGGGGTAAATTTACCTCATCATCTCCCCAATTGAGAAGCCGTACCGGTACTCTTCCATTCACCACTTCTACTACTCCTCTAGCAGTCATAAGTGTAGGTCTATGTTCTGAATGGTGGGGTTCTACTACCGCTTGGTAATTCTGTCCCCTCAGACCTATGGCCGCCCTGCACCAAATGATCATTTCACTCATTGGGGGTATCACAATAGGATCTGAGTCAGTGACCCGTACATTACCAATTTCGCCGTCGGTAAGCTTCGCTTGCTGCTGACACACCAGGGCCCGGATCTCTCTTTGGATTACTCCTCTCTGCCTTGGTCGGGCAATCTCAGCGAGCTGTTGGAGCAAGAACACAACTTCTCCCAAACAATTACCGATAATGTTAGTACCCAAAATGATATTTAAACCGTTCTCCTCATTTACAGTCTTTACTACCAGAAGCCCTTGGTCTTTCAACTCCTCTCTGCCCACCTTTACATCTACACATTTTGTTCCGAGTACTTCTACAGGGAGACCATTCGAAGCATACACAGTAAAGTCAAGGCTCGGAGGTTTAAGACTGTCCATTGACCAGTACTTGGTATATAGAGCATCAGGTATTAGGGTCACCTGGGACCCAGTGTCTAACAATGCTGGAACAGCAATACCATCTAGAATAATAGACAGGTAGGGTCGCCCGCCCACATACCTGCGGTTCCAGTCTAGGGGGCCTGACGGGTATTCTCCTGGGTGTTGGCCCTTGGACCCAGGTTCTGCCCGTTTAAAGGACACTGTGTAGACAGATGACCTTTCCGGTTGCAGCGGTAACAGATGATCTCTCGACGAGAAGGGTGTTGATCAGAGGTTGCTCCTGGGGGTGGCGTTGTCCTCCTCCGGGGGGGCGACGTCTTCTTTCTTCTCCGGTGCATCCACGGAACGTCCTCTGGGCAGTCAGCTAACAAGATCTTCCCTTCCTCTTCTTTCCGCAGCTGTAGGGCACTCATCACAGCGGCCAGATTTTTAGTCAGCTGGCGCACCTCTGAGCGCAGACAGTCCAATTCACTAGGAGGTGTCACCTGCGTTTTGGTTTCTGCCACTAGCGGGGAACAGGGGGTTACTGCCGGTTCCAGAGTGACTTCACCCTGATGATGTTGGGTGGCCACCTCAGGTTTGCCCAGGGGCCGCAGCCCTTTTATTGCCATGTCCTTTAGGGCATCAAAGGTAGCATCCGGATGATCTAAGGACCACCAATTTACAGTTCTGCGTTCCTCTGGGGATCTCAATCCTGTATAAATTGTTCTTTCAGCATTCTATTCTCGTCGATAGCATTTAAATTGTTAATTTGCTTGAGGGCTCTCAGGGCTCCCTGTAGTCGGCAAGCATAGTCCCGGATGCTGTCACCTGGCTGTTGTGAACAGTGATAGAAGGCCATCCGGAGATCCGTTTCTGTGCGGTCTTCAAATATGGCATGTAGCTTCAGGAAGATCGCAGGTACCGACTCCTGATCAACGGTATCCCAAGTCTCCACTTCCCTTTCAGCAGCGCCAGTTAGCTGCCCTATTAGCACAGCAGCTTTTTGTCTCTCAGGCATAGAGTACATTTCTAGGATGCTGCATAACTTCCGCTTGAAGCCTGCTAATGTGCCTGGCCCACCGCTGTATTGGGGAAGCCATTTCGCCCCTGGCATATATGGGAGCGTTAGTGGCATGATCGGGACTACCGGACTGGGTGCAGGGCCTGCGCCCCCATCTGGCGCTACAATACCAGACGGTGCGGGATTGGGGACTCCGACCGGGGCCGCACTGTCAGCCGGTTGTTGTGACATCTTAGCGCCCCCTTGGTTAAACGGAGCCTACCAGTTTCAGACGCTGCTATTTCACAGGCACAGCAGTGGGAACAGGACCTTCGTCGCAGGCGCTCTGATGTCAGAGCGTTCACTTCCTGTTGCAGGACCTGCCGATGAGTCAGAGCCAGGGGCGTGTCCAAGACTCTGCGCGCTCTTTCAGGTACGCCCACCTTCTTCTCCAGCGCCTGAGGGCGCGAATATGGCGACAAAAATGGCGATTTTGGCGCCAAAAGTGCAAACAGTCCTTTTTCACAAAAAACCTCACAGGCACACAGGGCTCGCAATGCTGCAAGTTTCGTATCCTGTTCGTGACGCCAAAGTTTTGTGTCGACCCGCCACCACAATTGTGGGTTACCAGGGCAATGGGGTACTCAGAGCCGAGCCCGTAGAAGTCTATGGGGATTGTCACAGGTAGCTGTGGCTCGGTCTGTGGCCCGGGCGGTCTGGCGTATGTTGGGGGAATATTTACAGGGGATTGATTATGTACAGTTCGTGACGCCACCTGTAGTATTCTGGTAATTAGTACCAGCGCTGCTGTAGATCTCTGAGGGGACGGTGATGCAGCTAGATGTCGGGTCCCCTACAGGTGGGACTCTTCCCTCAGGTCGGTAGTTAGGTAGGGATTGTGCAGGCATGCAATAATAACTCAGTCTCACACAGTCAACGTCTTTCCATACCTTTACTTGCAGGATGATAAGGCAGGTCCCAGGGAGGCTGATGGGGTTGATGGAGGATGAGCTTTGAGGCAACAGATAAGCAAGTTAGGGGCCTCCTTTACTTTCCAATGAAGCTGAGTACGACCAGCCTGAAGCGTAATCCTCTCTATGATTCCAGCTAGTCTTTAGCTGTTCTGCCCAGTCAAATTTGTGTTAGAAGCCTTCCTGCGAGGGAGCTGAATCCTTTTCTTGTCGTGCACAACTCAAAGTCTTCACACCCCCTGACTCCAGCTACGTTCTGACTATAAAGGGGCTTGTCTGCCGCGACCTAGGGTCCGGTAGATTCCTGGTTTTCTCTTCACTATGCTGTACAATAGTGATCCTTCGGTCCCCAGTAACCGGTTGCAACGTGCAGGACTTTTCCAAGTCAAAAGCACTTCTCCAATTACCTTCCTTCCACTTTGCCCTTCGCCTTGCTTGTCTCTTAATAGATAGTTCAGTCTTTCTTCCAGTGGGGAACAGCTCTGACTAGACTAAGGTGTATACAGACACCTACACCAGACTCCACTTTCTGAACTGATGATAGACTTAAACTGGACACGTCTACTCTGTCCAAGGACAGGAAACTGACTTCTCACTCTGAAGTCCGGACACTGACTGACTAAATCACTCCCTTCCACACCCCTGCTGGGTGTGTCAGAAGTGTACATGATGTCATGAAGAGACCTTAACTGTTACCTCTCCACTCATCCTCCTGGTATTGTGTACCAGGGCTACACAGGAGCAATCACTGAAAAGAGGTTAGCTGGTCCTTTTAAGGCAGGGCTGCAATGATGTTGAAATGTGTTTTGGGGGATAAAGTTCATTTTGTAGCCAAATATTGACTTTGCAAGTAATTGCTGTTAAGCTGATCACTCTTTATAACATTCTGGAGTATAAGCAAATTGCCATTAGAAAAAGTGAAGCAGTAGACTTTGTAAAAATTAATATTTGTGTCATTCTCAAAACTTTTGGCCATGACTGTAAGTTTCACAGAGATAATGGGGCATTTAAAGGGAACCTGTTACCCCCCCCCCCAGGGCCTTTTAAGTAAAAGAGCCACCTTCAGCAGCAGTAACGCTGCATTCTGTGAAGGTGGTTCTTATTTTTCTGATCGTTAGGAACGCTGAAATATAAACTTTTATAATCTGTCTGACATACCTCTATTGTGTCAGTGAGGTATGTCTTCTTCCCCTGTGTCAATGGCCTCAGCGGTGTCAATCATCCCCATCTTGTTTCCGGCCCCCACCTCCTCTCCTTCATGTGACGTCACCGGCGCTTCATGTAGCGGCGGCCCCAGATCCCGCCCCGCCGTGTGTTATGACGTATTCACACTGCGGGGCTGGGAATCTGGCGCCTGCGCCGTGAGGAAAGCGGTGGAGGGAGATGAGGTACAGGCGCAAAGATCCTCAATGCGCAGGCGCCAGATTCCCTGCCCCGCAGTGTGAATACATCATAACCCACTGCGGGGCGGGATCTGGGGCCACTGCTACACGAAGCGCCAGTGACGTCGCAAGAAGGAGAGGAGGCAGGGGTCGGAAACAAGAGGGGGATGATTGACACCGCTGAGGCCGTTGACACAGGGGGAGAAGACATACCTCCCTGACACAATAGAAGTATGTCAGACGGATTATAAAAGTGTATATTTCAGCGTTCCTAGCGATCAGAAACATAAGAGCCACCTTCACAGAATGCAGCCTTAGTGCTGCTGAAGGTGGCTCTTTTACTTAAAAAGGCCCTGGTGGGGGGACAGGTTCCCTTTAAATAGCCCTCTCAATTAATCAGAGGGCTAATGGGTAGAGGGCCGCCATCAGGGCATTACTGCCCTTACTGCTGTATGGGGCCCGGTCAGCAGCAGTACACAGAAGGGACCGCAGGTCCGAGGCCCCACTCTTGTGCTTCTGCTGGTCGGGCCCCAATGTGCACTAAAATACTGTGCACTGCGGCGCACACGTCGGCGCTGGGGCCCAGGAGCCTTATTGGAGCTGTCCATGGCCGTCTTACCTAGTCGGCTGCGCAGCTCCTGCTCGGTTGTAGCTAGAATGTAAAGGCTCCCTGCAGGTCCTGACTACAGCCCATACATTCTAGACGTCTCAGTAGTGAATGCGCTAGAATGTCTGGGCTTCTTTCAGGTCCTGACTACAGTCAATACATTCTAGCTGCTTCACTACTGAAAACACTAGACGCCCTCGGGAATGACTGAGGTAAGTATAAAAAAATTTTCGTTTTTTTTTAAATGGATGAGGTGGGGGGATTGAGACTGCAGATGATGAAGTGTGTTTGAGGGGGGTACTGCACATGATGAAATGATAGGGGGATAGAGAGCTGCAAATGATGAAGAAAGGGGGACTGCAGATGAAGTGAAGGGGGCTAGGGGACTGTAAATGATGAAGTAAGGTGGACTGCAAGTGATGAAGTGGGGGTGATGGAGACTGCAAATGATGAAGTGAGGGTAATGGGGACTGCAAATGATGAAGTGGGGGTGATTGGGACTGCAAATGATGATGTGGGGGTGATGGGGACTGCAAATGATGAAGTGGGGGTGATGGGGACTGCAAATGATGAAGTGGTGGTGATGAGGACTGCAAATGATGATGTGGGGGTGATGGGGACTGCAAATGATGATGTGGGGGTGATGGGGACTGCAAATGATGAAGTGGGCGTGATGGTTACTGCAAATGATGAAGTGGGGGTGATGTGGACTGCAAATGATGAGGTGGGGTGATGGGGACTGCAAATGAATTGAGTGGGGACAGCAATTGAATTGAAGGTGTGGGTGGTGAGAGCAACTGGGGAATTGAAGGTGGGGAGAGCAACTAATGATGAATTTTGAGGGTGGTGGAGTAAATGATGTATTGAATGTGTGGGAGAGCTGTTGATAATGAATAGAGGGTGAGAGAGAGAGAAGACATGACAATGAATTGAGGCAGAAGGGGCATGTAACTATAATGAATCGGGGTAAGGGTTAGTGCCGGAGGTACATTGTGGGTGTGTTGAGGATAAAGTGACTGGTAATATACTGGGGGAAAAAGTACAGGTGCTAATTAATTTATATATTAAATGGGGAAAGTGGCTATGTACAGATAGTGCGCCACAGAGGCAGATTATAATTTATATTTGGAATGGTGTGTTGCATAACCAATTATATATTAACTAGATGGAGGCCCGATGCAATCACATCGGAAGGGCGGTAGTGTCACGATGGGGGCAGGCTTTGCAGCTCTGTGAATATCTCCCCCATGTGCTTACCCACCTATCCACTCTTTCTTTCCCCATGTGCTGAATTCTCCCTTCTGTGCTCTCTTCTTTGACCTGTCTACCCCATGTGTTATCCCCTTGTCTGCTGTCTCTCTCCTTCCTGTGCTGTGTTCTCCCCTCATGTGCTTTCCCGTTTGGCTGTCTCCGCCCTGTGCTCTGTGTCTCACACCCGTGTCTGACCATGTACAGAACATACCACAGCTCCTGGGCAAGGGAGGAAGCAAAAGAAAATACTGACATTACAGCAGGAGCTCGCAGAGGATACATTTTGTGAGGTAAAATATTGTTTAACAACAGTCAGTGAAATATTTTACCTCACAAAATGAATCCTCTGTGATCCCCTGCTGTAATGTCAATATTGTCTTTTGCTTCCTCCCCTGCCCAGGAGATGTGGTATGTTCCGTACACGGTCAGACACAGACAATTTTTAAAATGAACTTTCATTCGTGGGAAAACCCCTTTAATGTGACCGGCTTCCTCTGCCTGTAGACACATCGCGCATCTGATGCCCGGATCAGCCGAATGATTCACTGCGCCTGCGTGGAATTCGCACAGGTGCAGTGCGACAGTGTTCCGCTGTTGGTACCGCGCAAGAGGCTGAGTGAGTGTGCGTGAGTGTGTGTGAGAGTGTGTGAGTGTGTGTGTGAGTGAGTGTGTGAGTGAGTGTGTGAGTAAGTGACTGAGTGTGTGTGAGTGTGTGTGATGCGTACGGTGTATAGAGTGTGTGTGTGTGTGCGTGTGTGTGTTGCGACGGTGTTCTGCTGGTGGTACCGCACAATAGGTTGGTACCAGCAGCAGTTTCCATATTGAGACACCCATCACTTGGGTGTCCCAATATGGCGGTCGGTGAACTTGCTCTGGAAGTGGTGCTCTAGATAACTGTTATTTATGCAGAGACGAGTCCTGGCTGAAAGAAGTGATGGCGGTCTGCGCTGGATTAAAAAGAAACGCAAAGATGGACTTCAACTAGAGACGTCACTGGTGAGTCAGTGTGTTACCTGTACACTGACATTATACGCTGTATACTGTATACAGAACTCCTGTGTATTATGTCACCTGTGAGCACTGTATTACCTGTACATTATACACTATATGCAGAGCTCCTGTGTATAATGGCACTGGTGATCACGGTATTACCTGTACACAGACACTGCATACTAAGTACAGATCTCCTGTGTATAATGGCATTTATGGTGATAGTATTTTTTTTTATTAATGATCAGAATTGTAGTGTTCGGTCAAAATGTGGTGGTAATATGTTGTCCGGTCAGGGTTTGTGGCGGTATTTGTTCCTTGTATGTGCTATTATTTTCTCACTATGTGGTGGTAATATGTGGTCTGGTCATGGTGTGGTGTTATTTGTTCCTTGTATATGCTATTATTCGGTCACTGTGTGGTGGTACTATGTGGTCTGGTCATGTTGTGTTGGTATTTGTTCCTTGTATGTAGTATTATTGGTCACCATGTGGTGGTAATATGTGATCTGGACATGGTGCAAGCAGAAAAGAAATTACACCATAAAGATAATATACAGAAGGTGAAAAACACAATTTCTGATTCATGTGAAAATAATTGGAATGGCACATTTAAAGTAACTGATAAGAAATCATCACTTGGTTGGTTTATTGATTCAGGAGCAACGAGTCATATGACAAGTGACAAGAATTTCTTTACTGATCTTGATTTAAATAAGAAAGTAGCCATTTATCTTGCAGATGGAAGCAAAATAACTGCAGAAGGTATCGGACAAGGTATGCTAAATTGTTCAAACAAGTTTGGGGAAGATTCAAAGATACTTGTACAGGATGTGTTGTATGTTCCAAAATTGGAAGGCGGATTATTATCTGTGAAACGTTTAACAGTAAAAGGACTTACAGTAAAATTCAAAGATAACGAGTGTGCAATTCTTGCAGGAAACAAGTTGATAACCAAAGTCAAGGCAGATGAACAATTATATCATTTTGACAAACCAAAGGAACAGATGAAGGTATGTACACATGATCACAAAAACTGTATTCACATGTGGCATAGACGTCTAGGACATAGACACCCGGACAGTATAAGGGAACTACAGAGAAAAGAATTGACAAAAGATTTAAAGATATCAGATTGCTCAATTACCATAAGATGTGAATGTTGTATAAAATCCAAAGCCACAAGGATATCTATTCCAAAAGAAAGTGAGATGAAAAGCAAAAAAACACTTGATTTAGTGCATACTGACGTATGTGGACCCATGAAAGTGACTACATCAGGAGGCAATAGATACATGTTGACTTTTATAGACGACTACTCAAGATACACAGTCACATACTTAATTAAGAACAAAAGTGAAGTTTTTGATAAACTTGTAGACTATGTAACAAGATCAAGTAACAAATTTCAAAGGAAGCCAATTGTCATCAGAAGTGATAATGGAGGTGAATTTACAGGTCACAGAATAGAAGACTACTTAAGACAAAATGGAATAGAACATCAGAAAACTGTTCCATACACACCTGAACAAAATGGAGTAGCAGAAAGGAAAAACAGAACTCTAACAGAAATGATGAGATGTATGCTGACAGATTCTAAACTACCAGAGAAATATTGGGGTGAGGCAGCAATGACAGCTACATATCTACAGAACCGACTTTTTTCCAGAAAACTGAAGAAAACTCCATATGAACTGTGGCAAGGTATAAAACCAAGTGTCAATCATTTAAAAGTTTTTGGATGTAAAGTTTTTATATTCATTCCAACAGAAAAACGTTCCAAACTTCAAAACAGATCCATGGAAGGAATATTCGTTGGATATAGTGAAAACTGCAAAGGATATAGAATCCTAGATCCCAAAACAGACAGAGTTACAGTGAGTAACAGTGTGACATTCATTGAAGATTTAAATGAAGACATTATGATTTCAGTTGATACAAAAAATGAGAAAAACAATAGTGACATAACTGAAGAAATATCTGATGAGAAAGAAGTAGAAATTAATGAAGAACAAAATACTGAAAGTGAAGAATCACAACTACAAACAGACACAGAACCAAGACATTCAATAAGAGAGAACAAAGGAAAACCACCAAAACGCCTCTCATACAAGTTGCAGCAGTGGAACAGATGGAACTAAGACATCTGGATGTAAAGACAGTTTTTTTGAATGGAGATTTAACAGAAGACATTTACATGGAACAACCTCCAGGATTCAAAGATGAAAGAAATCCAAACAAAGTTTGCAAACTACAGAAAAGCATATATGGTTTAAAACAAGCAGCTAAAGCGTGGAATGACAAAATCACGGAAGTACTAACAAATGAAAAATTTCAAAGAAGCAAAGCTGATCCATGCTTGTACACAAAAAGGCTGAGTAATAGATGGATTTATGTACTCATATATGTAGACGACATTTTGATTTGTTTTAAACAAGAAAGGGATAAAGAAAACATTCTAAAAATCCTGAAACAACATTTTAAAATCAAAGACTTGGGAAATGTAAAACAGTACCTAGGAATACAGATAGAAAGACAAGAAGTACTGTGGTTAAGACAATTGTTGACAGAATTAGGACAATCACACTTGGAACCAACAAAACTCAAAGAGGATCAAGGAGTCTTGAAGTTGGAGTATTGCCCTACTGAAGAAATGACAGCAGACATTTTCATGAAGGCGTTGAATGCTGATAAACATCAGAGACTAATAAAAAAGTTGGGTTTGATTGAATAAGTCCTTACTGTTGAGAAAGGGTGTTGTCATATGCAACAGATCAGAACTTATTATATATGTGTAACAGGAGGACTTTATGCTGACCTGACAGTAGATGGCGATGTTGTGTAACGTTTCCTTCTTTAATGTATTGTATAAGAATTAGTCTTTTCTCTAGTTAGTTTCACTTTCGTTTTGTTCATGCTTCCTGATGCAATGCTGTAATGTGCATTATTCTTTCACCTCGTGTTCAGAGAAGTAAACTGTAATGTATGTGATACAGTTCATATAGCGTCTTGTGCTTGGGTGCGATGAAAATACTTGAGACACAGGTTGAAAAAGAAAGTCTTGTATTGCTTCATACAAATTGGCAAAAATAAACACACAGGTTGCAAACACAGAAGCAGGAGACACAGCAGGCCAAAGTAATCTAAGTTCATCAATAACTCTCCACAACAGATTCAGATCTTCTTCTATGTTACCGCAAGTCCATGCAACCGTGAGGCTTTCAAGAGCAGAGTTCAGAGTCCACAAGAGCTCCAGAGTTTCTCAGTAGAAATGGCTGGAGTACAAAGTCCAAGGCTTCAGGAGTCAGAACACAGGTTCACTGCAGGCCAGATTCTGAAGCACTGATTGCTCAGGTGTGGCTGTTTAAGAAGCAAACGGAGAGAATCAGGGCGGGAACATACAAGCTGGAAAACTCCATTTTAACTGAGGGCAAGATAGCTGCAGCAAAACAGAAAGCAAAATGGCCGACGAACAAACTGAGTTTCAGAAACAGATATACAGAACCTTACATTACTCCCCCCTTAGGGGCAACCTCCGGATGACCTCAGACCAGGCTTATGTGGGTACCTCTGATGAAACTGACGGAGCAAGCGAGGAGCATTAACGTTATTGACTGGTTCCCATGAGTTGTCCTCCACTGGGTAGCCCTGCCATTTGATCAGATATTGTAACTGATTTCTATACAACCTGGAATCTAAAATCCTTTCCACCACAAATTCTTCCTGACCATCGACTAGCACTGGGTCAGGGCAAGGAGAAGAACGTCCAGGAAACGTATTGGGTGTTGCAGCCTTTAGTAGGGATACATGAAAGACAGGGTGGATTCTCATAGTTCTGGGCAATTGAAGACGACAAGCAACGGCACTTATAATCTTACTGATTTTATAGGGTCCAATGTACTTATGTCCCAACTTAGATGATGGAATCCTTAACTTAAGATTTCTGGTTGACAGCCAGACCAGGTCTCCTACCTTAAAAACTGGTGCAGGTTTACGAAATTTATCTGCTGCCTTCTTGTACCTTTCCTGAGCCGATTCCAGATTCTCCTTTAGAAGATCCATATTCTTCTGTAAAGTCGTGACTCTTTCAGCCACTGCTGGCAAAGGCGTCTCTATGGGAAATCGTGGTAGAATATTAGGATGATAACCTAAATTAGAGAAAAAAGGAGACTGTTTAGTGGAGGCACTCTGAGAGTTGTTGTAAGAGAACTCAGCCAATGGAAGTAGATCCACCCAATCATCCTGTAGGTGGCAGATAAAACAGCGGAGATACTGCTCCAGGGTTTGATTGGTTCGTTCGGTTTGTCCATTAGTCTGGGGATGAAAAGCAGAAGAAAGGTTTACTTTAATGTCCAATGCTGCACAGAAATTTTGCCAAAACCTAGAAGTGAATTGCACCCCTCGATCCGAAATAACCTCATCCGGTACTCCATGTAAACGAAACACATCTTTAATCATCAAATCTGATGTCTGTTTTGCAGTGGGTAAGCCGACACAAGGGATAAAATGAGCTGCCTTTGTTAAACGATCAACCACCACTAGAATAGTGTTCTTCCCTTGAGAGGTTGGTAATTCGACAATGAAGTCCATAGAAATGGATCCCCACGGGCGGGACGGGGTGGGAAGAGGCTGTAACAGACCAGTTGGTGAAGAGCGAGGTGTTTTGCATCTTGCACAAACCTCACACGAAGTGACATAATCCAAAACATCCTTCCTACAAGTGGGCCACCAAAAGAAACGAGAAAGAAATTCCTGTGTCTTTAGAATTCCTCTATGCCCGGCTATTTTGGAATCATGAATGAGTTGCAATACTCTCAATCTGACTGTTTCAGGTATATACAGACGTTGTCCCAGAATCCACACACCATTCTTAAAGACAAGACTTACGTCCCTTGGGGGTTGAGCCAAAAAAGAATCCGCATGGTATGCTTCCTTGATGTCTTTAATTAGGTCTTGATGATGAATCACTCCTAGGAATCTAGAGTCAGGAAGAATAGTCTTAGGAGGAGTAATTGGACGTGTCTCTGCTGAGTAAATCCTAGAGAGTGCATCAGCCTTTCCATTGCGCGATCCTGGTCTATAAGAAATAATAAAATTAAATTGGTTTAAGAAAAGATTCCAGCGAGCCTGGCGAGGAGTCAGGCACTTAGCCGACCTGATAAACTCAAGATTACGATGATCTGTCAGAACGACTATTTGCTGTGCAGCTCCTTGCAGAAGGTGTCTCCATTCTTTGAAGGCGGCAATAATGGCCAACAACTCTCTATTGCCCACATCGTAGTTCTTCTCAGCCGAAGACAACTGCTGGGAAAAAAAGGCACAGGGATGCAAGACATTCTTCTCACCTGTTCTCTGAGAGAGTATAGCTCCCACGGCACAGTCTGAAGCATCCACCTCTATTATGAAGGCAAGCTCTGGGTTGGGATGTACTAGAATAGGTGCAGTGGTAAATTTATCTTTTAGACGGGAAAATGCTTCCTGGGCTTGGGGAGTCCAGGAGAACTTAGACTCTTTCCGGGTAAGTTGGGTGATAGGTGACACTACCTCAGAGAAATTTCTAATGAAACGTCTATAGAAGTTTGCAAACCCGATGAAGCGCTGTACCTCCTTCACATTTCTAGGACTTGGCCAATCATTGATGGCTTGGGTTTTACTTCCATCCATACTAATTCCTTGTGTAATCCTATTCAAAGGTTCCTTAGCTGGAGAGGAAGGTAGGAAAAGGTTAGTACGATTGCTTTCGAACCATCTCTCTTGCCTGCGTTCAGTTAAACGAGTATCAATACGGATGCAGTAGTTAATAAAGTCACCTAACGCAGTGGGAGGGTCGGCACGAGCAAGTTCATCCTTAATTAGTGGGGATAACCCCTTTCGAAAAATAGATTTTTTGGCGGAATTGTCCCAGGTGGTATCAAGGGCCCATCTCCTGAAATCCAAGGCATATTCAGCTACTGAGTGCTTACCTTGGCGCAAAACTAACATGGCTGCTTCAGCTGTTGCACCTCGATTGGGGTCATCAAACACCTGCCCCATGGCTGAAATAAAGTCATCAAGGTGATTCAAACAATCATCCTCAGTCTCAATCAGAGGGTTTGCCCATATCAAAGCCTTGTTGGTAAGCAACATAATTATAGTAAGCACCTTAGATCGTTCAGTAGGAAATTGTGAAGCATGTGCAGAAAAAAAAAGATTACATTGATTAACAAATCCCCTGAATTTTTCACGTTCACCACCAAAACGAAAAGGGGGCAACTTGGGAATCCCAGAACTCGGGGCCATGGCAGGAGCCTGGACTCGCCCCTCTAGAACCTCAATCCTGGCTCGCAAATCCTGAGTAGTCTGTCCAACCACTTGCAAATTGTGATTATTTAGGTCCTGAAGATTTGTAAGACGGGTCTTTATATTCTGCAAATCTGCAAGGATATTATCAGTCACTCCACAAAGTTCCTTTATGCGGGCCTCCATTTTCCAGATCTTTTAAGACAGGATACTGGAAGAAGAGGAGAGAAAAAAAAACAATAGTGTTCACCTGTGGCAACACTGAAGAAAGAAAAAACTTTAAGGGAACTGCTCACCTGGAATGGTTGTGAGAAGTCACAACCACTATCATCACAGAAAGCTTTCAACCAGACATCTGATATCCAGAGTTTCAGCAGACAAAAGAGAAGAGAAAAAAAAACAATAGTGTTTACCTGTGATAACTCTGCAGAAAAAAAAAACTTAAGGGAATTGCTCACCTGGAATGGTTGTGAGAAGTCACAACCACTGTTATCACAGAAAGTACAACCGGACATCCGATATCCACAGTACAGCAGACAAGCCTTTCCAGACCCAGCAGACACTAACGTTTGGCTTCAGAATCTTGTAATGTATGTGATACAGTTCATATAGCGTCTTGTGCTTGGGTGCGATGAAAATACTTGAGACACAGGTTGAAAAAGAAAGTCTTGTATTGCTTCATACAAATTGGCAAAAATAAACACACAGGTTGCAAACACAGAAGCAGGAGACACAGCAGGCCAAAGTAATCTAAGTTCATCAATAACTCTCCACAACAGATTCAGATCTTCTTCTATGTTACCGCAAGTCCATGCAACCGTGAGGCTTTCAAGAGCAGAGTTCAGAGTCCACAAGAGCTCCAGAGTTTCTCAGTAGAAATGGCTGGAGTACAAAGTCCAAGGCTTCAGGAGTCAGAACACAGGTTCACTGCAGGCCAGATTCTGAAGCACTGATTGCTCAGGTGTGGCTGTTTAAGAAGCAAACGGAGAGAATCAGGGCGGGAACATACAAGCTGGAAAACTCCATTTTAACTGAGGGCAAGATAGCTGCAGCAAAACAGAAAGCAAAATGGCCGACGAACAAACTGAGTTTCAGAAACAGATATACAGAACCTTACATAAACGCTTGTTATCCCATGCAACCTGCTCTGTGAAGTTTCCTCTGCAAAGGTGTGGATTCAGAAGCTGTGCAACAGAGTGCAGGGCCCAGGCACGGGATTACGTCACCCCAGCTGCATGTCACAGGACTTTGTGAAGTGCTTGGGAGGTATGATAATGAAGACAGGAGGCAGAGATTTCTTACAGGCACCACACGCCCAGGAGCCTGGAAGAAATCATTAGCTAATCATTACAACTCAATTTCTCAACAACTGAACTGCGGCTATGAGGTATAACGGTAAGACTAGTTTTACCTTTCTATTGCCTGTATGCCCATAGTTATAGCTTAAAAGCGTCCCAGGGGATGACAGATTCTTTTTAAGATTTGCCTTCATTGGAACTTCGGAGCCTAAACAGCCTCTGAAAAAAAAGGTAACATTCTTCTAGCATTCAGTAAACCAAGACTCGTCCAGAACATGTTTCCATTGCTTCAGAGTCCAGCAGCAGCGTGCTTTACAGTACTCCATCCGTCACTTGGCACTGTGCATGGTGATGTAAGGCTTGCTTGCAGCTGCTCGGCCATGGAGATCCATGCTATGAATCTCTTGTCGCACAGTTTTCATGTTGATGTTAATGCCATAGGAGATTTGGAACGCTGTACTTATTGAGTAAGCAGATCGTTGGCGACTTTTATGCACTACGAAAGTCATCACTGGGTGACCTAGCTCTCTATCTTTACATGGAGTCCACTTTGTAGCCAAGTTGCTGTGGTTCCTGTCAGGATTCGAACCCAGCAGCTCTTGACACCAGGCGGCAGCACTTCCCTCTGAGCAATCCAGCTCGGTGGACAGTTCCGTGCTAACCCAAATACTTGTAACTGTGTTGTTTCTGACTGTCTCCACCCTGAGTTCCTGATTGGCTCCACCCTGATTGAACACCCTATTTAAACCTGGCATTGCTCTTATTGAACATCCTATTTAAACCTGGCATTGCACTCCCTTCCTTGCAAGATTATTGAGCTACCAGCCTCTAGTCAAGCTTACATTCACCTGCTGCTTATCCTCAAGATTCTACTGCTGCTCCTCTATACCGACCCCTGACTATGCTACATGCTGCTCTTTAAAACTACTTTGCTGCTCCTGTGTACCGACTTCTTGGCTATCCCTAACTCTGCTACCTGCCGCCTAGTGGTTGCAATACCACTGCTCCAACCCAGGTCAGTCCATAACATAAACACTTCCACTTTCAATATTATCACTCACAGCTCATCAAACAATATTTAGTAGAGAAAAATATTTAAAAAAAAACTTTATGAACTGGCTTGTTACAATAGTGGCTCTTATTACAGGACCACACTTTATTCCAGTGATATCTTTAGAACAGCCCATTGTTTTACAAATGTTTGTCAAGGAAGACTACTGAATTTTTGGCAATGGGACTTAATTAAAAGCCTCAATGCAATGATTAAAGGGAATCTGTCACCAGTTTTTTGGTACCTCTTCTGAGAGCAGCATAATGTAAGGAAAGAGACTCTGATTCCAACGATGTATCATTTAGTTAACTGGATGCAGCCGCTGTGATACAATCAGAGTTTTCTCTGCTGTAAATGTAGCAGTGCCCAGAAAGCTAACCCTGCCCACACCACTGATTACCAGCTTTCTATGAAAATTGTATATTGACAGTCAGCTGCTAATCAGTGATGGATGAACCAGGAAGCACAAGGACAGCTAGTCCGGCAGTGATAATCTGCTGCTGATAAAGCACTGATAGTATTGAAACTACAGCAACCAGCCAAATAAGGGACAGATCATTAAAATCAGTGTCTCAGCCCCTACCTCATGGTGTTCTTAGATTACATAGCAAAAACCTGGTGACAGATTCCATTTAAGAGGTGTTTCCTCATCATTTTGTCCATATAGTGCATGTTCCACTGAGAATAAGAGCTAATGGTCATCTATACTCCTACCAGAAAAGAGAAATTACATCTTCATCAAAAAATATTTAGAGTTGAGAGTCCTCAGTGGTTGATACCTTTTAATGGCTAACTGAAAAGATGGTAACAAATTGCAAGCTTTCGAGACTACTCAGGTCTCTTCATCAGGCTGAACTAATACAAATTTTGTATTAGTTCAGCCTGATGAAGAGACCTGAGTAGTCTCGAAAGCTTGCAATTTGTTACCATCTTTTCAGTTAGCCATTAAAAGGTATCAACCACTGAGGACTCTCAACTCTAAATATTTTTCTATCTACTGGCTAACACGGTACGAAGATACACATCTTTACTGTATCTTCATCTAAACACAGTTATGAGCATCATTAGATATCAGGAAATAGCCATAATATGCAATGAGATCTGTGGGAATGTTGGTATTCCTAAAATGCCTGCAGCAGGGAAGGGAGTTTTGGTGCATGAGTCAGTAAACTAACAGCAATGTGTCACGACTCACGATGTTTGCTAAGTAGGTATCCACATTCTGAAATATATATCAAAATACTTTTCAACTGAACCACAGATTTAGAATCTAGGAACTTGAAAACCTCAACTTAGTCTAACCACGCTGAAAACGACTGCGGTGGACCAGATCAGTTTGCTCATGTGCTGTCACTGTATGTCACTAATCTTCACTCGGTAGCATTTATTGCTGTCACTTTATCCCAATTATAATCTCTGTGAAAAGTTCACAATACAGTCCTGGTTGGCTTGTAAAATTCGACTGCACATCGCATAAGAGCAGCACAAAGCATAATCTGCCTCTTTCATATACAGTACTACTACTTAGAGTCTTTGAGTGGTCATTGTGTCGCTTACAATGAGGACACCATTGGTGTAGAATGCAGATTACTCCATTACTATTATTCTTGGCTTCATACTCTCAAATTACATTTTGTCAGATCATTTTGATAATGTGTAACCACAATACTGAGAATATGCATATTTTAGTTAATTTGATACCAATTGTTATTTTTAAGGATTTCAATTATATTTGCAATGGGACATTAAACCTAGTTACAGCTGAAGTCTATTATAGGCGGCTTACACAAAGGGACAGTAATTGACAAGTCAATTACAGTTGTTGCCACAATATTGTGTATTTCATCCGCACTGTGATCAATAGCTGCTGCATGCAGATGGCTCCCAGCTCAGATTTGTAGTTGCGAATTTCAACCAAGGAGTCTGGCAATGTATAAGTAGCAGGTCCCCGTCATACATGGGTATATGTGCTGCCAGCTGACATGTATTTCAACACATCTGTTACTTAAGAATTTCTTTATATTTTGATTCTAATATTTAATAAACTACTTTTTTCTTCATTTTTTTGTAAGGATCAAAATGACCTGTAGTCTATAGCTACATGAAAGCCATAGTATACATTTTTTTTCTTTTTTTTTTATTGTTGGCATAAATGCTTCTGCGTAGTTAGTCTAAATGATTTCTCCCTTTTTGCTGTGTTGCAAACAGTAGGTGGCTGCATTATCACTAATTGGTTGGTTGTGTTATCTATAGCCTATGAACACTGAGCTAGGCTAAAGTAGGTCACAATAATACTGGCGATATTAAGCAACTGGCCTGATATTGAAGAACATGAAGGATGAATAATACAGCTTAAGTGTTAATTTGACATTAAAAATCTACTACATTTTGATTAGAGGAATGTACTTAGACAAATGATTGTTCTCATGGTCCAGACTGATGAAGCAGGCTACTAAGTTGTAGCTATTTCTCTTCTAGCTTGGCTACCCAATCCACTGGGCATCATTGTGACCATTTTTGCCATAATGGAGATAGGGACTGGCATAGTCATATTTACAGAGGTTATACGGGACTTTTTTCTTTACAATGTGCCTAAGAATTAACAGGCAGATAGTTGCTAGCTACCTTTCTGTTGTGCCCGACGCTGATCTCTGCCAGCACAGAGCAGTCACAGACCACTCCTACCGGTGATTCAGCTTCTTCCACTGACACCATGTCTACAGAGCAGCTGCTTATTTTCCGCTCTGCTCTGCTGATGGGGCGTGACTCCTGTCATGCTGATTGACAGCTGGCTCCCCGCTGGCAAAATGCAGGAAGCCAGCTTTCAATCAGCAAGACGTTGGCAGTCATGCCCCATTGACAGAGCAGCCTGGAAGAAGAAGAAGAGCTGCTCTGTAGACATGGAGTAGCTGTATCGCCGTCAGGAGAGGTAGGTGACCGCTCTGAGATGTCACCGGGTACAACAGCAACTACCAGCCAGTTCGTTTTTAGGCACATAGTAAAGAAAAAAATAAATCATTGCTAACCCCTTTAACTTTCCTCTTGTGGTATTGTTCTAGGAAAGATGTGCATACTATGTAGCATGCCCATATCTATATAGTTGCCATCAGGCCACTGACAGTGGAGTCAGCGTGGGTTAGCCTTATTCCCCTATTCCACAATACTATGAAGCTTGCAAAAAAAAGGGTGTTTGTCCTCTTCACTTTTTAAGATATTGAGGGGCAGGAAAAAGATAAACCATCCTATTTATAGCTGTATGTTGAGGTGGGAAGGAATTTTTTTCCCCAATGTGGAGCTTAGTGTTTGCCGCATGGTTTTTTTTTGCCTTCCTCTGGATCAACATGTTAGGCTATGGGTTGAACTAGATGGACTTAAAGTCTCCCTTCAACCTTAAATAAAATACTATGTATTTCACTACAAAGGGAGCTAAAATAATACACAAGCAAAAGTGGTAAATTTGAGTTTTTACTTTAGGATCTTATTTACAGTCATGGCCGCAAGTGTTGGGAACTTGGTACCCTTGAATTTATTCCAGAAAATGAAGTATTTTTTTCCAGAAAATTATTGTGGTGACAAATGTTTTGTTATACACATGTTTATTCACTTTGTGTGTATTGGAACAACGCAAAAACAGAGAAAAAAAAGCAAAGTGGAAATCATTTCACACAAAACCCCAATATTGTCCTGGCACCCTTAACTTAATATTTGGTTGCACACACCCTTTGGAATAAATAACTGCAATCAATCACTTTATATAACTATCAACAAGCTTTTTACATCTCTCAACTGGAATTTTGAGCCACTCTTCATTTGCAAACTGTTCCAGGTCTCTCATATTTGAAGGGTGCCTTCTCCCAACAGCAATTTTAAGATTTCTCCACATGTGTTCAATAGAATTTAGATTCTGACCCATTGCTGGCCTTTTCAGAATTCTTCAGCACTTTGTTTCAATCCATTTCTGGGTGCTCCTTGAAGTATGTTTGGGGTCATTGTCCTGCTGGAAGACCATGACCTAGGATGCAAACCCATCTTGGTCTCATCTGTCCACAAGATGCTTTCCCAGAATGATTTAGGCTTACTCACGTACATTTTTGGCAAACTGCAGTCTAGATTTTTTAAATCTCTGTGTCAACAGTGGGGTCCTCCTGGGTCTCCTGCCATACCCTAATGCAGCCTAAGCCTTCAGGACAGCTTGAATTTCTTTGGAATTTGATTGGGGCTACTTATCCTCCATCCGGACTATTCTGTGTTGCAACATTTCATCAAATTTTCTCTGCTGTCCACGTCCACGGAGATTAGCTACAGTGCCATGGGTTGTAAACTTCTTGATTATGTTTCGCACCGAGGACAAAGGAACATCAAGATCTCTGGAGATGGACTTGTAACCTTGAAATTGTTGATATTGTTGAACATTTTTGGTTCTCAAGACCTTAGACAGTTCTCATCTCTTCTTTCTGTTCTCCATGCTCAGTGTGGTACACACAGACACACAATGCAAAGATTGAGTCAACTTCTCCCCTTTTCATCTGGCTTCAGATGTGATTTTAATATTGCCCACACCTGTTACTTGCCACAGGTGACTTTCAAACAAAGTTGCTTACCATTCATTTTTAGAACGGTGTCCAGTCCATTTATGAGTTTTTGTGTGAAATTATGTCCAATTTGCCTTTTTCGTGTTTTTTTTTCCAATACACATAAAGGAAATAAATACTCATTTATCAATAGTTATCCACAATCTGAAGTCTGCCCATACACGTTGGGCTGCACTTCTTTAATCAATTTATGAAACACAGAACTTGTTCCTAATATATGGATCAGGAGCCTACAATTGAAGTGACCAAAAATTAATTTAGAACTAAATGTTGTTTGTTAAAATTTCAGGAAATGTCAGCATTCAAACCTTTCTATGCCAGTATCTATTTCCTGAAATTTTAATATGTTTTTATTTATAAACAAATAAACATTTTGTTTTAAATTAATTTTTGGTCACTTAAATTGTAGGTTCCTGATCCATATAGAGGAACAAGTTCTTTGTTTCATATAAGGAAACAAATATGTGTATAACAAAACATGTGCAACTGCAATAATTTTTTGGGAGAAATTTTTCATTTTCTGGAAAAATATCAACGGTGCCAACTCTTTTGGCCATGACTATAGCTAAGTGCCTGGTTCAATGGTGAACGCAGACAGAAGAGGACTCCTGTACAAGAACAGTACGTGGGCACTTGGCAGTCCAATAGCTCATCATAAAGCACAATTCCACCTGCTTTGCAGATGGAAGTGGGCCACCTTACCTTTTGGGCCCCTGTGTGGCTGCACAGGTGGCACCAATGATATTTCTGCCCCTGGCCTGTTTACTTTGTGGTAAGTTTGTTACCTAGTGGTCATGATACAATTTATTGCATTTGTTTCATAATCATATTCAGGGCTATACTGCTGTGACCCAGATACTGAGCCCGTTCCGATTCAGTAGAGAGGAAAGAACAACACTTGTTTTTTTTAACATTCATTACAGACTGTGATTTGGATTCTGTGGTAAATGATATTTTCATCCATGTTGTCATTCAGCTTTATCATGGTCAAACAAATGAAAATTTCAAGAGAGTTTTGAAGGTCTACATCTGAAGATTTGTAAGTTCTTCGCTCTCTCTGAAGTCATAGGACAAGGGGGACCTTCCAGTTCCGAAATATATGTTATCATCATGAAGTGCCAAACAATATTTTGAAGGAATACATGTTATATAAATTATTTATCCAAGCAACACAACCATCTTCATCTACAATTCATCATAGTGACTGAACGGACAACGGAATATTTTCAGTGCACATGACAAAGTAAGGATTAGTAGAAATCAACCAAAGAAATTCCTCCTGCGTCCCCGACTATTGTTAGTTTGTGCTCTGAGTATCCAGTACTGCAGTAATACTCACGCGGCACTCAGACATTGTATTAGAAGGACACAAATAAATGAGATGCTGTCTGAATAGCGCATGATCAAAATATTAAAGCAAGTAACATTGTAAAGTGACATAAATCCAGGCTAGAAATGAGAAACTTTAGAAATTGTTGCAATGCATCTTTTAAGCACTTAAATTATGAGTCATCTGAATGATTTTCCCCTGTCCCCAATGCTCATTGGTGCATTTCAGATAAGAACCTTTTGCACTCAAGTGTCATAAATCCATCAACCCAACCCCATCATCAAGATCTAAATACAATGTCAGATGGGCCATGAAAGTTACCAGAGTATCTTCTAAGCAGAGTCTAAATAGTGCTGAATTTACTGCGTCGGTCATAAACTTCATATTATCGATCCAATATTGAACTTCGATAACAATGGAATACGTTCACTGTGCACTGAATGCATAAAAAATACATAAAAAAGATCAAACCGTTGAATACATACAAACTCATATCCTTTCAAAAGGATAACATATTCTGTTTAATAGTTTGTTTGTTTTTTTTTGCCAAGGTGACAAATAAGGTTCCATATATTAAGAGATACATAGAATTTTTCAATCAATTTTTTTTTTTTTTACTAAAGGGGCGAGACCCTCAACTGCCAGTTACCATTGCGGATTTTACTAGTATTTCTTCAATCGTCAGGTATACAAGACAATTATACCATCTACAAACCTATTAGTCCCCTGGATCAAACCTGTATAGGATTGTTCAGCTTTTCTTGTGCTCACATCTTTAGTTACAATGTCAATATGGTGATGTGCATTTGATGGAAAAGGCCCATGTGTGCGCACGTTCACTTGCTGCATTGGGAAAGGTCAAATGAAGAAGGGACAAATATGGACGCACCAGATTAATCAATTTCAAAAGTTCATCTTACATATAATTTGACTACTATTACCATGAAATTGTTAATAAAAATAAATAAGTTAATTAATTAATGAAATGATGGCATACAGATTGCAACAGATTGACGTATAGAGGACTTTATCACAGGACCCCAGTAAGCTACTTTCCAGGGAATAAGATGCCAATAATCTGTGCTAGTCTTTTCATACAGTGCCTACAAGTAGTATTCAACCCCTGCAGATTTAGCTGGTTTGATAAGATGCAAATAAGTTAGAGCCTTCAAACTGCAAACGAGAGTAGGATTTATTAACAGAAGCATAAATCTTACAAAACAAAAAGTTATGTTGCTCAGTTGAATTTTAATAAATTTTAAACATAAAAGTGTGGGTCAATTATTATACAACCCCTATGTTTACTATTTCGTGGAATAACCCTTGTTTGCAATTACAGCTAATAATCGTCTTTTATAAGACCTGATCAGGCCGGCACAGGTCTGTGGAGTTATCTTGGCCCACTCCTCCATGCAGATCTTCTCCAAGTTATCTAGGTTCTTTGGGTGTCTCATGTGGACTTTAATCTTGAGCTCCTTCCACAAGTTTTCAATTGGGTTAAGGTCAGGAGACTGACTAGGCCACTCCAACACCTTGACTTTTTCCCTCTTGAACCAGGCCTTGGTTTTCTTGGCTGTGTGCTTTGGGTCGTTGTCTTGTTGGAAGATGAAATTACGACCCATCTTAAGATCCTTGATGGAGGAGCGGAGGTTCTTGGCCAAAATCTCCAGGTAGGCCGTGCTATCCATCCTCCCATGGATGCGGACCAGATGGCCAGGCCCCTTGGCTGAGAAACAGCCCCCAGCATGATGCTGCCACCACCATGCTTGACTGTAGGGATGGTATTCTTGGGGTCGTATGCAGTGCCATCCAGTCTCCAAACGTCACGTGTGTGGTTGGCACCAAAGATCTCGATCTTGGTCTCATCAGACCATAGAACCTTGAACCAGTCTGTCTCAGAGTCCTCCAAGTGATCATGAGCAAACTGTAGACAAGCCTTGACATGACGCTTTGAAAGTAAAGGTATCTTACGGGCTTGTCTGGAACGGAGACCATTGCGGTGGAGTACGTTACTTATGGTATTGACTGAAACCAATGTCCCCACTGCCATGAGATCTTCCCGGAGCTCCTTCCTTGTTGTCCTTGGGTTAGCCTTGACTCTTCGGACAAGCCTGGCCTCGGCACGGGAGGAAACTTTCAAAGGCTGTCCAGGCCGTGGAAGGCTAACAGTAGTTCCATAAGCCTTCCACTTACGGATGATGCTCCCAACAGTGGAGACAGGTAGGGCCAACTCCTTGGAAAGGGTTTTGTACCCCTTGCCAGCCTTGTGACCCTCCACGATCTTGTCTCTGATGGCCTTGGAATGCTCCTTTGTCTTTCCCATGTTGACCATGTATGAGTGCTGTTCACAAGTTTGGGGAGGGTCTTAAATAGTCAGAAAAGGCTGGCAAAAGAGATCATTAATCCACACATGTGAAGCTCATTATTCTTAGTGCCTGAACTACTTCTTAATACTTTAGGGGGACCAAACAGAATTCTTGTGGTTTGAGGGGTTGAATAATAAATGACACTCTGAATTTACTTTTAACGTTTTTTTAAAAAAAAAAAAATTACAACAAAAATTTTTGCTGCAGTGCATTTCCCACTTCCAGGCTGATCTACAGTACAAATGTCACAATGCCAAGTTAATTCCGCATGTGTCAACCAGCTAAATCTGCAGGGGGTTGAATACTACTTGTAGGCACTGTATGTCCTTTTGCAGAACATTCAGATAAACTGAGTGTAAGGGTATCTTTCAACGGTCAGGATTGGCTCAGTATTTGCTCAGGATTTGACGCAGCTAAAATCTGCACCAAATCAGCATCAGGGGTCACTGGCAGGTCACCTACGTTTTTGATGCATTTATTTCATGCGGATTTTTATGCGTTTTTGTAAGCTAAATAAAGATATATTATTTAACAAAAAAAAAGATTTGTGATGTCATTTCTGGTCCAACCTCCTCTTTACCATTTGTCCAACCCGCACTCCATTACACACAGAGATAGACAAATAGATAATAGATACATAGATAGATAGATGGATAGATAGATAGATAGATAGATAGATAGACAGATAGATATGGATAGATAGATGGATAGATAGATATGGGATAGATAGATAGATAGATAGATAGATAGATAGATAGACAGATAGATAGATAGATAAATAGATAGATATGGGTTAGATAGATGGATGGATAGATCTATAGATAGATAGATAGATAGATCTATAGAGCTATCTATCTTTCTATAGATCTATCTATCCATCTATCTATCCCATATCTATCCATCTTTCCCATATCTATAGATCTATCTATCGATCTATCTATAGATCGATCTTTCTGTTGATAGATAGATATATCTATCGATAGACAGATATATCTATCACCAGAAATCTATAGATAGATAGATAGCTAGATAGATATGGGATAGATGGATAGATATGGGATAGATAGATGGATAGATAGATCTGTAGATAGATAGATAGATCTATCTATAGATAGAAAAAATCTGTGTTAGGCCGGGGTCACACTTTACGAGAAACTCACACGAGTCTCGCACCTCAATACCCGGCACTGCCACCGGCACTCGGACCGGAGCGTTCAGCTGCATAGAAAAACATGCAGCCCCACACTCCGGTCCCGAGTGCCGGCGGCGGTGCCGGGTATTGAGGTGCGAAATTCGTGCGAGTTTCTCGCAAGTGTGACCCCGGCCTTAAACGCATTAATTAAAAAAAAAATGGAAAAAAAAATCGCATGGGCTCCAGCGCAATTTTCAAGTCCAGAGTGGGAATGCCAGCAACTGGGGGCCGTTGTTTATAGCCTGGGAAGCGGGTAATACCCATGGATCTTCCCAGGCTATGAATATCAGCCCACAGTTGTCTGTGTAGCCTGTACTGGCTATTAAAATAGGAGGGCTCTCAAAAAAAATGGTGGGGTCCCCCTATAAGTGTTAGCCAGAAAGGCTACGAAGACAGCTGCGGGCTGATATTCGTAGCCTAGGAAGGGTCAATGGATATTGCCCTCCCCCGGCTACAAACACTAGCCCACAGCCGCCCCAGAAATGGCACATTTGTAAGATGCACCAATTCAGGCACTTAGCCTCTCTCTTCCCACTGCCGTGTAGTGGTGGCATATGGGGTAATAAGGGGTTAATGTCACCTTTGTATTGTAAGGTGACATTAAGCCCGGTTAGTAATGGAAAGGCGTCAATACGACACCTATCCATAACTAATCCTATAGTATGTAAAGGGTTAAAAAAAGACACAGCCGGAAAAAAGTATTTTAATGAAATAAAACACAACACAGTTTTGATAGCCATTTTATTGTACGCCTAATATCCCAAAGCCCTTGATCTCCTGAAAAAAAATAAAATAAACAAACACAAATACTTCCTGTCTGATGTAGTCTTTAATAACGAGTGTCCCACGACGAGTCCAACTCTGCTACATCTGGATGCATGACATCCAGAGATAGCAGAGCTTGTAGATGACCACCAGAGATCTCCGGCGGTCACCTACACTGTAGTTCTTACGGTCAGCTGACCGTGAGAACTAGCCTAGAGACCAGAGATAACCCCCGGTCACGTGCATGGCAGTTCTCACGGTAACATGGCAGTTCTCGCTGTAAGCTAAGTTATCGCGAGAACTGCAGTGGACGGGGACTTCTGGCGGTGGGAGGAGGTAAGACCTTATTTAAATTAGCACACATGCGTAGTAAGCTGTGTTTACCGCATTTAATGATAGTCTATGGTAAATTTACAGAGCAGCGATGGGGAGTCGCCGCATTGTAAACAGACATGCTGCGTTCTGGAAAGACGCGCTGCATGTCCGTTTATGCGGTTCTGCCGCCTGCGTATTTTAACGCATAGTGGAGATGGGATTTCATGAAATCCCCTCCACTATGCTGTAACATCTGGATGCTGCGTGTTTGACGCTGCGGCTGTACGCAGTGTCAAACACGCAGCATTTTCTGACCGTGGAAACATACCCTAAGCATTATCTTTAGGAAAGGGAAAGTTGAGAAAATACATTACAGTACAGTAATTAATTAAGCTGGTTATAGGAAACACGGCAAGCCCCAAATGGCACTAATTAAACAGTATAAACTAAAAAGCACACTGAGTTTGTGATTGCAACACTCGCATATTCAGTATAAACATAGCAATTCCTATCTGCGGCCAGTCTACTTTTATGGCATTCTCACAGACCGTACTGGCAACCGTCCCTGCTAACAGCACACTATGACACCTGATTTACTCCAATTACCATTCACTCAATACATCATCACCCTCACTGGACAAGTCAATGAATGAAATCCAGGAAAGACATAAGGAAACTACCTCTCTACATTCCAGATATTCTGCCTGCCATATTACAACCATCATCAATTTTACACAATGAGGAAACCCCAACCCCACTGATATTGGCATACTCCTGATGCTGACATCCCAGGGATCACCTAGTGAACAAGGGAGGAAGATTAATCTCTGCAACCCATGTGCTCATAGTAACATGTTCAGTTTAAGGAATAGATTTATATATATATATATATATATATATATACATATATATATATATATTCATATATATTCCCATGTACATGTGTATATATGTCTAAACATATATACAGCTCTGGCAAAAATTAAGAGACCACTGCTCAGTTTTATAAAAATCAGCTTCTCTACATGTCTGACAGCCATTCCATTCCAGTGTCAGTTGAATTCCAACCAGAGTACACCTCATTCTAGTTAATGTGCTTCTGATTAGGTGATCACCTGAACCAAATCTTATTTAACGAAGGAAAGTATAAAAAACACTGCTGTGGTGTTCACAATCCTCTTGCAATAGGACGAGCTGGATGGCAAAACAAGTGCTAGTAATATCCCAAAAGTAATAGGAATGAAAAAATAACTTTTAACCATGCCAAAGGAGTTGAAAAGAAAAGACTTGAGGGAGGAAAAGAAGCGCTCAATTCTGGCTTTACTAGCAGAGGGATACAGTGAGCATCATGTTGCCTCCATAAAATTTCTATGACAGCAGTCCATGCAACAAGGTCACGCAGCAGACATTGGGGACAACAAAGCTACAGACCGGCAGAGGGCGAAAACGACTCTCCACTGACTGGGATGACTGTCATCTTATTCGAATGTCACTCAGCAACCGCAGGATGACATCAAGTGTCCTACAAAAGGAATGGCAAATGGCAGCTGGGGTGAAGTGCATGGCAAGAACAGTTCGTAACAGGCTCCTAGAGGCAGGGCTCAAGTCATGTAAAGCTAGAAAAAAGCCTGTCATCAATGAGAAGCAAAGGAGAGCCAGGGTGAAGTTTGCCAAAGACCATAAGGATTGGACCATAGAGGACTGGAGTAAGGTAATCTTCTCTGATGAGTAGTGTTGAGCGATACGATACTGCAAATATCGGGTATCGGCCAATATTAGCTGTATCGGGCTTTCGATTCCGAGTACCGATATTTTCGTCATATCGGATACCGGAATCGGATTTGTCACTGTCACTGTGAGTGTCCGTCGGTCGGGTCTGTCAGGAGTCAGCGGCACTTACCTGGCAGAAGATCTCCGGCGGTCACGTCCTGGACTGCTAGATGGCCGCCATTATCTTCTCCCTGGCGGTCACATGCAGTTTTTCGCGATAACTGCAGTGACTGCTGGGTAATCCCGGCCGTAAAGCAGTCAGTCCGATGACGTCACCGCCGGGGAAGCAGGTAATCAGCTGTGCTGCGCCGGGATGACAGGCTCTGCCTGCCTGCCTGCCTCTGATGTCATTCTGATGTAGCAGAGCTGGATCGTCGTGTGACACTCGTTACTATGGACTGCGTCGGACAGGTGGTATACTGCTGTTTTTTTTTTTCATTTTTTTTACAGGAGATCGATGGCATCGCAGGATGAGACTGTAATAAAAGTAATGAAAACTGTGTTGTTTTTTTTATTAAATTAAAAAACTTTTTTATGAACATTCACCCGTCCGGGTACATCAACAATTTAACTATTTACATACAGGGACCCTGTCCGGGTTATTTATAATTCTTTGGCAGGGGTGTTCCAGGTACCACCTGGTACTCTTCTGATGCTTGCCAAACATCCGAGACACCAAGGACCACCAGGACCTGATGACGTCGTGTGGCCTGTACAGTCAAGTCGTGACCCGCTATCTGTGTCTGTGTGGCCACCTCTTTCATCTCCCTCCGGGTCTGGAGCCCTATGTCCCGGACTGAACGAACCCCAGGGGGCCTAACAGGCGCCGGGTACGGGCCAGATAACATTATCATGTCCATAGCTGGGGCTGCTGAGGAGACCACTGAGGGAGGCTGGGGAGATTTACGGCGTGGGGTGGGCACTTGTGCAGAGGCCTGGATGTGGGAGGCTGAGGGCTCCGAGGGTCTCACAGGTTCCTGACACTCTGGGGACCAGGGGTCGCACCTGGTGACATTTAGGGCATACTGTTATGTTTCGGTAGCTGAGGAGTGCAGGTAAAAAAGGCAATACACCAGAGCAGTTGGAATCTATGGGATTGCAGTACCCTGACTAACCACCACAACTAGAGGCAGCCGTGGAGCGTTCCTACGTTGGTCCTAGACGCCTCGTCACAGCCTGAGAAACTAACTACACCTAAAGATAGAAATAGGAAAGCTATCTGCCCCGGAGCAGAACCCCAAAGATAATAGAAAGCCCCCAAACATGTAATGGCGGTTAGACAAGAGGAAATACTGACACAGAAAGAAAATAGATTGAGCAAACGCTGGGGCCCAAACTATCTAAATAGAAAAGGACAGGAAGGGTACTTACTGCAATCCCAGAAAACCCTGAAAAACACCAACTCTACTAATTTCAAAATCACCTGAGATCACACGACCTCTACCACCTAAATTAGCTCTCTGGTGTAACAAAATCAAAACAGCAGCCACTGAAAAAACTGGAAAAAGCAAAAGAACAAAACTCAGTGGCTGAACTAAACTGAGAAGGCAGAAGCCCCCGGAGGGGACCCAGAAGGCCCCCAAAGAAGTGCAGGACAAAAAGCAAAAATATAGCAACAACACAAAAGAAGAAAAATTCTTATCTGGTAGCAGGAGATGCAGACACGACACAGCAGGCTACAAGGGAAACTGGAATGAAGGATTCAGACCAGAACAATTGATCACCGGCAACCCTGATGGGAAAATGACTCCCTTATATAAGACCAGTCAGTAACACCTGATTTCCAGTCCTCACAATCTTCACTAGTACCGCTTGTAACCACCAGAGGGAGCCTCTGCTCAGAACTCATCTCAAGCCCATTCACAACAGTACCCCCCTTGAGGAGGGGTCACCGAACCCTCATTTGAGCAACCAGGTCGGTCAGGATGAGTTCTATGATACGCACGGATAAGTCTCCTAGCATGGATGTCCGAAGCAAACACCCAAGAATTGTCTTCCTGACCATAACCTCTCCATTTAACCAAATACTGGAGTCTTCGTCTAGAAAAACGAGAATCCAATATTTTCTCAACCACATATTCCAGATTGCCCTCAACCAAAACAGGGTCAGGAGGCACAGTAGCAGGAACCACTGGCTCAACAAACCTCTTCAACAAGGACTTGTGGAACACGTTATGGATCTTAAATGTCCCTGGAAGAAGCAAACGAAAAGAAACAGGATTAATAATCTCCATGATCTTATAAGGTCCAATGAACCTAGGCTTAAATTTAGGAGATGCTACTCTCATACGAATATTCTTTGAGGACAACCAGACCAAGTCCCCCACTTTAAACCGAGGACCATCAGTCCTATGCCGCTTAGCAAACCGCTGGGCCTTCTCCTGAGAGAGGGACAACCTCTCCACTACCTGGTCCCAAATCTGTTGCATACGCTCAACAACAGAGTCAACACCTGGACAGACAGAAGCTTCCGTCTGTCCTGAAGAAAATCGAGGGTGAAAACCAGAATTACAGAAAAACGGAGACATCAAAGTGGCAGAGCTAGCCCTATTATTAAGAGCAAATTCAGCCAAAGGCAAAAAAGAGACCCAGTCATCCTGATCAGCAGACACAAAGCATCTTAGATAAGTCTCTAATGTCTGGTTTGTTCTCTCAGTTTGACCATTGGTCTGAGGATGAAATGCCGAGGAGAAAGACAATTGAACACCCAGTTTAGAACAAAAAGTCCTCCAAAATCTGGAAACAAACTGGACTCCTCTGTCAGACACAATGTTCTCAGGAATGCCGTGTAAACGAACCACGTGCTGAAGAAACAACGGCACCAATTCAGAGGAGGAAGGCAACTTAGGTAATGGCACAAGATGTATCATTTTGGAAAACCTATCACAAATTACCCAGATGGTGGTCATTCTCTGAGAAACAGGAAGATCGGAAATGAAATCCATAGAGATATGGGTCCATGGTCTCTTGGGCACAGGCAATAGCATCAACAAACCACTAGAGCGAGAGCAAGGCTTGGAGCGAGAGCAAGTCCCGCAGGACTGCACAAATTCCCTGACATCGCGAGACAAGGTAGGCCACCAAAAGGACCGACTAACCAAGTCTCTGGTACCAAAAATTCCGGGATGCCCAGCCAATGCGGAACAATGAATCTCAGACATCACACTCTTTTTCCATTGGTCCGGGACAAACAACTTTCCAACAGGGCAGCGCTCGGGCCTATCCTCCTGACACCCCTCCAGAGCAAGTCTCAAATTGGGCGAGATGGCGGAAAGAACTACACCCTCTTTCAAAATAACAGAAGGATCAGATAACTCAGGAGAGTCCGCAAGGAAACTCCTCGAGAGGGCATCCGCCTTAACATTCTTAGTGCCAGGAAGAAAGGAAACCACAAAATTAAAACGTGTGAAAAACAAGGCCCACCTGGCCTGTCTAGGATTGAGTCGCTTGGCAGATTCCAGATAGACCAGATTCTTATGGTCCGTAAGGACCACCACCTGATGTTTGGCTCCCTCCAGCCAATGTCTCCACTCTTCAAAAGCCCACTTCATGGCCAATAACTCCCGATTACCCACGTCATAATTACGTTCAGTAGGAGAAAATTTTCGAGAGAAAAAGGCACAAGGGTTACTTTTAGAGGTCTCTGGATCTTTTTGGGACAAAACGGCACCTGCCCCAATTTCAGAGGCATCAACCTCCACCTGAAATGGCAGAGAAACATCAGGCTGCCGTAGAACAGGAGCAGAAGTGAATCTCTGCTTAAGTTCCTGAAATGCAGAGACTGCCTCAGGAGGCCAATTCACCACATCAGAACCCTTTCTGGTCAAATCAGTTAATGGTTTAACAATAACCGAGAAATTACCAATAAATTTACGATAAAAATTGGCAAAACCCAAAAATCTCTGAAGAGCCTTTAATGAAGTAGGTTGGACCCAATCACAGATGGCCTGAACCTTGACCGGGTCCATTTCAATAACAGATGGGGACAAAATGAATCCCAGAAATGAGATCTTCTGTACGCCAAAAAGACACTTTGATCCCTTCACATACAGAGCATTATCCCTCAAAATCTGGAACACAGTCCGAACATGTTTCACATGAGAGTCCCAGTCATTAGAAAAAATCAAGATATCATCCAAATAAACAATCAGAAATTTGTCCACAAAATCCCTGAAAATGTCATTCATGAAGGACTGGAAGACGGAAGGGGCATTAGTGAGCCCAAAGGGCATCACTAGGTACTCAAAATGCCCTTCAGGGGTATTGAATGCCGTCTTCCATTCATCCCCGTGCTTAATGCGAATAAGGTTATACGCCCCCCTGAGGTCAAGCTTGGTAAACCAAGTAGCGTTTTTCACCCTGGAAAACAGGTCAGAAATCAAGGGTAACGGGTATTGATATTTCACAGTAATATTGTTCAAGAGACGATAATCAATACACGGCCTTAATGAACCATCTTTTTTGGCCACAAAGAAAAAACCGGCACCTAAGGGTGAAGAGGATGGTCTGATATGACCCTTCTCCAATGATTCCTTGATATAAGACCGCATAGCGTCATGTTCAGGTACAGACAAGTTAAAAAGGCGACCTTTAGGGAATTTACTACCCGGCACTAATTCAATAGCGCAGTCATAGCTCCTATGGGGAGGTAAGGATGCAGATTTACTTTCGCTAAACACATCAGAAAAATCAAACAAAAAGTCAGGAACATCCTGAGCTTGGGGGGAGGCAGAAAAAACAGGAGTGTTGGTATTAACACATTGGCAGCCCCAACTGGTTACAGACACAGATTTCCAATCCAAAACAGGATTATGAGACTGTAACCAAGGGAAACCCAGCACGATAATGTCATGCAGATTATATAGAACCAAAAATTTGCAGCACTCCTGGTGATCAGGTTCAACCCTCATTATCAACTGAGTAGAAAACTGGGGTTTATTCTCAGCCAAAGGGGTAGAATCGATCCCAGTAGGGGAATAGACTTCTGTAGGGGTATCAAGGGAAACCCACAACGTTTAGCAAAATCATAATCCATCAGGTTAATAGCTGCCCCAGAATCAACGAAAGCCTGAGCAGAAAATGAGGACAGAGAGCATATCAGAGTGACAGTTAATAAAAACTTAGTCTGAACACTACCCAAGACAACTGAGCGTGCAAAACGTCTTCCCGCTTAGGGCAGACTGAAATAGCATGAGAGGCATCACCACAGTAGAAACATAACCTATTGCGCTTTCGAAACTCATGACGCTGTGCCCCAGACACCACTCCATCACACTGCATGGGCTCAGAAGCTGGCTCACAAGGCAACACCACTCCACGCATACTTCTCCGCTCACGCAAACGTCTGTCAATTTGAATCGCTAATGACATAGAATCATTGAGACCAGAGGGGACAGGGAATCCCACCATAACATCCTTTACATTATCCGACAGACCCTTCCGGAAAAGGGCCGCCAAAGCGTCGTCATTCCATTTGGTCAGGACTGCCCACCTACGGAATCTCTGACAGTATAACTCAGCGTCATCAAGCCCCTGATTTAATGCCAACAAGGCTTTTTCAGCTTGATCAGTGACATTAGGCTCATCGTACAATAACCCCAAAGCCTGAAAAAAACGCATCAACATCACTCAAAACAGGATCCCCAGGTATCAGGGAAAAAGCCCAATCCTGAGGATCGCCGCGCAGGAGAGAGATGATAATTTGAACCTGCTGCGCTGCGTTTCCTGAGGACTTAGATTTTAAGGCAAAAAACAATTTACAATTATTTTTGAAATTCTGAAACTTAGCTCGATCCCCTAAAAAACAAATCTGGCATGGGGATCCTAGGTTCCACAACAGGCAACCCAGCAAGATAGATAGCAATACTCCGAACCTCAGTGGCAAGCTGATCCACACGGCCAGACAACTGTGCAAACCCATTGGGAGAAAAGATCCTCCCCAGCACCCAGAGATACAGAGGGAAAAAAAAAAAAAAAAATGCAACAAACAGAAAAATATCTCTGACAACTCTGACAACCTTTTTTCTATCACAATATTTTTTCCCTTCTGTGAGTACCATACAATTTTCAATTTTTGGGCCGGTGATACTGTTATGTTTCGGTAGCTGAGGAGTGCAGGTAAAAAAGGCAATACACCAGAGCAGTTGGAATCTATGGGATTGCAGTACCCTGACTAACCACCACAACTAGAGGCAGCCGTGGAGCGTTCCTACGTTGGTCCTAGACGCCTCGTCACAGCCTGAGAAACTAACTACACCTAAAGATAGAAATAGGAAAGCTATCTGCCCGGAGCAGAACCCCAAAGATAATAGAAAGCCCCCAAACATGTAATGGCGGTTAGACAAGAGGAAATACTGACACAGAAAGAAAATAGAATGAGCAAACGCTGGGGCCCAAACTATCTAAATAGAAAAGGACAGGAAGGGTACTTACTGCAATCCCAGAAAACCCTGAAAAACACCAACTCTACTAATTTCAAAATCACCTGAGATCACACGACCTCTAACACTTAAATTAGCTCTCTGGTGTAACAAAATCAAAACAGCAGCCACTGAAAAAACTGGAAAAAGCAAAAGAACAAAACTCAGTGGCTGAACTAAACTGAGAAGGCAGAAGCCCCCGGAGGGGACCCAGAAGGCCCCCAAAGAAGTGCAGGACAAAAAGCAAAAATATAGCAACAACACAAAAGAAGAAAAATTCTTATCTGGTAGCAGGAGATGCAGACACGACACAGCAGGCTACAAGGGAAACTGGAATGAAGGATTCAGACCAGAACAATTGATCACCGGCAACCCTGATGGGAAAATGACTTCCCTTATATAAGACCAGTCAGTAACACCTGATTTCCAGTCCTCACAATCTTCACTAGTACCGCTTGTAACCACCAGAGGGAGCCTCTGCTCAGAACTCATCTCAAGCCCATTCACAACAGCATACCATCCATTGTAACCCCAGTGTCGGGTGTAAGTTACCAAGTCTCCTGGCAACAGGTCCCTCCCCGGGTGTCCTTCTGGGAGGTGAGTCTCCACGTCCCGCCGGGTCACAAACACTTCTAAATAAAGTCCAGGCTCCTGGATGAAGCCCCAACCAGCTTTCAATTTAAAGCTCCGTACTGCACCCTTACGCCGCGGCTCCATCAGGGTTCCTTTATCTTTTCTCATCCGGTCCTTAATCGCCCGGTCCTTCTCGATGTGACGTTGGCGAAGCTTCTGGGATTCGCGCTGCTCCCTTTGTCGCTCGGCTTCTCTCTCCCGACGTCTCCACTCTTCCTCCTGACGCCGGTTGTAATTCTCCTCCACCAGCATCTCCATGTCTCCACCATCAAACTGCAGCTTACGATGTCCGGTTTGCGGCAGCTCTCCTGGCGCCCGACAGTCCTGGCGGCGCTCACCTGCGGAGGAAGCAGCCGGCTCTGGAACAGATGACAGTCGGGGCTCCGGTACAGACAGGTAGACTTCTGGTGCCTGCGCGGCCTCCTCCATGAGGACGGGTGTTGCTTCTTCTGTCTCAGCGACGGGGGCAGACAGCGGGATCTGGGGTGCTGCCGGTGCAGCGTTTTTTGCAGGAACGGGTGCCTCCACTGCGACAACGTCAACCGGATCACATTGCAAGGGCTGGGATGCCCGCACGGACTCCTCTACTAGAACAGGTGCCTCACCTTCCGGTACAGACACTTCAGGTAAGAGGGATTGGCGCCGCTCCAAGTTTAGTTTTAGGGACGCCAGCTGGCTTCCATCCTGGCGACCTCCTCCCAGTGCCGGGCCAGGCCTTTTAGGGTATCCTCCGCTTCTTGCAGCGTAGGAGGGTTTCCAGGCCGGGTGCCCAACGGTGGTTCCGTGGCGATCGGGTCGCTTCCGTGGGGGGAGAGCTCTGACTGCTCCATCCCTTCACACTTCTGCTCGTGTCCATTAGCCATCTCTGCCAAGTCACATGTGTCATTAGCATCTGGAAAGGGCCCCTCTTTTGTAGTGAGGCGGGACCTTCGTGTTAGTTTCCGCACACTGAGGAGGATGAGGAGGCGGAACTCAAGAGCTGTGGGGCACGATCTTACATTGCAGTACCATTTAGAGTGGTCGGCCATCGTTTTCCCGCGCCACTGAGTGAGTGTACACCCACGAAGAGCACGCCCTTCTTCTTCACCAGTGCCTCGTCGTGACGCAGATATGGCGGAAAAATGGCAAATACATTCTCTGATGATTTTAGCAATTCTCAAGCACAAAACCAGTTCAATTCAGGCACACAGGACTCGCTTATAGCGAGCTACAGAATCCTGTTTGTGACGCCCAAGTTGAGTCGCACAGAGCCAGAGGTTTTGGGGGTACTCGGCACCGAGCCCGTCGACTTCTATGGGGTATGTCACGGCTTTACCCGGCAATTGAATCAGAGTCTATTTTACTATGTAGAAGTGTATAAACTATAAATATATGTATATATATATGTCACAATGACATGTATATATATATATATATATGTATTCTATGTGTGTATATTTTGTGTTTACAACGAAAGAAAGTGTTTTTTTAGTTGCGATATTTTGTTCCCATAGACTTACATGGGACTTCCGGTATCGGAATCGGATATCGACGATATTTAGTGATATCGGCGATACCATTCGATCTGATAAATTTTTAGATATCGAGCAGTATCGCTCAACACTACTGATGAGTCTAATTTTCAGCTTTGCCCAACACCTGGTTGTCTAATGGTTAGACGGAGACCTGGAGAGACGTACAAGTCACAGTGTCTTGTACCCACTGTGAAATTTGGTGGAGGATCGGTGATGATCTGGGGATGCCTCAGCAAGGCTGGAATTGGGCACGTTAATCTTTGCGAAGGACGTATGAATCAAGCCGCATACAAGGTTATCCTGGAAAAACAGTTGATTCCTTCTGCTCAGGCAATGTTCCCCAACTCTGAGGACGTTTGTTTTTTCCAGCAGGACAATGCGCCATGCCACACAGATAGGTCAATCAATGTGTGGATGAAGGACCACCACATCAAATCCCTGTCAAGGCCAGCCCAATCTCCAGACCTGAACCTCATTGAAAACCTCTGGAGTGTAATCAATAGGAAGATGGATAGTCACAAGCTATCAAACAAAGAAGAACTGCTTAAATTGTTGTACCAGGAGTGGCATAAGGTCACCCAAAAGCAGTATGAAAGACTGGTGGAAAGCATGCCAAGCTAAAAGCTGTGATTAAAAATCATGGTTATTCCACAAAATATGATTTCTGAACTCTTCAAGAGTTAAAACATTAGTATTGTTGTTTCTATATGATTATGAACTTGTTTTCTTAGCATTATTTGAGGTCTGCAAGCACTGCATTTTTTTTTTATTTTGACTATTTCTCATTTTCTGAAAATAAATGCAAAATTTATTGCTTGGAAATTTGGAGACATGTTGTCAGTAGTTTATAGAATAAAAGAGCAATTTACATTTTACTCAAAAATATACCTATAAAGAGAAAAATCAGACAAAATTAACATTTTGCAGTGGTCTCTTAATTTTTGCCAGAGCTGTATATGTACATATAGTAAGTGATTGTATGCATGAGCACAGTATAATACATATAGTAAGTGACTACATATATGAGCACAGTATATATATATATATATATATATATATACATATAGTAAGTGACTACATGCATGAGCACAGTATATATATATATATAGTAAGTGACTATATAAGCACATTGTATATACACATATAGTAAGTGAATATATACACAGTTTATATACACATAGTGAGTACATACATGAGCACAGTATATATATATAGATACATATAGTAAGTGACTGCATATATGAGCACAATAATATATATATATATACATATAGTAAGTGACTACATGCATGAGCACAGTATATATATATATATAGTAAGTGACTATATAAGCACATTGTATATACACATATAGTAAGTGAATATATACACAGTTTATATACACATAGTGACTGCATATATGAGCACAATATATATATACAGTACATAGATGCATATAGTAAGTGACTGCATACATGAGCACAGTATAATACATATATATATATATACAGTGACTGCATACATGAGCATAGTATATACATATATACATATAGATAAAGTAAGTGACTGCATACATGAGCACGGTATATACATATAGTAAGTGACTGCATACATGAGCACAGTATATACATATACATATAGTAAGTGACTGCATACATGAGCACAGTATATACATATACATATAGTAAGTGACTGCATACATGAGCACAGTATATACATATACATATAGTAAGTGACTGCATACATGAGCACAGTATATACATATAGTAAGTGACTGCATACATGACACAGTATATACATATACATATAGTAAGTGACTGTATACATGAGCACAGTATATACATATAATAAGTGACTGTATACATGAGCACAGTAATTACATATACATATAGTAAGTGACTGCATACATGAGCACAGTATATACATAATACATATAGTAAGTGACTGTATACATGAGCACAGTATATACATATAAGTGACTGTATACATGAGGACAGTATATACATATACATACAGTAAGTGACTGCATACATGAGCACAGTATATACATATAGTAAGTGACTGTATACATGAGCACAGTATATACATATAGTAAGTGACTGCATACATGAGCACAGTATATACATATAGTAAGTGACTGTATACATGAGCACAGTATATACATATAATAAGTGACTGTATACATGAGCACAGTATATACATATAATAAGTGACTGTATACATGAGCACAGTATATACATATACATATAATAAGTGAATGTATACATGAGCACAGTATATACATATACATACAGTAAGTGACTGCATACATAAGCACAGTATATACATATAATAAGTGACTGTATACATGAGCACAGTATATACATATACATATAATAAGTGAATGTATACATGAGCACAGTATATACATATACATACAGTAAGTGACTGCATACATAAGCACAGTATATACATATAATAAGTGACTGCATACATGAGCACAGTATATACATATACATATAGTAAGTGACTGCATATATGAGCACAGTATATACATATAGTAAGTGACTGTATACATGAGCACAGTATATACATATACATACAGTAAGTGACTGCATACATGAGCACAGTATATACATATAGTAAGTGACTGTATACATGAGCACAGTATATACATATAGTAAGTGACTGCATACATGAGCACAGTATATACATTTAGTAAGTGACTGTATACATGAGCACAGTATATACATATAATAAGTGACTGTATACATGAGCACAGTATATACATATACATATAGTAAGTGACTGTATACATGAGCACAGTATATACATATACATATAGTAAGTGAATGTATACATGAGCACAGTATATACATATACATACAGTAAGTGACTGCATACATGAGCACAGTATATACATATACATATAGTAAGTGAATGTATACATGAGCACAGTATATACATATACATATAGTAAGTGACTGCATACATGAGCACAGTATATACATATACATATAGTAAGTGACTGCATACATGAGCACAGTATATACATATACATATAGTAAGTGACTGCATACATGAGCACAGTATATACATATACATATATACATATACATACAGTAAGTGACTGCATACATGAGCACAGTATATACATATAGTAAGTGACTGCATACATGAGCACAGTATATACATATAATAAGTGACTGTATACATGAGCACAGTATATACATATACATACAGTAAGTGACTGCATACATGAGCATAGTACAGTCATGGACAAAAGTTTTGAAAATGACACAAATATTAATTTTTACAAAGTCTACTGCTTCACTTTTTCTAATGGCAATTTGCATATACTCCAGAATGTATAAAGAGTGATCAGCTTAACAGCAATTACTTGCAAAGTCAATATTTGGCTACAAAATGAACTTTATCCCCCAAAACACATTTCAACATCATTGCAGCCCTGCCTTAAAAGGACCAGCTAACCTCTTTTCAGTGATTGCTCCATTAACACAGGTGTGGGTGTTGATGAGGACATGGCTGGAGATCAATCTGTCATGATTAAGTAAGAATGACACCACTGGACACTTTAAAAGGAGGCTGGTGCTTGGCATCATTGTTTCTCTTCTGTTAACCATGGTTATCTCTAAAGAAACACGTGCAGTCATCATTGCAATGCACAAAAATGGCCTAACAGGGAAGAGTATCGCAGCTAGAAAGATTGCACCTCAGTCAACAATCTATCGCATCATCAAGAACTTCAAGGAGAGAGGTTCCATTGTTGCCAAAAAGGCTCCAGGGCGCCCAAGAAAGACCAGCAAGCGCCAGGACCGTCTCTTAAAAGTGTTTCAGCTGCGGGATCGAGCTACCAGCAGTGCAGAGCTTGCTCAGGAATGGCAGCAGGCAGGTGTGAGTGCATCTGCACGCACTGTGAGGCAGAGACTCTTGGAGCAAGGCCTGGTCTCAAGGAGGGCAGCAAAGAAGCCACTTCTCTCCAGAAAAAACATCATGGACAGACTGATATTCTGCAAAAGGTACAGGCAGTGGACTGCTGAGGACTTGGGTAAAGTTATTTTCTCTGATGAATCCCCTTTTCGATTGTTTGGGACATCAGGAAAACGTCTCATTCGGAGAAGACAAGGTGAGCGCTACCACCAGTCTTGTCTCATGCCAACTGTTAAGCATCCTGAAACCATTCATGTGTGGGGTTGCTTCTCGGCCAAGGGAATCGGCTCTCTCACAGTCTTGCATAAAAACACAGCCATGAATAAAGAATGGTACCAGAATGTCCTCCAAGAGCAACTTCTCCCAACCCTCCAAGAGCAGTTTGGCGATCAACAATGCCTTTTCCAGCATGATGGAGCACCTTGCCATAAAGTAAAGGTGATAACTAAATGGCTCAGGGAACAAAACATAGAGATTTTGGGTCCATGGCCTGGAAACTCCCCAGATCTTAATCCCATTGAGAACTTGTGGTCAATCATCAAGAGACGGGTGGACAAAAACCTAAAAATTCTGACAAAATGAAAGCATTGATTGTGCAAGAATGGACTGCTATCAGTCAGGATTTGGTCCAGAAGTTGATTGAGAGCATGCCAGGGAGAATTGCAGAGGTCCTGAAGAAGAAGGGTCAACACTAGGGTTGAGCATTCCGATACCGAAAACCGGTTCCGATACCTGAAATCCAATGTAAGTCTATGGGAACAAAATATCGGAAGTAAAAATATTCCGATATTTTGTTCCCATAGACTTACATTGGATTTCAGGTATCGGAACCGGGTTTCGGTATCGGAATGCTCAACCCTAGTCAACACTGCAAATATTGACTTGCTGCATTAACTCATTCTAACTGTCAATATAAGCTTTTGTTACTCATATGTTTGCAATTATTATATTTCTGTCTGTGATAAAAACATCTGTCAAACACACATAAAAACCAGAGGGCAGCAGATCATGTGAAAGTATAATATTTGTGTCATTCTCAAAACTTTTGGCCATGACTGTATATACATATAATAAGTGACTGTATACATGAGCACAGTATATACATATACATATAGTAAGTGACTGCATACATGAGCACAGTATATACATATACATATAGTAAGTGACTGTATACATGAGCACAGTATATACATATAATAAGTGACTGTATACATGAGGACAGTATATACATATACATACAGTAAGTGACTGCATACATGAGCACAGTATATACATATAGTAAGTGACTGTATACATGAGCACAGTATATACATATACATATAGTAAGTGACTGCATACATGAGCACAGTATATACATATAGTAAGTGACTGCATACATGAGCACAGTATATACATATAGTAAGTGACTGCATACATGAGCACAGTATATACATATACATACAGTAAGTGACTGTATACATGAGCACAGTATATACATATAGTAAGTGACTGCATACATGAGCACAGCATATACATATAGTAAGTGACTGTATACATGAGCACAGTATATACATATAATAAGTGACTGTATACATGAGCACAGTATATACATATACATACAGTAAGTGACTGCATACATGAGCACAGTATATACATATAATAAGTGACTGTATATATGAGCACAATATATACATATACATATAATAAGTGAATGTATACATGAGCACAGTATATACATATACATACAGTAAGTGACTGCATACATGAGCACATTATATACATATAATAAGTGACTGTATACATGAGCACAGTATATACATATACATATAGTAAGTGACTGCATATATGAGCACAGTATATAAATATAATAAGTGACTGTATACATGAGCACAGTATATACATATACATACAGTAAGTGACTGCATACATAAGCACAGTATATACATATAGTAAGTGACTGTATACATGAGCACAGTATATACATATAGTAAGTGACTGCATACATGAGCACAGTATATACATATAGTAAGTGACTGCATACATGAGCACAGTATATACATATACATATAGTAAGTGACTGCATACATGAGCACAGTATATACATATACATATAGTAAGTGACTGCATACATGAGCACAGTATATACATATACATATATACATATACATACAGTAAGTGACTGCATACATGAGCACAGTATATACATATAGTAAGTGACTGTATACATGAGCACAGTATATACATATAATAAGTGACTGTATATATGAGCACAGTATATACATATACATACAGTAAGTGACTGTATACATGAGCACAGTATATACATATAATAAGTGACTGTATATATGAGCACAGTATTACATATACATACAGTAAGTGACTGTATACATGAGCACAGTATATACATATAATAAGTGACTGTATATAGAGCACAGTATATACATATACATACAGTAAGTGACTGTATACATGAGCACAGTATATACATATACATATAGTAAGTGACTGTATACATGAGCACAGTATATACATATAATAAGTGACTGTATATATGAGCACAGTATATACATATACATACAGTAAGTGACTGTATACATGAGCACAGTATATACATATAATAAGTGACTGTATATATGAGCACAGTATATACATATACATACAGTAAGTGACCTGTATACATGAGCACAGTATATACATATACATATAGTAAGTGACTGTATACATGAGCACAGTATATACATATAATAAGTGACTGTATATATGAGCACAGTATATACATATACATACAGTAAGTGACTGTATACATGAGCACAGTATATACATATAGTAAGTGACTGCATACATGAGCGCAGTATATACATATACATATAGTAGGTGACTGTATATATGAGCACAGTATATACATATACATATAGTAAGTGACTGCATACATGAGCACAGTATATACATATACATATAGTAAGTGACTGCATACATGAGCACAGTATATACATATACATATAGTAAGTGACTGCATACATGAGCACAGTATATACATATACATATAGTAAGTGAATGTATACATGAGCACAGTATATACATATAGTAAGTGACTGCATACATGAGCACAGTATATACATATAGTAAGTGACTGCATACATGAGCACAGTATATACATATAATAAGTGACTGTATACATGAGCACAGTATATACATATACATATAGTAAGTGAATGTATACATGAGCACAGTATATACATATAATAAGTGACTGTATACATGAGCACAGTATATACATATAGTAAGTGACTGCATACATGAGCACAGTATATACATATACATATAGTAAGTGACTGTATACATGAGCACAGTATATACATATACATACAGTAAGTGACTGTATACATGAGCAGAGTCGCTAGTCCAGACTTCACTCTTATACACTTGTGTCCTCTTCACCTTTAGGTGCCTCCCCCCAATATCACACCCCACCTCACCTGTTGAAGCCTCCCCCTCCCGTTTGGGTCATTTCACCTACCCAGAGGATCGCAGCCCCCAACTATTCATCGCCCCCCGCAGTCCGCAGTACTTACCCTCTATCTCGTCTTCCGGGAGCTGGGTGGGTGAGTGCTCTCTCAGTAATTCGGGGATAGTGTAGACCCCCCTGTACATTAACGCCGCCGTTACCGGGTGAAAAGGCATCTCTGCGGGCGAGGGGACACCCGGGGGCAGACACGACTCGCAGGGGCAGCATACGGAGTGACTGTCACCGAGAGACTGTCACCAGTGGATGATCACCAACACACAGTGCAGGCACTGTCACTGGCCGAGTGTCACAGGTGAGCTGCATGCGGGCACACAGTGGCTGTCACATTGAGAGGGTCTGCCACGTCCTGCACGAATGTCAGAATGAGGGGATGTCTTATGGAGAGACAGCTAGGACTGTGACTGAATGTCACTTGAAGAGACAGCAGAATGAGGGGATGTCACATGGGGAGACAGCAGAGAGAGAGAGACAAGGAATGCTATTTTATGAGAGAGTTGAATGAAGAGCTGTCAGAGGAAGAGATGACAGAGAGAGAGAGACGGCATGCGGTACAACTCAGGTAGACAGCAAGGAATAATGAGAGACCTCTGCTCTGTACAGTGACTGATGAAGATGGAGAAAGGGAGATGAGACAGATGAAAGAGGAAAATGTAGACAGTGGAAAAAGAGAAGAAGAGAAGGAGTGTGGCAGGAGAGCAGGAAAGAGCGTGTGATCCGAAGCCTGGGAGACTGCAGGGAAGGAGACAGGCAACAGGAGAGAGGGAAGAAGGAAGCCAGAATGAAAGAAATGGCAAGGAGGAGGAACTGAGGATGGAGGGAGAAGGGAAGACAGAATAGGAAGGAAGGGGAGAGGGAATGAGGTAGGAAGCAGAGGGATAGAAAGTGCACATAGGAGAACAAGGGGCTAGATGGAGGTAACTACAGCTCCCTGTATATAACTACAGCCCCCTGTATATAACTACAGCCCCTGTATATAACTACAACCCCTGTATATAACTGCCCCTGTATATAACTACAGCCCTCTGTATATAACAGCCTCCTGTATATAACTACAGCCCCCTGTATATAACTACAGCTCCCCTGTATATAACTACAGCCCCCTGTATATAACTACAGCCCCCTGTATATAACTACAGCTCCCTGTATATAACTACAGCCCCCCGTATATAACTACAGCTCCCTGTATATAACTACAGCCCCTGTATATAACTACAGCTCCCTGTATATAACTACAGCTCCCTGTATATAACTACAGCCCCCGTATATAACTACAGCTCCCTGTATATAACTACAGCTCCCTGTATATAAACTACAGCCCCCGTATATAACTACAGCTCCCTGTATATAACTACAGCCCCCTGTATATAACTAGCCCCTGTATATAACTACAGCCCCTGTATATAACTACAGCCCCCTGTATATAACTACAGCCCCTGTATATAACTACAGCCCCCTGTATATAACTACAGCCCCTGTATATAACTACAGCCCCTGTATATAACTACAGCCCCCTGTATATAACTACAGCCCCTGTATATAACTACTACAGCCCCCTGTATATAACTACAGCTCCCTGTATATAACTACAGCCCCCTGTATTAACCCCCCTGTATATAACTACAGCCCCCTGTATAATAACCTTACAGCCCCCTGTATATACATCCCCCGTATATAACACAGCCCCTGTATATAACAGCCCCTGTATATAACTACAGCCCCTGTATATAACTACAGACCCCAGTATATAACAGCCCCTGTATATAACTACAGCCCCCTGTATATAAACTATACAGCTCCCTGTATATAATACAGCCCCCTGTATATAACTACAGCCCCTGTATATAACTACACCCCGTATATAACTACAGCTCCCTGTATATAACTACAGCCCCTGTATATAACTACAGCTCCCTGTATATAACTACAGCTCCCTGTATATAACTACAGCCCCCGTATATAACTACAGCTCCCTGTATATAACTACAGCCCCTGTATATAAAACTCTAACCCCCCGTATATAACTACAGCCCCTGTATATAACTACAGCCCCCTGTATATAACTGCCCCTGTATATAACTACAGCCCCTGTATATAACTACAGCCCCTGTATATAACTACAGCCCCCTGTATATAACATACACGCCCCTGTATATAACTACAGCCCCCTGTATATAACTACAGCCCCATGTATATAACTACAGCCCCCTGTATATAACTACAGCCCCATGTATATAACTACAGCCCCCTGTATATAACTACAGCTCCCTGTATATAACTACAGCCCCTGTATGTAAACAGCCCCCTGTATATAACTACAGCCCCCTGTATATAACTTATCAGCCCCTGTATATATACATTCCCCCGTATTTATAACAGCCCCTGTATATAACAGCCCCCTGTATATACTACAGCCCCTGTATATAACTACAGACCCCGTATATAACAGCCCCTGTATATAACTACAGCCCCTGTATATAACTACAGCTCCCTGTATATAACTACAGCCCCTGTATATAACTACAGCCCCCTGTATATAACTACAGCTCCCTGTATATAACTACAGCCCCCCGTATATAACTACAGCTCCCTGTATATAACTACAGCCCCTGTATATAACTACAGCTCCCTGTATATAACTACAGCTCCCTGTATATAACTACAGCCCCCCGTATATAACTACAGCTCCCTGTATATAACTACAGCTCCCTGTATATAACTACAGCCCCCCGTATATAACTACAGCTCCCTGTATATAACTACAGCCCCCTGTATATAACTGCCCCTGTATATAACTACAGCCCCTGTATATAACTACAGCCCCCTGTATATAACTACAGCCCCTGTATATAACTACAGCCCCCTGTATATAACTACAGCCCCATGTATATAACTACAGCCCCTGTATATAACTACAGCCCCATGTATATAACTACAGCCCCCTGTATATAACTACAGCCCCCTGTATATAACTACAGCCCCGTGTATATAACTACAGCTCCCTGTATATAACTACAGCCCCTGTATATAACAGCCCCCTGTATATAACTACAGCCCCCTGTATATAACTACAGCCCCCTGTATATAACAGCCCCCTGTAATAACAGCCCCCTGTATATAACAGCCTCCTGTATATAACTACAGCCCCTGTATATAACTACAGCCCCGTGTATATAACTACAGCCCCGTGTATATAACTACAGCTCCCTGTATATAACTACAGCCCCTGTATATAACAGCCCCCTGTATATAACTACAGCCCCCTGTATATAACTACAGCCCCCTGTATATAACAAGCCCCCTGTAAATAACAGCCCCCTGTATATAACTACAGCCCCCTGTATATAACAGCCCCCTGTAAATAACAGCCCCCTGTATATAACAGCCTCCTGTATATAACTACAGCCCCTGTATATAACTACAGCCCCGTGTATATAACTACAGCCCCCTGTATATAACTACAGCCCCCTGTATATAACAGCCCCCTGTAAATAACAGCCCCCTGTATATAACAGCCCCCTGTATATAACTACAGCCCCTGTATATAACTACAGCCCCGTGTATATAACTACAGCCCCCTGTATATAACTACAGCCCCTGTATATAACAGCCCCCTGTAAATAACAGCCCCCTGTATATAACAGCCTCCTGTATATAACTACAGCCCCTGTATATAACTACAGCCCCTGTATATAACTACAGCCCCGTGTATATAACTACAGCCCCCTGTATATAACAGCCCCCTGTATATAACTACAGCCCCTGTATATAACTACAGCCCCGTGTATATAACTACAGCTCCCTGTATATAACTACAGCCCCCTGTATATAACTACAGCTCCCTGTATATAACTACAGCTCCCTGTATATAACTACAGCCCCCCGTATATAACTACAGCTCCCTGTATATAACTACAGCTCCCTGTATATAACTACAGCCCCCCGTATATAACTACAGCTCCCTGTATATAACTACAGCCCCCTGTATATAACTGCCCCTGTATATAACTACAGCCCCTGTATATAACTACAGCCCCCTGTATATAACTACAGCCCCCTGTATATAACTACAGCCCCCTGTATATAACTACAGCCCCCTGTATATAACTACAGCCCCATGTATATAACTACAGCCCCCTGTATATAACAGCCCCCTGTAAATAACAGCCCCCTGTATATAACAGCCTCCTGTATATAACTACAGCCCCTGTATATAACTACAGCCCCCTGTATATAACAGCCCCCTGTATATAACTACAGCCCTCACTACAATCCCCCTGCCCGCATCTCTCACCTCAGATCAGTCCTTATTTACTATACACCAGGAAATCTAGCCATCATGGTCAGCGGCAGTCCTGACCTAGGTGACCCCCTGGCCATGCTGGGAGCTGCAGTGTGCTGCATAGTCCTGTGCCTCTGACATGACACATCACGCACTGCACAGGGCAGAGGACCTGCACACATCCACAGTCTTATCTGCAGTTTGCCACTGATGAGAGATTTCTTTGTGTCTTGAATTCCACATTGAGATATTGGAAGCGCGATGCGGAGAATTCATTTTACTATTATTCTCCAGTAAACATGGACACACGGTACACATGTACATACTCCTATATGTATATACACCTTATCATGGAAACACATTCATCATACAAGCTCAGCAGATACATAGACAGAGCACTTCACAAATGTTTAAGGTTTTCTCCTTTATGATCTCATGCTCTCCTCATCTCACATCATTGATACCATGATTTCTGCACACTGCTGGGGCATCAGGCACTTTTTTGTCCCTTACCATCTTTGCTAGGATAGATTGGAATTAATTAAATTTTTCTCCTCATCCTTGTTTTCTAATATTGTGGTACTTGTGGAGTGAGAGAGTCCTGCAAAGAGTCAGACGTCCTGTGGAATTAATGGGTAGGACTATCCCAAGCTACAGTTCCCATTACTGGTAGAGTAGACAATGAACCTTTAGAAGACCAGGTTGGACTTCAAGATGTACCCATTTTAAGGCTCAGTCATGGCAAATGGCAATCCTTAAATTAGCGTGTCCAGTTCAAAAAATTATCCTCAAACATGTTTAAATTATTAGTTATACAACTGATATACTTCAATTAAGGTGTGCTGATCTCTTGATATGCTCTCTGGTCCTAGTAAATCCACAATGATTTGTGTTCAATACTAGACAGTGTTTCATAATTCATCCCATTATCAATGCTGTGTGTGAAGATGGGTGTCTGATGGCTGATTTCAATATCTAAGTCGCTCACTTTTTTTCTGTATAAGTATTTTCCTGTGACAGGCAAGGAGGCTGACCTAGCTAATAGACAACCCATTTGAGCAGTAGAGCAAATGGTGGAGATACTAGATAGCTATTCAGGGGTGCCATTGAGAAGGAAGGAGTCACAGGTTATGGTTTATATTTTCCTTGACCTTAAAATTAATTTGTTGAAACTGACTATTTCTCTTAGAGGTAAGGGATACACAGGGCCAATTCTACTTTTGTACACGAGGTGACAACAACCCATCGCCTACCAAAATAAAAAAAAAACATAAAATAAAATCTCAAAGTGTCCTCGTCTAGCATTAATATACACTTTAATATCGCTCCTCAATATTGAAATTGCAACACCAAAACGGAAAAGTCATTGAATTATGGAGATCACAGGATTGATAGACATTGCAATGTTATGCAGATGATGAAGAAATGTAAATTTTCAAAAAAATCTCGATTTATTCAGTATCAAGTATGTGTGCCAAACGGAGAAATACAAACACTTAAGCCCCCATCACACTAAGCGAGATCGCTAGCGAGATCTGAAGCGTCACCGATTTTGTGACGCAACAGCGACCAAGCCAGTGATCTCGCTTAGTGTGACACGCAGCGACGACCAGCTCCCCTGCTGGGTATCGCTGATCTTCGTTGAATGTCCTGGACCATTTTTTGATCGTTGGTCTCCCGCTGGCCAGCGCGCATCACTGCGTGTGACAACGGGAGACCAACGATCAGCGAGCTGGGAGCTGGTATCCAATGTACATATCGGGTAACTAAGCACCGCGTGGCACCTAGTTACCCGATATGTACTCTGGTTACCGGCTCCCAGCTTCTGCTGTAGAGCGCTGAGAGCCGCTATCTAGGGTACATATCGGGTAACTAGGTGCCGCGCGGTGCTTAGTTACCCGATATGTACATTGGATACTGGCTCTCAGCGTTCTACAGCAGAAGCTGAGAGCCGGTATCTAGGGTACACATCGGGTAACTAGGCGCCGCGCAGCCCTTAGTTACCCAATGTGTACATTGGATACCAGCGTGCTCGCTGGTCCTGATCGCTGGTGAGTCTGCCCATGTGACAGCTCACCAGCGATCAGCTAACGATGTCCCAGCGATCCCATCCACATCGTATCGTTGGTGGGATCGCTGGGACATTGAAGAGTGTGACGGGACCCTTAAACGTCTTGGCATGTTACCAGTAAGGTTATTAATGGTTGTCTGAGGAATGTTCCCCCATGCTGAATACACTTGAGCACACAAATCATCAAAATTCGGTATTGGCAACTACTTTCAGAATTGCTGACCAATGACGTCCCAAGTTTGTTCGATAGGAGTCAAGTCTGGAGAAGCTGCAGGCCATGGTAGCATTTTTAGGCCACGCATGCTTCTTGAGACGCATGCGGTTTGGCTTTGTCGTGCTCAAAAACAGCTCCTGGGACACTTTGGAGAAATGACTTCACCAATTGTTTTACAACCAAATCAATTTAATGTTCAGCTGGTAGGGTATCTGGAATGAAGACTAGAGGGGTCCAGCGGCCGTACGTTATGCCACCCTATCATCCCTGAAGTAGGACCAGTGTTTCATTCCCTTGTGAGTACCTCTTCATTGCTTTGCCCATGTGGTCTCCAGACCAATCTTAGGCTGTCATTGACAAAGGCAGTACTCATCACTGAAGAGGATAGACCTTCATTTTGGCCTCCATTGCCATTATAATGTCATTTGAGAGCAGAAGTGAATGGAACATCTGGAGCTGGATGTCTGACTCGTAGTCCAATGTCATGAAAACACTTTCTGATGATTTGTGTAGAATCTGTGTGATGCCTTAGGTTTTTTTTATTTGTATTTGCAGTAAAATCTCACTTTCAGTATAGTATAAATCAATTGTGGAACCACTGGTACAGTAATTTCTCTGAAGTATGTCAGGAACCGTATTACAACACAACACCAAGCCGCATGTTGCTTGTGCTACTGTGATCAGTCTGACCTGCAGCGACTCTGAACTTGTCTATCACGCCATGTCATCTGATATTGGAGGCTGAAACTTGTGTGTCAGGTGCCCGTCCTGTTGGTGAAGCTTAGCCAAAGGATTAAGGAGAGGAAATAAGGGGCACATCAATCCACGATATGTAAAAATTTAGTTCATGCTTTATACATACGTGGTCAAAATTGTTGGTACCCCTCGTTTACTGACAGAAAAACCCACAATGGTCACAGAAATAACTTGAATCTGACAAAAGTAATAATAAGTAAAAAATCTATGAAAATGAACAAATGAAAGTCAGACATTGCTTTTCAACCATGCTTCCACAGAACTTTAAAAAAAATAAAACTCATGAAATAGACCTGAACACAAATGATGGTACCCCTGAAAATAATGTGACAAAAGGGACATGTTAAATCAAGCTGTGTCCACTAATAAGCATCACAGGTGTCTACAATCTTGTAATCAGTGAGTGGGCCTGCATAGAGGGCTACAGATACTCACTGTGCTGTTTGGTGACATGGTGTGTATCACACTCAATATGGACCAGAGGAAGCAAAGGAAGGAGTTGTCTCAGGAAATTAGAAAGAAAATTATAGACAAACATGTTAAAGGTAAAAGTTATAAGACCATCTCCAAGTAGCTTGATGTTCCTGTGACTACAGTTGCTCATATTATTCAGAAATTTAAGCCCCATGGGACTGTATCAAACCTCCCTGGACGTGGCCGCAGGAGGAAAATTGATGACAACTCAAAGAGACGGATAATACGAATGGTAACAAAAGACCCCAGAGAACTTCTAAACAGATTAAAGGTGAACTTCAAGCTCAAGGAACATCAGTGTCTTATCACACCATCCGTCATTGTATGAGCCAAAGTGGACTTCATGGGAGATGACCAAGGAGGACACCATTGTTGAAAAAAATCCTAAGAAAGCCAGACTGGAATTTGCCAAACTACATATTGACAAGCCACAAAGCTTCTGGGAGAATGTCCTATAGACAGATGAGACAAAAATTGAACTTTTTGGCAAGGTACATCAGTAGTGTTGAGCGATACTGCTCGATATCTAAAAATATCGGATCGGAATGGTATCGCCGATATCACTAAATATCGGCGATATCCGATTCCGATACCGGAAGTCCCATGTAAGTCTATGGGAACAAAATATCGCAACTAAAAAAAACCTTTATTTCCTTGTAAACACTAAATATACACACATAGAATACATATATATATATATATACATGTCATTGTGACATATATACATACATATATGTATAGTTTATACACTTCTACATAGTAAAATATCCTCTGATTCAATTGCCGGGTAAAGCCGGCTTCTGTGAAAAGACAGAAGCACCCGACATGAAATGACACTTGGTGTACATAGGGTTAACCATGTCTTTTCATGTCGTTTGCAATCTGATTTGCACAAACAATTACATCAGTCTATGTGTGCAAAATTTCACACCTGTAGGGGTTAATTAAAGGTGTAAATTCGTTGTAAAAAAACGGACTTTTTTGCTACGAATTTACACCTTTAATTAACCCCTACAGGTGTGAAATTTTGCACACATAGACTGATGTAATTGTTTGTGCAAATCAGATAGCAAAGGACATGAAAAGACATGGTTAACCCTATGTACACCAAGTGTCATTTCATGTCGGGTTCTGCATTTTCACAAAAGCCGGCAATTGAATTAGCGGCTATTATACTATGTAGAAGTGTATGAACTATAAATATAAATATATATATATATGTGTCACAAATTCAATGACATGTATATATATATATATATATGAGGTGTAAAATTGTTTAAAAAAAATGCGTGGGCTCCCGCCCTATTTTCGCAACCAGACAGACAAAGCCAGCGAATGGGGGCAGATAATAATAGCCCAGAGAGGGACCATTATTTTTGGCCCCCCCTGGCTACTAACATCTGCCCCCAGACACCCCAGAAAAGACAAATCTATAATTAGATTCGCCCTTTCTGGCACTTTGCCCGTCTATTCCCATTGCCCTGTAGCGGTGGCGAATGGGTTAATAAGGGGTTAAAATGACCTTGCAATTGAAAGGTCACTTTAAGCCAGGATAATAATTGAGAGCTGTCAATTAGACAACTATCAATTATTAATCCTATTGTATGAAAGAAAAATCAAACACACACACTTTAATAAAAAAATCATTTTAATGAAATAATCACACAGTTTTTGACCATATTTTATTTGACTGCTAAAACCATTTCCTGTAATAAAAATAAAATAATAAAGCAAAATTATTCTTACCTATCCCATGCACAGTCAGGTCCCATGGTGTAATCCTTCAGAAAGGGTTAATGTTTACTGCAGGGACCGCAGCTAATGCTGCAGCCTCACAGTAAACCCCCAAATGAATGAGCTCCTCTCCTGGCTGACAGGAGAGGAAGTGGAAAGCTTAATTGATTGCTTTCCACTTTCACTTCAGGTCAGCCAGGGACACCATCAGTGACGTCAGAGGGAACTGATTAACAAAAATAGGGGTTCCCTTCGAAAAAAAAAATGGCGTGGGGTCCCCCCTATTTTTGTTAACCAGCCAGATGAAGCAGACCGCTGAGGCCTGGATTTTCAGGCTGTTAAGGAGCCAAGATCCATGGACCTTGCCAGCCTGATAATACCAGGCCACAGCAGTCTGCATATCTTGGCTGATTAACAAAAATAGGGGATCCCCTCGAAAAAAATTGGCGTGGGGTCCCCCCTATTTTTGTTAACCAGCCAGATGAAGCAGACCACTGAGGCCTGGTTTTTCAGGCTGGTAAGGATCCAATATCCATGGACCTTGCAAGCCTGATAATACCAGGCCACAGCAGTCTGCTTAGCTTGGCTGGTTAACAAAAATAGGGGATCCCCTCGAAAAAAAAACGGCGTAGGGGTCCCCCTATTTTTGTTAACCAGCCAAGTAAAATGCAGACTGCTGCGGCCTGGTATTAAAAGACTGTCAAGGCCCATGGATTTTGGCCCTCAACAGCCTGATAATACCAGGCTACAGCAGCCCCACATTTGGCGCATCAAAAGATGTGCCAATTGTGGCACTTTACCCGGCTCTTCCCACTGCCCTGTAGCGGTGGCAAGTGGGGTAATAAGGGGTTAATGTCACCGTTGATTGCACGGTGACAATAAGCCGGTTAATAATGGAGAGGTGTCAATAAGACACCGATCCATTATTAATCCCAAAGTTATTAAATGTTTAAAAAAAAGACACAGCAAGAAAAAAGTCTTTTAATGAAATAAAAGAGACAACACAGTTTTCATTTCTTTTATTGTACTCTCATTCCTGCGACGCCATCGATCTCCTGTAAAAAAAGAAAAAAAAAAAACCAACAGTATACCACCTGTCCGACGCAGTCCATAGTAACGAGTGTCCCACGACGATCCAGCTCTGCTACATCGCAATGACAGGCAGAGCCTGTCATCGCGACGCAGCACAGCTGATTACCTGCTTCCCCGGCGGTGACGTCATCGGACTGACTGCTTTACGGCCGGGATTACCCAGCAGTCACTGCAGTTATCGCGAGAAACTGCATGTGACCGCCGGGGAGAAGAGGATGGCGGCCATGAAGCAGTCCAGGCCGTGACCGCCGGAGATCTTCTGCCAGGTAAGTGCCGCTGACTCCTGACAGACCCGACTGACGGACACTGACAGTGACAGACCCGACCGACGGACACTGACAATGACAGTGACAATCCCGATTCCGGTATCCGATATGACGAAAATATCGGTACTCGGAATCGAAAGCCCGATACAGCTAATATCGGCCGATACCCGATATTTGCAGTATCGTATCGCTCAACACTATACATCAGCTCTATGTTCACAGAGGGAAAAATGAAGCATATCAAGAAAAGAACACTATCCCTACTGTGAAACATGGAGGAGGCTCTGCTATGTTCTGGGGCTGCGTTGGTCATCTGGCACAGGGTGTCTAGAATCTGTGCAAGGTACAATGAAATCTCAAGACTATCAAGGGATTCTAGAGAGAAATGTGCTGCCCAGTGTTAGAAAGCTTGGTCTCAGTTGCAGGTCATGGGTCTTGCAACAGGTTAATGACCCAAAACACACAGCTAAAAACACCCAAGAAAGGCGAAGAGAAAAACATTGGAATATTATGAAGTTGCCTTCTATTAGCCCTGACCTAAATCCTATTGCGCATCTTTGAAAAGAGCTGAAACATGCCGTCTGGAAAAGGCAACCTTCAAACACGAGACAACTGGAGCAGTTTGCTCTTGAGGAGTGGGCCAAAATACCTGTTGAGAGGTGCAGAAGGCTCATTGACAGTTACAGGAATCTGGAAGCATGGTTGAAAAGCAATGTCTGACTTTCTCATTTGTTCATTTTAATAAATTTTTTATTTATTATTACTTTTGTCAGATTCAAGTTATTTCTGTCATCATTGTGGGTTTTTCTGTCATTAAACGAGGGGTACTAACAATTTTGACCACTTGTGTATATGCATACACAAACCTACTAACAAAAAGTTGGACACGCTGTGTAAAATGTAAAGAAAATAAGACTGCAACGATTTGGAAATCTTGCATTACCAGTCATTACAGAAAAACTCATTTAGAAATTGATGGCAGCAACACATCTCAAAAAGTTGGGACTATGTTAGCAAAAGGCTGGAAAAGTAATTGGTACTAATGAAAAACAGCTGAAGGTTTCAACTTGGTTACATGACTGTGTATAAGAAGAGCAGGTAAGAGAGGCAGTCTCTCAGAAGCAACGATGGTCAGAGGTTCACCAATCCGTGAACTCGGTGAATTTGGGCCCCGGCGCAATCGGTCCATGCTGATCATTTGGTTCGGGCATTTCATGCACGTTATCCTGGGAAACCTGGGGGTCTGATGGCCCCCCCTTGAGAGGAGGGTACTGTCATGATCCATACCGGGTTTTGAGTTCTGTCTTCCCCTTTTCCCGGTCTGGTCATGTCAGGGGTTAGCTTTCTCAGCCTCAGTCTGGTTTCAGGTTTGCTATTTATCTCCACTGCATCCTGCAGGCTGTGTCAGTTATAGTTTCTGCCTACGGCGTGTGTAGCTGACTCCATTTGCCCTGATCTGTCCTGTTGCTTGCTGACTGAACCCTGTCTGTTTATCCCCTCTTCCCGTCCCATACTCTGTGTTCCCCTCACGTATATTGAATCCCTGGTTTTGACTTGGCTTGGACCCTAACCTGCTTTTTTGTAACTTGTCTTTGGCATATCTGCTCCTGTCCGGTACTGACCCATTTGGCTTGTTTTTGACTCCGTGCTTGTTTATTCCTTTGGTACTGCGCTACAGACTGTCACAGTGACGAGGGAACGGACATGGCGTAGCTTAGTTAGCTCACGCCTACGCTCCCACACCGCCAGGCCACGACGATGTGGGGTGTGCATCCCAGATGGTAAGGTAATGTGGACCCACTGGACCACAGAGGGGGACCCGGTCCTACCCGGACTATAGGAGGGCAGGGACTGGGGTTTGTGGCAGCTGAGCATGTGGACAAGGTGGTGACATGTAGGACAAGATGACACCACACCACTTCTGGTATGAAGAAACATAAAGTTTACTAAAGTCATATACAGAACACAAGACATTATAATGCCAGGCTCACGATTCCGCACTTCAAGCAGGGGTTAACATCATAGGTTAGCAGACGTCACACGATGGCAAGAGGTCATCACGGGTTGATGCAGTCCAGGGTCATCTGGCACGGGCATATCAGGAGAACCTCTCTCTCAGTCCTCAGGCATAGCGCAGGCACAGCAGGAGAGCATCAGACACCGACCTCGGACAGACGTCATCACAGGATGCATATCAAAAAACTGACCGGCACATCCAAACTTAGATTCAGTGTGAACAGGTGCTAAACTTCTCAATTTTTCATATTTCTAAGGTAATGATGTAATTCATTTTTCATATTTTTCATATTTCGTGTTTGCAAGCTATAGCGCTACAGTGTGCTACCTTTTCTTCTTGTATGTATATGAGTTGGTGACTCCAGGTTTAGCACCTGTTCACACTGAATCTAAGTTTGGATGTGCCGGTCAGTTATTTGATATGTATTCATTTACCTTCTGCCTGAGCACTCCACCTGGTGGTCACAGGCCTTTTAATTACAGCAGGTTCATCACCCCTCCACAGAGATGTAGATTTTAGTCTGAAAAGAGGATTCATAGGTTCCCATGCAGACAGACTTTTCTAAAGCGAGGATGGGCATTAGTTAGGGACCTGATATACGAGAAGAGCCTTGACGTGGCTATCAGGCTCACATAATTTGGCCATCTTATGCGCTAAGACTTCTCAATTTTTCATATTTCTAAGGTAATGATGTAATTCATTTTTCATATTTTTCATATTTTGTGTTTGCAAGCTATAGCGCTACAGTGTGCTACCTTTTCTTCTTGTATGTATATGAGTTGGTGACTCTAGGTTTAGCACCTGTTCACACTGAATCTAAGTTTGGATGTGCCGGTCAGTTTTTTGATATGTATTCATTTACCTTCTGCCTGAGCACTCCACCTGGTGGTCACAGGCCTTTTAATTACAGCAGGTTCATCACCCCTCCACAGAGATGTAGATTTTAGTCTGAAAAGAGGATTCATAGGTTCCCATGCAGACAGACTTTTCTAAAGCGAGGATAGGCATTAGTTAGGGACCTGATATACGAGAAGAGCCTTGACGTGGCTATCAGGCTCACATAATTTGGCCATCTTATGCGCTAAGACTTCTCAATTTTTCATATTTCTAAGGTAATGATGTAATTCATTTTTCATATTTTTCATATTTCGTGTTTGCAAGCTATAGCGCTACAGTGTGCTACCTTTTCTTCTTGTATGTATATGAGTTGGTGACTCTAGGTTTAGCACCTGTTCACACTGAATCTAAGTTTGGATGTGCCGGTCAGTTTTTTGATATGTCATCACAGGATGGACCCCAGGGAATCGGTAGGACATCGGGACACAGGCAAGACACGGACAGCACGGATCCAGGAACATCGACATATCAGCTCAAGACATCAGCTGGTCAGATCCAGGACTCACAGACAGAGCCGTCACCAGGAAACAAGACTGGAGACCCCCCAGGAACACGGAGGAGGAGCCTGTCCAGAAACACGAGTAGGACCGACTCTGAAACACCAGCTTTACCACCAGGACTACAGACTGGATATCTGGACACAGGCTGGACATCTAGGACAAGGCAAGACATCTGGACTCCGGAATACAGACACAGCTACAGGTAGGGAATGTCATGACACAAACAGGACATCAGAGACACCGTCAGGACATCAGGAACACTGGCAGGATATCAGGGATACCGGCAGGACAGCGAGCAGCGGTCATCAAGCTCCAGGCACCAGACAAAATCCGGACATCTGACACAACCTAGAAAAGAACTCAAGCGGTATGGTGCAAGCACCGCAGGATTGGACCGAAGCTGAACAGAGCTAGCACTGCTTAAGAAGATAGCACAGCATAGTAGACACTCAGCAGGAACACCGGACTCCATCTTCAACAGATGAACACAGGTTTATTTTCAAGACACAGGTCACAGGGAACTCGCAGTCACTGGGTACATGCTTCAAGACACAGAAGGACTTCAGGAATATCACACAGCAGGAATCCACATTTAAGGGCATGGACTTTTTGTACCAACACATAGACAAGATGGGTCCAGGGACAAAAGACATCAGCTTTCCTAGAACTGATCGCAGGCAGAACAGGAGCTGAACACAAGGCAGACCAGGAGCAACATGGAGGACCAAACACACATGGCCAGGTTATGCAACCTAATGCAAAGCTCTGGATATGCCCAGGAGGCTGGGGACAGCAATTCAAGCGCACACACTGCCCCTAATAAAAGCGGGGAAGATGTAGCCATGCGCACCCTAAGCACTGACAGAAACCATTACAGCATAGTCAGCACAGGAACTGAGGCTTAAGGCACCTGACAGCGGCTGCAAGCCTGGACACACATGGAAAGTCATGCACCAGCTGCAGAGGACCTCGCAACCCACGTATAGCTTCCTCAGCAGCAGCCAGGGACTGCACACACGGAGGGTCGTGCAGCGGAGCCAAGACTCTACAACACATGTACAGCTACACAACAGAGCAGGGAACTGAGCAGCATCCACACTGGTAACAGACAATAGTATTCCAGCTGGTTAGGGGGGAAAGAAGCAAAGGGTAAAAGCACAGACATTCAGAGTAACTCTGGGGAAACAAGGCACAAGCACACCGGCATTACACAGACTAATATCGACCCGGTGTAATGTATGGTGTACAGTTCATATAGCGTCTTGTGCTTGGGTGCGAGGAAAACACATGAGACACAGGTTTGATATAGAAGGACTTGTATTACTTCATACAAGTGGCAAAAATAGTCACACAGTTTGCAGGTACAGAAGCAGGAGACACAGCAGTCCAGAGTAACTTAAGCTCAGCAATAACTCTCCACAACAGGTTCAGGATCTCTTCTCTGTTACCGTAATTCCATGCAAACGTGGATTTATCAAATAGCAGGTTTCCAGAGTCCACAAGTGTTCCAAAGTTCCTCAGTAGGAAATAGCTGGAGTACAAAGTCCAAGGTTTTCCAGGAGTCAGGTCACAGCCTCACTGCAGGCTTGATTCTGAAGCACTGATTGCTCAGCTGAGGCTGCTTAAGAAGCAAGAGGGAGAGAATCAGGGCGGGAACATGAAAGCTGGAAACTCCATATTGACTGAGGGCAAGATAGCTGCAGCAAGACAGAAAGCAAAATGGCCGACGGAAAAAACTGAGTTTCAAGAAACATGTACAAAGAACCTTACATTACTCCCCCCTTAGGGACAACCTCCGGATGACCTCAGACCAGGCTTGTCTGGGTACCTCTGATGAAACTGGCGGAGCAAGCGAGGAGCATTAACGTTATTGACTGGTTCCCATGAGTTGTCCTCCACTGGGTAGCCCTGCCATTTAATCAAATATTGTAACTGATTTCTGTACAACCTGGAATCTAGAATCCTTTCCACCACAAATTCTTCCTGACCATCGACTAGCACTGGGTCAGGGCAAGGAGAAGAACGTCCAGGAAACGTATTGGGTGTTGCAGCCTTTAGTAGGGATACATGAAAGACAGGGTGGATTCTCATAGTTCTGGGCAGTTGAAGACGACAAGCAATGGCACTTATAATTTTACTGATTTTATAGGGTCCAATGTACTTATGTCCCAACTTAGACGATGGAATCCTTAACTTAAGATTTCTGGTTGACAGCCAGACCAAGTCTCCTACCTTGAAAGCTGGTGCAGGTTTACGAAATTTATCTGCTGCTTTCTTGTACCTTTCCTGAGCCAATTCCAGATTTTCCTTTAGAAGATCCATATTCTTTTGTAAAGACGTGATTCTTTCAGCCACTGCTGGCAAGGGCGTTTCTATGGGAAATCGAGGAAGAATGTTAGGATGATAACCTAAATTGGAGTAAAAAGGAGACTGCTTAGTGGAGGCGCTCTGAGAGTTGTTATAAGAGAACTCAGCCAGTGGAAGTAGATCCACCCAATCATCCTGTAGGTGGCAGATAAAGCAGCGGAGATACTGCTCCAGGGTCTGATTGGTTCGTTCTGTCTGTCCATTAGTCTGGGGATGAAAAGCAGAAGAAAGGTTTACTTTAATGTCCAATGCGGCACAGAAATTTTGCCAAAACCTTGAAGTGAATTGCACCCCTCGATCCGAAATAACCTCATCCGGTACTCCATGTAAGCGAAACACATTTTTAATCATCAAATCTGATGTCTGTTTTGCAGTGGGTAAGCCGACACAAGGGATAAAATGAGCTGCCTTTGTTAAACGATCAACCACCACTAGAATGGTGTTCTTCCCTTGAGAGGTTGGTAACTCCACAATGAAGTCCATAGAAATGGATCCCCACGGGCGGGACGGGGTGGGAAGGGGTTGCAACAGACCAGTTGGTGAGGAGCGAGGTGTTTTGCATCTTGCACAGACTTCACATGAAGTGACATAGTTTAACCCCTTCATGACCCAGCCTATTTTGACCTTAAAGACCTTGCCATTTTTTGCAATTCTGACCAGTGTCCCTCTATGAGGTAATAACTCAGGAACGCTTCAACGGATCCTAGCGATTCTGAGATTGTTTTTTCGTGACATATTGGGCTTCATTTTAGTGGTAAATTTAGGTCGATAATTTTTGCGTTTATTTGTGAAAAAAAATGGAAATTTGGCGAAAATTTTGAAAATTTTGTAATTTTTAAATTTTGAATTTTTATTCTGTTAAACCAGAGAGTTATGTGGCACAAAATAGTTAATAAATAACATTTCCAACATGTCTACTTTACATCAGCACAATTTTGGGAACAACATTTTTTTTTGTTAGGAAGTTATAAGGGTTAAAAGTTGACCAGCGATTTCTCATTTTTACAGCAAAATTTACAAAACCATTTTTTTTAGGGACCACCTCACATTTGAAGTCACTTTGAGGGGTCTATATGGCAGAAAATACCCAAAAGTGACACCTTCATAAAAACTGCACCCCACAAGCTACTCAAAACTACATTCAAGAAGATTATTAACCCTTCAGGTGCTTCACAGGAACTAAAGCAACGTGGAAGGAAAAAATGGACATTTTAATTTTTCCAACAAAAATTTTCTTTTAGCATCAATTTTTTCATTTTTACATGGGCAACAGGATAAAATGGATCCTAAAATTTGTTGAGCAATTTCTCCTGAGTACACAGATACCTCATATGTGGTCATAAACCACTGTATGGGCGCACGGCAGGGCTCAGAAGGGAAGGAGCACCATTTGACTTTTTGAATGGAAAATATGCTGGAATATTTAGCGGTTGCCATGTTGCATTTGGAGAGTCCCTGTGTGCCTAAACATTGGAGCTCCCCCACAAGTGACCCCATTTTGGAAACTAGACGCCCTAAGGAACTTATCTAGATGCATAGTGAGCACTTTGAACCCCCAGGTGCTTCACAAATTGATCTGTAAAAAAATAAAGTACTTTTTTTTCACAAAAATTTTCTTTTAGCCTCAGTTTTTTCATTTTCACATGGGTAACAGTATAAATTGGATCCTAAAACTTGTTGGGCAATTTCTCCTGAGTACACAGATACCTCATATGTGGTCATAAACCATTGTTTGGGCGCACGGCAGGGCTCAGAAGGGAAGGAGCGCCATTTGACTTTTTGAATGGAAAATATGCTGGAATATTTAGCGGTTGCCATGTCGCATTTGGAGAGTCCCTGTGTGCCTAAACATTGGAGCTCCCCACAAGTGACCCCATTTTGGAAACTAGACCCCCTAAGGAACTTATCTAGATGCATAGTGAGCACTTTGAACCACCAGGTGCTTCACAAATTGGGGGGGAACCACTGTTTGGGCACACGTCAGGGCTTGGAAGGGATGTAGTGACGCTTTGAAATGCCGACTTGATGGAATGGTCTGCGGGCATCTTGTTACGTTTGCAGAGCCCATGATGTGCCTAAACAGTAGAAACCCCCCAAGTGACCCCATTTTGGAAACTAGACCCCGCAAAGAAGTTATCTAGATGTGTGGTGAGCACTTTGAACCCCCAAGGGCTACACAGAAGTTTATAACGCCCGGGCATGAAAATAAAAAAATCATATTTTTTCCACAATCAGGATCTTTTAGTCCCCAATTTTTTTTATTTTCCCAAGGGTAACATGAGAAATTAGACCCCAAAAGTTGTTGTCCAATTTGTCCTGAGTATGCTGATATCCCATATGTGGGAGAAAACTACTGTATGGGCACACGTCGGGGCTCGGATGGGAAGTAGTGACGTTTTGAAATGCCCACTTGATGGAATGGTCTTCGGGCGTCATGTTACGTTTGCAGAGTCCCTGATGTGCCTAAACAGTAGAAACTCCCACACAAGTGACCCCATTTTGGAAACTAGATCCCCTAAGGAACTCCTCTAGATGTGTGATAAGCACTTTGAATCTCCAAGTCCTTCACAGAAGTTCATAACCCATAGCCGTGAAAATATAAAATCATTTTTTTTCCACAAAAATAATCTTTTAGTCCCCAATTTTTTTTCCCAATGTTAACAAGAGAAATTAGAACCCCCAAAGTTGTTGTGCAATTTTTCCCGAGTACGCTGATACCCCATATGTGGGGATAAACCACTGTTTGGGCATACGTCGGGGCTTGGAATAAAGGGAGCACTGTTTGACTTTTTGAACGCAAAATTTGCAGGAATCAATGGTGGCGCCATGTCGCGTATGGAGACCCCCTGATGTGCCTAAATAGTGGAAATCCCTCAATTCTAACTCCAACCCTAACCCCAACACAACCCCAACCCTAACCCCTACACACACCTAACCCTAATACAAACCCTAACCATAACCCTAACCCCAACACACCCCTAACCCTAATCCCAACTCTAACCATAAACCTAACCACAACCCTAACCCTAATTCCAACCCTAACCCTAATTCCAACCCTAACCCAAATTCCAGCCCTAACCCTAATTCTAACCTTAACCCTAATGCTAACCCTAAGGCTGGGTTCATATTGCGTTTTACCAGCCCGTTCAACACGTAGTGTTGACCGGCTGGTAACGGTATAGCATAACGCGATCGCGTTATGCTATTCCCGCTAGCGCAGATGAATCAGCAGATGATTCATCTGTGCTAGCGGTGACGGAGCCCAGACGCTGCAGCCCGTGTCCGAGGCTCCGTCACTGAATGACGGCACGTCGCGAGGATCCCCAGCAAAATCCGCCGAGGATCCCCAGCAAAATCCGCCGCGGATCCGCAGCAAAATCCGCCGTGGATCCGCAGCAAAATCCGCCACGGATCAGCAGCAATATCCGCCGCGGATCAGCAGCAATATCCGCCGCGGATCAGCAGCAATATCCGCCGCGGATCAGCAGCAATATCCGCCGCGGATCAGCAGCAATATCCGCCGCGGATCAGCAGCAATATCCGCCGCGGATCAGCAGCAATATCCGCCGCGGATCCGCAGCAAAATCAGCCGCGGATCAGCAGCAAAATCCGCCGCGGATCAGCAGCAAAATCCGCCGCGGATCAGCAGCAAAATCCGCCGCGGATCAGCAGCAAAATCTGCCGCGGATCCGCAGCAATATCTTCCGCGGATCAGCAGCAATATCTTCCGCGGATCAGCAGCAATATCCGCCGCGGATCCACAGCAAAATCAGCCGCAAAATCAGCCGCAAAATCAGCCGCGGATCAGCAGCAAAATCAGCCGCGGATCAGCAGCAAAATCCGCCGCGGATCTGCAGCAATATCCGCCGTGGATCCGCAGCAAAATCAGCCGCGGATCAGCAGCAATATCCGCCGCGGATCAGCAGCAATATCCGCCGCGGATCAGCAGCAATATCCGCCGCGGATCAGCAGCAATATCCGCCGCGGATCAGCAGCAAAATCAGCCGCGGATCAGCAGCAAAATCAGCCGCGGATCAGCGGCAAAATCAGCCGCGGATCAGCGGCAAAATCAGCCGCGGATCAGCGGCAATATCCGCCGCGGATCAGCGGCAATATCCGCCGCGGATCAGCAGCAATCCGCCGGGATCAGCGGCAAAATCCGCCGCGGATCAGCGGCAAAATCCGCCGCCGATCAGCAGCAAAATCCGCTAGGGAAAAAAAAAAAATTCTTTATTTTTTTATTTGTCCCTACCTATGATAAGTGGGGGGTTAATTTACTTTTTTTTATTTTGATCACTGTGACAGTTTATCACAGTGATCAAAATAAATTTTTGAACACTGGGGGGCACACTGCGCATGCGCCGGCCGGCGGGCGCACTGCGCATGCGCCCGCCATTTTCCAAGATGGCGGCGCCCATGAAGAGGCCCGGGCGGACGCCGGGACCGATCCAGGGACATCGATGGACCGGGAGAGGTGAGTAGGGGGGTCGGAAGGTTAGGGGGGTGATCGGAAGGTGGGGGCAGCGGAGCAAAGGAGGAGGGGAGCAGATAGTGACGGCGGTGACCGATCACCGCCATCTTTTGGTGGCGGCGGCCGATCGCCGCCGCGACTACGTGTGGGGGGGTCAGGGCTCGGTGTCCAGCCATGGCAGATGCTATTGCAGCATCGGCCATGGCTGGATTGTAATATTTCACCAATTAAATTGGTGAAATATTACAGATTGCTCTGATTGGCTGTTTCACTTTTAACAGCCAATCAGAGCGATCGTGGCCACGGGGGGGTTAAGCCAACCCCCCTGTGGTGAAGCACAAAGGGTCCTGTGCCTGCGGGTCGGATGACCTTTGAGTGACCCCGGTCTCCCGGCCCGCAGGAACGCGATCCTTTCATGACACAGGGTATGCGTCATAGGTCGGATTGGCACCGACTTTCATGACGCATACGCTGTGTCAAAGGTCGGGAAGGGGTTAAAACATCTTTCCTGTAAGTGGGCCACCAAAAGAAACGAGAAAGAAATTCCTGTGTCTTTAGAATTCCTCTATGCCCAGCTATCTTGGAATCGTGGATGAGTTGCAATACTCTCAATCTGACTGTTTCAGGTATATACAGACGTTGTCCTGAATCCACACACCATTCTTAAAGACAAGACTTACGTCCCTTGGGGGTTGTGCCAACAAGGAATCCGCATGGTATGCTTCCTTGATGTCCTTAAGTAGGTCTTGATTATGAATCACTCCAGGAATCTAGAGTCAGGAAGAATAGTCTTAGGAGGAGTAAGTGGACGGGTCTCTGCTGAATGAATCCTAGAGAGTGCATCAGCCTTTCCATTGCGCGATCCTGGTCTATAAGAAATGACAAAATTAAATTGGTTTAAGAAAAGATTCCAGCGAGCCTGGCGAGGAGTCAGGCACATAGCCGACCTGATAAATTCAAGGTTACGATGGTCTGTCAGGACGACTATTTGCTGTGCAGCTCCCTGAAGAAGGTGTCTCCATTCTTTGAAGGCGGCAATAATGGCCAACAACTCTCTATTGCCCACATCGTAGTTCCTCTCAGCCGAAGACAACTGCTGGGAAAAGAAGACACAGGGATGCAAGACATTCTTCTCACCTGTTCTCTGAGAGAGTATAGCTCCAACGGCACAGTCTGAAGCATCCACCTCTATTATGAAGGCAAGTTCGGGGTTGGGATGTACTAAGATAGGTGCGGTGGTAAATTTATCCTTTAGACGGGAAAATGCTTCCTGGACTTGGGGGATCCAGGAGAACCTAGACTCTTTCCGGGTAAGTTGGGTGATAGGTGACACTACCTCAGAGAAATTCCTAATGAAACGTCTATAGAAGTTGGCAAACCCGATGAAGCGCTGCACCTCCTTCACATTTCTAGGAATTGGCCAATCCTTGATGGCTTGGGTCTTGCTTCCATCCATACTAATTCCTTGTGTAGACAGTACATACCCCAGAAATTGAATTTCGGTCCTATGGAATTCACACTTTTCAAGTTTGATGTAAAGATGGTTTTGTCTTAGACGTTCTAAGACCATTCTCACATGTCCATGATGTTCCTCTGTGGAGTTAGAAAAAATTAGAATATCATCCAAATAAATCACCACGAATGTATCTAGGAGATCCCTGAAGATGTCATTCACCAAGTGTTGGAAAGTGGCTGGGGCGGTACTCAGACCAAAAGGCATAACTAGATATTCAAAGTGTCCATAGCGTGACCTGAATGCAGTCTTCCATTCATCCCCAGGTCTAATACGGACCAAGTTATAGGCCCCACGGAGATCCAGTTTAGAGAAAATTTTGGCATGCCACACTCTCTCCAATAACTCAGGGATTAAAGGCAATGGATAACGGTTTCTAATAGTAACCTTATTGAGTTCCCTATAGTCTACGCAGGGTCTCAGAGATCCATCTTTCTTCTTCACAAAGAAGATGGGTGCACCTGCAGGAGATGAAGAGGGGCGTATGAAGCCCTTGGCTAGATTTTCGTCTATGTAATCCTTTAAAGCCTTTAGCTCGGGCCCCGCCAGGGGGTAGATCTTACCAAAAGGTATCTCTGCTCCAGGCAATAATTCAATTGGACAATCATATGGACGGTGAGGGGGAAGCTGGTCAGCGTTCTTCTTGTCACATAAATCCACATAGTCCTGGTATACAACTGGTAGTTCAGGGACTGACATGGTTCCTTTAGGAACAGAGCAAGCTGAAACTTCTGGACTCATCTGTTTCTCTGGAAAGTGTAATTCCTTGGTCTCCAGTTAATGGTAGGGTTCTGAGCCTGCAGCCATGGTAGCCCTAGAATAATGGGAAAGTGGGGAGAAGAGATAAGCATAAAGGACAGTTTCTCTTGATGATCTTTACCCATAAGGACCCTCAAAGGCTCCGTTTCCTGATCCACTGGTCCAGAGGACAGCAGGGAGCCATCCACAGTCTCCATCTGTACTGGAGTAGCCTTCTTCACTGAACGTATCCCCTGTTTCAGAGCAAAGGAGATATCCATAAAATTTCCACTTGCCCCTGAGTCGATCATAGCAGAGCTAGACACCCAGACTGAGTCAACCCAGAGTTTGATGGAAAGGAAGCAATGAGAATTGTTTTTCTTACAACTCAGCTGGGACACCGCTGAGGAAACTTGAAAAATTGCAGCGTTTACACAGTCATCGTCCTCAGAAGTGACGGAGTTTAAGTCCGAGAAATCAATATCTGTTGCTGCAGATCTCTCTGGAGCCTGAGGCTCGGACCTGACAGATCCCCTCTCGCAACACTCACAGTGAATGACTGCTGCAGTAGTCTTACGAGAACGGCTGGGGCAATTTATAATGAAGTGCCCTGACTTACCACAGTAGAAACATAGATTTTCCTTTAAACGATGTTCTTTGCGTGCATCACTAACCCGTCTTTGTAAAGAGTCCACCTGCATTGGTTCAGGTTCAGGTTCCCGTGTGATCCTACTCAAAGGTTCCTTAGCTGGGGAGGAAGGTAGGAAAAGGTTAGTGCGATTGCTTTCGAACCATCTCTCTTGCCTGCGTTTAGTCAGACGAGCATCAATACGGATGCAGTAGTTAATAAAGTCACCTAACGCAGTGGGAGGGTCGGCACGAGCAAGTTCATCCTTAATCAGTGGAGACAACCCTGTTGTGAATGGGTTTGAGATGAGTTCTGAGCAGAGGCTCCCTCTGGTGGTTACAGGCGGTACTAGTGAGGATTGTGAGGACTGGGAATCAGGTGTTACTGATTGGTCTTATGTAAGGGAGTCATTTTCCCATCAGGGTTGCCGGTGACCAATTGTTCTGGTCTGAATCCTTCTTTCCAGTTTCCCTTGTAGCCTGCTGTGTCGTGTCTGCATTTCCTGCTATCAGATAAGACAATTTCTTATTTTGTGTTTTTGCTATATTTTTGCATTTTGTCCTGCACTTCTGTGGGGGCCTTCAGGGTCCCCTCCGGGGGCTTAAGCCCTCTCAGTTTAGTCCAGCCACTGTGTTTTGTACTTTTGCTTTTTCCAGTTTTTTTTCAGTGGCTGCTGTTTTGTTTTTTGTTACACCAGAGAACTAATTTAGGTGGTAGAGGTCGTGTGATCTCAGGTGATTTTGAAATTAGTAGAGTTGGTGTTTTTTCAGGGTTTTCTGAGATTGCAGTAAGTACCCTTCCTATCCTTTTCTATTTAGATAGTTTGGGCCCCAGCGTTTGCTCATACTATTTTCTTTCTGTGTCAGTATTTCCTCTTGTCTAACCGCCATTACATGTTTGGGGGCTTTCTATTATCTTTGGGGTTCTGCTCCGGGGCAGATAGCTTTCCTATTTCTATCTTTAGGTGTAGTTAGTTTCTCTGGCTGTGACGAGGCGTCTAGGGCCAACGTAGGAACGCTCCACGGCTGCCTCTAGTTGCGGTGGTTAGTCAGGGTACTGCAATCTCATAGATTCCAACTGCTCTGGTGTATTTCCTTTTTTACCTGCACTCCTCAGCTACCGTAACATAACAGTATCACCGGCCATAAAAATTGTATGGTACTCACAGAAGGGAAAAAATATTTTGAAGGAAGAAAAGTTGTCAGAGATATTTTTCTGTTTGTTGCATTTTTTTTTTTTTCCCTCTGTATCTCTGGGTGCTGGGGAGGATCTTTTCTCCCAATGGAGTTTGCACAGTTGTCTGGCCGTGTGGATCAGCTTGCCACTGAGGTTCAGAGTATTGCTGCATATCTTGCTAGGTTGCCTGTTGTGGAACCTAGGATCCCCATGCCAGATTTGTTTTTAGGGGATCGAGCTAAGTTTCAGAATTTCAAAAATAATTGTAAATTGTTTCTTGCCTTAAAATCTAAGTCCTCAGGAAACGCAGCGCAGCAGGTTCAAATTATCATCTCTCTCCTGCGCGGCGATCCTCAGGATTGGGCTTTTTCCCTGATACCTGGGGATCCTGTTTTGAGTGATGTTGATGCATTTTTTCAGGCTTTGGGGTTATTGTACGATGAGCCTAATGTCACTGATCAAGCTGAAAAAGCCTTGTTGGCATTAATCAGGGGCTTGATGACGCTGAGTTATACTGTCAGAGATTCCGTAGGTGGGCAGTCCTGACCAAGTGGAATGACGACGCTTTGGCGGCCCTTTTCCGGAAGGGTCTGTCGGATAATGTAAAGGATGTTATGGTGGGATTCCCTGTCCCCTCTGGTCTCAATGATTCTATGTCATTAGCGATTCAAATTGACAGACGTTTGCGTGAGCGGAGAAGTATGCGTGGAGTGGTGTTGCCTTGTAAGCCAGCTGCTGAGCCCATGCAGTGTGATGGAGTGGTGTCTGAGGCACAGCGTCATGAGTTTCGAAAGCGCAATGGGTTATGTTTCTACTGTGGTGATGCCTCTCATGCTATTTCAGTCTGCCCTAAGCGGGGAAGACGTTTTGCACGCTCGGTTGTCTTGGGTAGTGTTCAGACTAAGTTTTTATTAACTGTCACTCTGATATGCTCTCTGTCCTCATTTTCTGCTCAGGCTTTCGTTGATTCTGGAGCAGCTATTAACCTGATGGATTATGATTTTGCTAAACGTTGTGGGTTTCCCTTGATACCCCTACAGAAGTCTATTCCTTTACTGGGGATCGATTCTACCCCTTTGGCTGAGAATAAACCCCAGTTTTCTACTCAGGTGATAATGAGGGTTGAACCTGATCACCAGGAGTGCTGCAAATTTTTGGTTCTATATAATCTGCATGACATTATAGTGCTGGGTTTCCCTTGGTTACAGTCTCATAATCCTGTTTTGGATTGGAAATCTGTGTCTGTAACCAGTTGGGGCTGCCAATGTGTTAATACCAACACTCCTGTTTTTTCTGCCTCCCCCCAGGCTGAGGATGTTCCTGACTTTTTGTTTGATTTTTCTGATGTGTTTAGCGAAAGTAAATCTGCATCCTTACCTCCCCATAGGAGCTATGACTGCGCTATTGAATTAGTGCCAGGTAGTAAATTCCCTAAAGGTCGCCTTTTTAACTTGTCTGTACCTGAACATGACGCTATGCGGTCTTATATCAAGGAATCATTGGAGAAGGGTCATATCAGACCATCCTCTTCACCCTTAGGTGCCGGTTTTTTCTTTGTGGCCAAAAAAGATGGTTCATTAAGGCCGTGTATTGATTATCGTCTCTTGAACAATATTACTGTGAAATATCAATACCCGTTACCCTTGATTTCTGACCTGTTTTCCAGGGTGAAAAACGCTACTTGGTTTACCAAGCTTGACCTCAGGGGGGCGTATAACCTTGTTCGCATTAAGCACGGGGATGAATGGAAGACGGCATTTAACACCCCTGAAGGGCATTTTGAGTACCTTGTGATGCCCTTTGGGCTCACTAATGCTCCTTCCGTCTTCCAGTCCTTCATGAATGACATTTTCAGGGATTTTGTGGACAAGTTTCTGATTGTTTATTTGGATGATATCTTGATTTTTTCTAATGACTGGGACTCTCATGTGAAACATGTTCGAACTGTATTCCAGATTTTGAGAGAGAATGCTCTGTATGTGAAGGGATCAAAGTGTCTTTTTGGCGTACAGAAGATCTCATTTCTGGGATTCATTTTGTCCCCATCTGTTATTGAAATGGACCGGTCAAGGTTCAGGCCATCTGTGATTGGGTCCAACCTACTTCATTAAAGGCTCTTCAGAGATTTTTGGGTTTTGCCAATTTTTATCGTAAATTTATTGGTAATTTCTCGGTTATTGTTAAACCATTAACTGATTTGACCAGAAAGGGTTCTGATGTGGTGAATTGGCCTCCTGAGGCAGTCTCTGCGTTTCAGGAACTTAAGCAGAGATTCACTTCTGCTCCTGTTCTACGGCAGACTGATGTTTCTCTGCCATTTCAGGTGGAGGTTGATGCCTCTGAAATTGGGGCAGGTGCCGTTTTGTCCCAAAAAGATCCAGAGACCTCTAAAAGTAACCCTTGTGCCTTTTTCTCTCAAAAATTTTCTCCTACTGAACGTAATTATGACGTGGGTAATCGGGAGTTATTGGCCATGAAGTGGGCTTTTGAAGAGTGGAGACATTGGCTGGAGGGAGCCAAACATCAGGTGGTGGTCCTTACGGACCATAAGAATCTGGTCTATCTGGAATCTGCCAAGCGACTCAATCCTAGACAGGCCAGGTGGGCCTTGTTTTTCACACGTTTTAATTTTGTGGTTTCCTTTCTTCCTGGCACTAAGAATGTTAAGGCGGATGCCCTCTCGAGGAGTTTCCTTGCGGACTCTCCTGAGCTATCTGATCCCTCTGTTATTTTGAAGGAGGGTGTAGTTCTTTCCGCCATCTCGCCCAATTTGAGACTTGCTCTGGAGGGGTGTCAGGAGGATAGGCCCGAGCGCTGCCCTGTTGGAAAATTGTTTGTCCCGGACCAATGGAAAAGAGTGTGATGTCTGAGATTCATTGTTCCGCATTGGCTGGGCATCCCGGAATTTTTGGTACCAGAGACTTGGTTAGTCGGTCCTTTTGGTGGCCTACCTTGTCTCGCGATGTCAGGGAATTTGTGCAGTCCTGCGGGACTTGCTCTCGCTCCAAGCCTTGCTCTCGCTCTAGTGGTTTGTTGATGCCATTGCCTGTGCCCAGGAGACCATGGACCCATATCTCTATGGATTTCGTTTCCGATCTTCCTGTTTCTCAGAGAATGACCACCATCTGGGTAATTTGTGATAGGTTTTCCAAGATGATACATCTTGTGCCATTACCTAAGTTGCCTTCCTCCTCTGAATTGGTGCCGTTGTTCCTTCAGCACGTGGTTCGTTTACACGGCATTCCTGAGAACATTGTGTCTGACAGAGGAGTCCAGTTTGTTTCCAGATTTTGGAGGACTTTTTGTTCTAAACTGGGTGTTCAATTGTCTTTCTCCTCGGCATTTCATCCTCAGACCAATGGTCAAACTGAGAGAACAAACCAGACATTGGAGACTTATCTAAGATGCTTTGTGTCTGCTGATCAGGATGACTGGGTCTCTTTTTTGCCTTTGGCTGAGTTTGCTCTTAATAATAGGGCTAGCTCTGCCACTTTGATGTCTCCGTTTTTCTGTAATTCTGGGTTTCACCCTCGATTTTCTTCAGGACAGACGGAGGCTTCTGTCTGTCCAGGTGTTGACTCTGTTGTTGAGCGTATGCAGCAGATTTGGGACCAGGTAGTGGAGAGGTTGTCCCTCTTTCAGGAGAAGGCCCAGCGGTTTGCTAACCGGCATAGGACTGATGGTCCTCGGTTTAAAGTGGGGGACTTGGTCTGGTTGTCCTCAAAGAATATTCCTATGAGAGTAGCATCTCCTAAATTTAAGCCTAGGTTCATTGGACCTTATAAGTTCATGGAGATTATTAATCCTGTTTCTTTTCGTTTGCTTCTTCCAGGGACATTTAAGATCCATAACGTGTTCCACAAGTCCTTGTTGAAGAGGTTTGTTGAGCCAGTGGTTCCTGCTGCTGTGCCTCCTGACCCTGTTTTGGTTGAGGGCAATCTGGAGTATGTGGTTGAGAAAATATTGGATTCTCGTTTTTCTAGACGAAGACTCCAGTATTTGGTTAAATGGAGAGGTTATGGTCAGGAAGACAATTCTTGGGTGTTTGCTTCGGACATCCATGCTAGGAGACTTATACGTGCGTATCATAGAACTCATCCTGACCGACCTGGTTGCTCAAATGAGGGTTCGGTGACCCCTCCTCAAGGGGGGGGTACTGTTGTGAATGGGTTTGAGATGAGTTCTGAGCAGAGGCTCCCTCTGGTGGTTACAAGCGGTACTAGTGAGGATTGTGAGGACTGGGAATCAGGTGTTACTGATTGGTCTTATGTAAGGGAGTCATTTTCCCATCAGGGTTGCCGGTGACCAATTGTTCTGGTCTGAATCCTTCTTTCCAGTTTCCCTTGTAGCCTGCTGTGTCGTGTCTGCATTTCCTGCTATCAGATAAGACAATTTCTTATTTTGTGTTTTGCTATATTTTTGCATTTTGTCCTGCACTTCTGTGGGGGCCTTCAGGGTCCCCTCCGGGGGCTTTTGCCCTCTCAGTTTAGTCCAGCCACTGTGTTTTGTACTTTTGCTTTTTCCAGTTTTTTTTCAGTGGCTGCTGTTTTGTTTTTTGTTACACCAGAGAACTAATTTAGGTGGTAGAGGTCGTGTGATCTCAGGTGATTTTGAAATTAGTAGAGTTGGTGTTTTTTCAGGGTTTTCTGAGATTGCAGTAAGTACCCTTCCTATCCTTTTCTATTTAGATAGTTTGGGCCCCAGCGTTTGCTCATACTATTTTCTTTCTGTGTCAGTATTTCCTCTTGTCTAACCGCCATTACATGTTTGGGGGCTTTCTATTATCTTTGGGGTTCTGCTCCGGGGCAGATAGCTTTCCTATTTCTATCTTTAGGTGTAGTTAGTTTCTCTGGCTGTGACGAGGCGTCTAGGACCAACGTAGGAACGCTCCACGGCTGCCTCTAGTTGCGGTGGTTAGTCAGGGTACTGCAATCTCATAGATTCCAACTGCTCTGGTGTATTTCCTTTTTTACCTGCACTCCTCAGCTACCGTAACATAACACAACCCTTTTCGAAAAATAGATTTTTTGGCGGAACTGTCCCAAGTGGTATCGAGGGCCCATCTCCTGAAATCCAAGGCATATTCGGCTACTGAGCGCTTACCTTGGCGCAAAGTTAACATGGCTGCTTCAGCTGTTGCACCTCGATTGGGGTCATCAAACACCTGCCCCATGGCTGAAATTAAAACATCAAGATGATCCAAACATTCATCCTCAGTCTCAATCAGAGGGTTTGCCCACATCAAAGCCTTGTTGGTAAGCAACATGATTATAGTAAGCACTTTAGATCGTTCAGTGGGAAATTGTGAAGCATGTGCAAAAAAAAAAGATTGCATTGGTTAATAAATCCCCTGAATTTCTCACGTTCACCGCCAAAATGAAAAGGGGGTAACTTGGGAATCCCAGAACTCGGGGTTATGGCAGGAGCCTGGACTCGTTCCTCTAGAACCTCAATCCAGGCTCGTAAATCCTGGGTAGTTTGTCCAAACACTTGCAAATTGTGATTAGTGAGGTCCTGTAGGTTTGCAAAACGGGTCTTTATAGTCTGTATATCTGCAAGGATTGTATCAGTCACTCCGCAAAGCTCCTTTATGCGAGCCTCCATCTTCCAGATCTTTTAAGACAGGAGTACTGGAAAGAGAAGAGAAAAAAAAACAAAAAACAATAGTGTTTACCTGTGGTAACACTGCAGAGTAAAATTAAGGGAATTGCTCACCTGGAATGGTTGTGAGAAGTCACAACCACTGTCATCACAGAAAGTATAACCGGACATCTGATATCCACAGTCACAGCAGACACAGCCTTCCCAGACCCAGCAGACACTAACGTTTGGCTTCAGAATCTTGTAATGTATGGTGTACAGTTCATATAGAGTCTTGTGCTTGGGTGCGAGGAAAAACACATGAGACACAGGTTTGATATAGAAGGACTTGTATTACTTCTACAAGTGGCAAAAATAGTCACACAGTTTG